>OY856188.1:150017578-150405850 GCA_963693315.1 Diogma glabrata | reverse complement strand
TTGATTTTCCTAGAAGTGACCGTAATCGTCTAGATTTTTGTGAATCGTAACATTACCCTCCACTTAAGCCTGTTCGTCCCGAACAGGATCTAGATCTCTCCTTCAATTGTTGAATCCAAACATTTTTTTTTTCTTTTTCTATTTCCCAGACGGTTTAGAATTGCTTCTGGTCTCTTTCTAAGTCCTTGGCCATTACTTTGTTCTATGTCCGCCCACCGTGATAAGTATGGATTCTCATTATCTCTAAAGTCCTCCTTATCTTTTCCCTTTGAGTGTTTCACATTGCCATGTCTCCGAACCATTCTCATTTGCAGCTTCGATTCGTCCCCGTTTGCAGCTATTTAAACCACCTCTTTTACATCGCTCACTTCGTTATGGACTTGGACCTGTTTCCTTTTTAACTTTCGGCGTTTGTTTAAAATTCTGCGTCGGTTGACGTTTCTCTCCCTCATCTGTTTGGATGGTGCTGGATTTTCCTCTGCACTGCGTAGTTCCTCATCGCTGCCAATATCTATTGACTCTGCCTCATTCACAAGTAGTGGCATCTCAACATTAATAACCTTTAGGATTCCACATCCAAAATCGAAGACTAATCCCTTCGCCTTCATGAAGTCCATCCCCAAAATGACTTCATCCATAATGTCAGCCACTAGCACCTCTTGTTGATAGCAGTTATTTCCCAATTTTATTTCAGCGATTCTTTTACCTTCTATTTCAGCGCATTCGCCAGTTACTGTTTGGAGTATCAATCAATCTGATGGTTCCAAAACACCGTCAATTAAACCTTTGCGAACGAATGTTCGAGCTGAACCTGTATCCAGTGTCATGAAGCAACCTTTACCTTCAAGTTGTCCATTGATACCCAAGCTTTCACCATTTACCGCAATTGTTGAAATTGGAATGTAGGCTGCATTCTCCTCACTTTTTGGCTTTACAGTTGCACCTCCAACAGGCTTCCGTTGAATAGGAGACGAAGATCTATCACGCTTCTTGTTCCAGCAGTCCTGTGAGATATGGCCCGATTTCCTACATATCCAGCACAGGAGTTTTCTACTGCTGTTCCTGAACCCTAAGCGCTCCATTTCTTTGGCTCCTCTGTTCTTCACAGAAGACGACAATCTGTCTGCTTCCCCGTTTGTCTTGCACTCCCGTGCCATGTGACCCTCTTCATCACATACCCAGCATCTGATGTCGCTTCTATCTCTGTGTGCCAAAACTTCCCCTTTGATGATCCTCTCTACATTCCTTTTTCTGCATCCACCAGATGGTATACACATCCTCTGTACCATCTCATATTGCATTGCGTATGCGACAGTTTTATGGAAAGCCGCCTTAGGTGTAGTCATTACTTTGATCCTGGTTTCTGGATCTCGGATACCATCAATGAAGCCTCGATCTTCATTTTCTCCATGAAATATGGTGGTGTATTTGAGTGTGCTAAATGAACAAGCCGCTCTACAGCCGAGGAATAATCCTGTAGAGATTCACCATTTCGTTGCAAGCGACCTTTTAGCTCAATTCTGTATAACTCCTTTTTGTGGTCGCTGCCATATTTTCGTTCCAACGCATTCATCACTTCAGCATAACTTTTGCGATCGTTTTCTGGTACTGCCTGTAATGCTTCAGCTGCTTCCCCCTTTAAGTGCAACTATCAATGCAGCAAGACGATTTTCGGTGTTCCAAACATTCTGATCTGCTGCAGTCTCGAACTGGAACTTGAAAATACCGAAGGATGTGGTACCGTCATATGATGGTGGTTTTAATTTAATATTTGCTACTTGCTGCACCACCTGGGAAATAACTTTAGTCGTTTCAACGTCTTGCAATCGTTTCTCGAAATCATCTACTTTTGCAAGTACCTTTTTGTTTTCATCAAGTACTTTCTGCTCTAGCTCTTTCACCTCTTGATGAACTCTGCCTACTTCCTCCCGTAACGTAGTAGATATTTCGAGAAGTTTCTCGTCCATTATTTGCTTGACGTTCAAACTGATTTCTTCCTTGGTTGTAGCCATGTTATTGTTGACTATTTCCAGCTGTTGATTGATGTTGCTACTGATTTCTTCCTTAGTTGCAGCCATTTGTTGATTGATGTTGCTGCTTTGTTGATCAAATTTTTGATTCAGCTCGTCTTTATTGGCAACCATATTTGAGTTTACGACATCCAATTTCTGATTCATATTCAAATTCATCTGTTGCATCATAGCCATTAACTGCGTAAAATCACAATTTGCAGGTGGCAATGAGGTGTTGTTTCCGCAACAGAACTTTTCTCTTCAGCAACTGCTACTGAATCAGCATTTGAACTAATCACTCCAAACTGGTAACTTTCCACAACTACTACACTAGCTTCCATAGCTTCTCGAAGCCGTATCGTCAATTCAGTTTTGTTGCCGGTTGTTGCCAATCCACGTTGATCTAGTTCTTTCTTTAACTCAAGAACTTTCAAATCACTTAATAAAACCATTATTAACAGCTAACTAATCCGCCGATGTCACCAATGTTGCGTTTTTCCAAACTTCCTTCGAATTGGCCTAACTCACAATTCGATAAACGTAATTCCCAATCTCTTTCTGAGTACGATCACTGATTAGTAAGCAAACACACCAGGTTTTGTTAAGTATTCAACACCTTAATTGTTTCACAACAACAGGAAAACAATGCAGCAAACAATATTCTTAACTAGAATATTCTTTTAACAGCTTCAGAAACTCCAACGGTTTATTGTAGAAATTTCCAGTTCACAACGTTCAAAATAATACACAAATTATTTCTACTCAATAACACTTATAACTTTATTCACTAATTTAAAGATCACTTTTATAATTTTAACTTCACAATCGCAGGTTTAAAATAAACTAATTCAAAACTACAAGAAACAATTTCCTTATATACATTCTGCAATACTTCTAGATAATTCGACATCACTTTCCAGAAACCTTGAGAAAATATTAGAATATTCGATTATTTTACGTTATGTTGATTTGATTCATAAAATCGTTTATGTTGACCCTATTTCTAAGAAGAGACAACAACAACAATATTCATTTCATTAATCTGTTGTAGTATTTTGTTGATTTGATTTTCCTAGAAGTGACCGTAATCGTCTAGATTTTTCTGAATCGTAACAATATATATATATATATATATATATATATATATATATATATATATATATATATATATATATATATATATATATATATATATATATATATATATATATATATATATATATATATATATATATATATATATATATATATATATATATATATATGTATATATATATATACATATATATATATATATATATATATATATATATATATATATATATATATATATATATATATATATATATATATATATATATATATATATATATATATATATATATACATATATATACATATATATATATATATATATATATATATATATAATATATATATATATATATATATATATATATATATATATATATATATATATATATATATATATATATATATATATATATATATATATATATATATCAAAAGGTTTATTTTATTTTTTTATGTTTTATTTTCAAATGCATAACCAAGTAAAAAATCTTATCATACAATAAAATATGACATATGCCAATATTTCATGATAAGCTGAAGAAATAATAACAAAATAATAAGTGAAAAACAAGTTGTGAGAAATTTGCAGAAAACAAAACAAAACTAATTGCCAATAATCCAGCTGATGAAGCGCACCTAAGACGGACCACCCACCACCTCAATCAAGGCACAAAGCCCACACAGAATTATGTGTTAGTCTGTTTCCTCGGAAGAGCTAACGAGCGGTACCACTACGGAACGCGGTCCAGCTAAGACTGGGAGTGCTACGCGTTGACTAATTAATGTTCGTCCACCAGCACCCTAAGATATCATCTTGGTTAACGATATCTTCTGCCATTGCCAGTGGTATGTGATATCTCGCGCTGACTCATATGTCAATGGCAGGGACTTGAGGACGCAGGGTAGTCAGACCCGTAGATCAACATTGATCATAATCGATCAACATCGACCCCTCCTGTACAATTATAGTTTTTAATTGCAAATTAAACCTGTCGCTGATTTTTGAAAATCGAAACCGGTCGTTAATAAAAAATTGGTGTTTTTGTAATTATTTAAAAATATTTAAAACATATATTATGGATTATTCACATCACTCCGACTCAACAATTTCAGTTATTCATGTTGATTCTTTGAAATTGTATATCAAACATCACAATAAACGTCATTTAAATTGCAACATTTGGTAAAAAGTGTATTTATACGATATTTTTTTTCTTTCAAAGGGCTATATCTTGGTCCCCGGGACAGATTTTCAAAAAAAAAATTTTGTAATATGCTTCTCACCAAACGTGTTATACCAGACTCTCCAAAGTTTTACTTGTAACGTGTTATTATAACAAGGGTTGTAAAAGCATAAGACAACTCCACAGAAATGTCACAGCTCGTCTTGCAAGACATGTATAGGGTTTGTCTTGCAAGACTAGTCTGTAGTTTTTCTGGTCAGACTGGTCTTTAGTTTGTTTTTTCCAACGTATTATATTGCCAAATAACCTTGTTATTTTAATTTATTTTGCAAGTTAAATGAAATATGTTATAAAATTTTGTAATTTTAATTTTATTTAGTTTACATGGTTTTACATTTAATATTTTAAAGGCACATTCTCGTGTTTGTGATGAAGACGATTCGTTATACAAGTTTGAACCATTTTAATGTTTTTCCACAGCAGCTTTTATAATTATTGGTTAGTTTATGTGAAGCTAGGTTGGAAGTACAATAAATAAATAAATAAACTAAAATATAGTACAATAATGTAAAAAATAATACTTACAACCTGATATTACAATTTTCTAATCAAAATTTAATTATATAATTACAAGTGTTCACGTGTATTCAATAGGTTGACATTTAAGCTGAACAAAAATTTACAGAAAACTAGAAATATAGTTTTGATTTCTATCGCATTTATTAAAGTATACTGTGGCGCTATGAGAAATAATAGTCTGTCTCGCTTTAACTAATGGACTCTTATGAATGGTAACCGACTAATAACATGTTACAAGTAACAAAAAATTTGGTGGGTTAGAAAAGTACCCTAAAAACAAAAAAAAAATTGGCTAGCGCCTAAGTTAAAGTCATCTTGCCTTCAATTCAATAATTTTATTAATATAGTAAATTTCTGCGCATAAATAAATTTTATCTATCATGGCCCCCTGCTTTTATTTTATGTTTAAAAATATATTTAAAGGAAAATATCCCAGTAAAAGTGTTATACCAGATTTACTAGTAACTTACTATTAACGCGTTATAGTAACAAGACCAAGACAAACCCAAGACCGTGCGAACAAAATGTCCCACCTCGTCTTGTATAACATGTCTAGGGTTTATCTGGTAAGACGTGTCTTTAGTTTGTCTGGTCAGACATGTCTTTAGTTTGTCTTGGTAAACCTTAATCATGTATCCACCTTGGTATAGAAATTGGATGTTTTGAAAATAAAATTTTTTTAACAAGTGGAATAAGTAGGCAGCAGCATAATAGCCACCATTATCGGAAATACAAAAAATACAAATGCTTCAAGCTGGAAAATATATAATATATAAAAGTAGTAAAAATAAAACCGAGTTAGTTAAAATATATACACCTGTGCAATGGGTTCACCAGCCACATCTGAAGATATCAACGCTCTAATGAACTTCGTTAAAGACCAAATGCAAAGTCTGAAAACTGACTATGGCAATATAAGTGCAGAATTGAAAGAAGTGAACAAAAACTTAAAAGAAACTGTTGATGAGCTTACTAAAAAAGTTAACGATACAAATGAAGAAGTTAAATCATTAAACAATAAAGTTGGCAAGCTGGAAGGAAAAATTGAAAAACAAGAAGAACCATTCGTAAGTCTAGCTGAAAAATTCGAAAGGAGAGATAGAAAAAACAACATTTTAATTCTTAACTTCGGAATCGGAAACTGATCACTAACAGCTGTATAATATTGTTATAGCTTTTTTAACAAATAGGATAGGCGTGTCTTCAACAATAGCGGACATAAATTTTATTAAAAGAGTGGGCAAAATCAACCCTGACAATCCATCGAAAAGGCCAATTCTTGTCAGCTTTGTTTCTTTTATTAAAAAATTGGCGGTGTTGAAAAACAAAAATCGGTTAGAGAACACAAACTGGTACATCAAAAGCGACTACACCCAAAAACAACGTAATTTGTGGTCTAAACAACTACAAACGGTTAAATTTCTAGAAAGCCAGGTCAAAACAGCAGTAATTAAAAATAATAATTTGATGATAGATGGTGAAATAATTGATATATCGGCATATGAGGGTAAAATAGATTTTAAAGATAGTGGTAAAAGATCAAGATCCTCTAACGAAGCAGTTGATGAAGAAACCAGTAAAGCACCAAAAATGCCATCGAACAATCAAAGATCAAATAGTGTCAATAGAGGTAGGAAAAATTCAATTGGCACGAAAAATAAAACTGCGCAGGCCAAAGGAACTGAAACCAATGTAACAAATGGAAGCAAATAACAACTTGTTCTTAACGGATAGGATTTTATGACACGAACCTTGCAACTCCCATGGACTACGATTTCGACTAAAAGGTAAATAACTTAATGTAAATATACCAGTGTAAATAATTGTAAAAATTTAATGCAAGTATCATTTATTTGTGATACTAATGATACACAGAGATGCACACTTAGCTCCAGTTGTATGCTGTATAATCGTGGTATAACAAATATAATCATCTTATAAGAAGAATATTTTTAAATACGAGGCTATGGATAGCGAAAAAGAAGGAAAACTATAAACCCTTTAGAAGGCAACGGGAAACCACTAAAGTATATAATCCCAAGAAAACTATGGAACACAAAAATAAATCACGGCCCTCAGTCTCCGGCAAAAAGAGGGTGCTAAGAATCCCCGGAGGTAAAACAAAAAATAATATTAAATCTAAAAATAACAATATTAAACCAAAAAAAATAATTTTAAATCAAAAAATTAATAAGTCAAAAAATAAAAATAAAACCAATAATGTAATTGAAATTGGCACTCATAATGTAAGAAGCTTGTTTGAAGAGGGTAAATTTGAAAACACGATCTATGAAATGAAGAGATTAAACTTAGATATACTAGGCGTCAGTGAAACGTGGTGGCCATCTAGCGGTGTGATACAAAAAGAACATGTTAATATGTACTATTCTGGGAATAATGATAGCAGGCATAGAAGAGGGGTTGGAATTATTGTAAAAAAACAATTAGCAAGATTTGTTTCCGATTTTATAAATTTATCAGACAGGACATTGTTGATAAAATTCGACCCTAAGCCAGTTAAACTGAACATCATACAAACATACGCTCCAACAGCTGAAGCAGATGAAGAAGAAATCGAAAGCTTTTATGCGGAAATTCAGAAATTATTAGAACTAATGAAAAAGCATGAAGTTTGCATAATTATGGGAGATTTCAATGCAAAAGTTGGTAATCAGCAAGTGGAAAAAATTGTAGGAAAATTTGGACTTGATACGAGAAACGAGAGAGGTGATAGGTTAATTCAGTTCTGTCAAGAGAATAATTTCAAAATTACAAATACCTGGTTTGACTTACCTAAAAGAAGATTATATACTTGGGAATCGCCATTAAATAGTAATGAAAACATAGTTCGAAACCAAATTGATTATATTATGATCAATAACAGATTTGGCTCTTCTATAAGTAACGCATCGACATATCCTGGTGTTGATATTCCGTCAGATCATAATCTTTTAGCTGCAACTCTAAAAATTAAACTGTCTGCCAATCGGAATAATAGCACAAATCGCAAAATAGATTACGAGCTGCTGAATAATGAAAATACAAAAATCAACGTAGAAGCTGAACTAAATAATAGATTACAAAATATAACAATCAACAATAATGATGTTAACAACTTATGGAAGGAAACAAAAACAGTTATAGAAGATGTAGCAAAAAATCATTTAGGATTCAAAGTTAAAAAATACAAACGAAGCTGGATGACATCAGAAATATTTCAACTAATGGATAGCCGAAGGTAAGCTAAAATTGATAAAATTGCAGAATCGTATAAACATTTTCACAGGTTAATAAGATCTAAAATTCTAATTGCTAAAAACGAGTGGCTGAGGAAAGAATGTTGTGAGATGGAACATCTACAAAAGATTCATGATGATTTTAATATTTTTTTTTTGTGCATAAAAAATTTATATGCATAAAAAATTTAAATCTGCATCAGGATCGCATCGGAAACCAATTACATCATATCTAGTTGACGACAATGGTAGCATAGTTGTGGGGGATGCAGAGAAATGTAATGTTTGGGAAAAGTAAATAAAAGAATTATTTAACGATAGCAATAGACCATCGGAAATTAGTGCAAATATGATTATGAATCCAGAGGACAAACTACCAAACACCAAAGATGAAATTCGTAAAGCTGTAAAATTGATGAAAAATAAAAAAGCTGTTGGTCTAGACGAGATTCCTGCTGAAATTCTGAAAATAATCAACGAAGACAAACTAAAAATTGTTGTAGAAATATTTAACAAAATATACGAAACAGGTAAATACCCAGACGAGTGGTTGGTATCAACATTTCTTCCTTTGCCGAAAAAGAGCTGTGCAAAAAAATGTAATGATCATCGCCTCATTAGTTTAATGAGTCATGCGCTTAAGATTTTCTTACGAGTAATTCATGCGAGAATAGCGTCCAAATGTGAACAAGCAGCTGGTATTACACAATTTGGTTTCAAGTCTGGTTTGGGAACTCGTGAAGTTCTTTTCTGCCCCAAAGAACTACTACAAAAATGTAAAGAAGTGAACAAAGACGTTTTTATTGGCTTCGTAGATTTTGAAAAAGCTTTTGAACGAGTAAAGCATGATAAAATGGAAGAAATATTAAAGGAAGTTGGTATTGATGCATATATTATTCAATGTATTAAAAGTTTATACTGGAATCAGAGAGCTGAAATAAAAATTGGTAACACTGTCACGAACAGTATTGAAATATGCAGAGGAGTGAGGCAAGGATGTATATTGTCGCCACTGATCTTTAATATCTATGCTGAAGCAATTTTCCTTGCTGCAACCCAAGACGCTGAAGAAGGTATAAAAGTAAATGGTGTAAACATCAACAATGTAAGGTACGCGGATGATACAACAATATTGGGTGATAATCTAATCGATTGACAGAACTTATTAAACAAAATATTTGTTCATAGTAGAAGCTACGGGCTGAACTTTAATATACAAAAACGAACTTCATGATCGTGTGCAAAGATGAAGATCGTTACACTAATGCTAGAATTATAATAAACGGGGAAAGTATTGAACGTCCCTGATTAAACTGTCCCATTAGAAAAGGTACAATCTTATAGAAAATTGATGAAAACTGCATAGGAAAAGGACGATTTCAATGGGATCAACCGAGAAATTCTTTACTTCATAAAAATTTTGGGTAGGAAAGACTAATATTCAATAGGAAAGTGGAACTAAGCTAATAATCCTTTCAATATCAGACTTTTCCTATAGAGATTTTTTTTTGGGAATGAACGTTATTGAAAAGGAAAATAAAACTTAGACAATATTTTTCTTACGACAAGATTCCTTAATAGGATTCTTTATAGTTTTAAAGGAAGACATTGAAACAGTTTCAAGGGGAAATAGATATTTTTTAAAGAAAAATAAAACTTAGAAAATTGTTCAATAGGATTCTATATAGTTTTATGGAAGACATTGAAATAGTTTCAATAGGAAATGAATAATTTTTACAGGAAAATGCAACTGAAATTTTTCTTATGTCTTGTTAAAGTTCACTAGAGTATTATCCGATTTAGAAATATATAGTTAAAATCGTTTTATGTGTTTTGGTTATCGCTTCTCGGCTGAAAGACTATAATAATAGTGATTATCGTTGCATATGTTTATTTTATTTTAATTGATTATTATTTAATAGGAAATTTGAAGGTTTTAGAAATTCCCATTAAAACATAGTCAATCCCATTAAAAATCGAAAAGGATTCCATTAGAAATTCTAAGACTACAAAACTCCTTTTAAAATGTGTTTATTCCTATTATAAAATCAAGTTCTTTATTATTTAATAAAAACTTTGACGGTCGCAGAAAATTCAATCCCATTGAATAATTTATAATCCGTTGAAAAGATTTTAAAAGGATTCAATGTATTTCTATAGGACAATTGAATAGGATTTGATGCTAGTTGAAATATATATTGTATGTGTGATTTAATGATTTTATGATTTAGAACACAGCACTTATTCTTTATGATTTATTTAATGAACAATAGATACAATATTATCTTAATTGTTAATATAACAAATTTCTTGTTTTTAATTATTATTGAGAAGCACTATTTTGATAATTCATATTAACTTTGGTTGAAAATTAACGCGGTGCGACAAGCTCGATCGCATTCAAAGGAATGAAGTTTTATAATAATTTTACCGCCAACCAAAATTGGCAACGAAAGCCATTGAACCTGAAATCGATTTGTTGGTTCGTTTTTCGAATCAATTAATTGAACGATTAATTATATAAATTAATTAAGTAATTTCTCGTATGGATGGCGTGAATTAAGTAGCGTTGGTTTATGTCATGAGTTTGTGGTGATTAATTATTTGGATTTAAATATATTAACCACTACAGTACCCCGCTCGTAGATGAAAGCCCCCGCTTAGTGTGTCTGTTCGAAATGAACAGCTTTGTGTGTTCGAGAAGCTGGTGAACGATCAGCTGAACACAAGATACCATACGCAGGCTTCAACCTGTCGATCGAAACAGATTGTTGTTTGCCTTTGATGTCGATTACGAAATGTTTTCGTAGACGTCGTATGATTCTGTATGGACCTTCATATGGGGTTTGTAAACCGGTGCGAATTCTATCAACTCTGACGAAAACGTAGTCGCAGGTTTCTAGCGACTTCGGAACAAAAATGTCGTTTTGTTTAGTTTGTCGTGTAGCTGTTGGAATTAGATTGTGCATTGTATTTCGAAGTTGATCAATGACTGTATCATGAGTAGGCAGGTGTGAAAGAGGATTTTCAACGAAGAACTCACCGGGCAGTTTCAGTGTTTGTCCGTAGACAAGTTCTGCGGGTGAGCACTTCAGATCTTCTTTCACTGTAGCTCGAATACCTAGAAGAATTATTGGTATTTCGGAGCTCCACTGAATAGTGTTGCCTCTGGCCATAAGTGCAGCTTTAAGTTGTCGATGAAAACGTTCTACCATTCCGTTTGCTTGTGGATGGTAGGCCGTTGTACGTATCCGATGTGAGCCTAAAAGTTTTGTTAACTCGGAGAAAAGTTTTGACTCGAATTGTGTTCCCTGATCCGTTGTGATATGCAGTGGAACACCGAATCGTGATACGTAGTTATTGACAAATGTCGTGGCTATGGTAGCAGCAGACATGTCAGACATAGTAAAAGCTTCTGGCCATCGAGTGAATCGATCAACGCAAGTTAGAATATATGAACATCCATTAGAAGGAGGAAGTGGACCTACGATATCTATATGGATATGTTCGAAACGAGATTGTGGAATTTCAAATTGTCCAGTCGGACTTTTTGTGTGCCGTTGGACCTTAGAGCGTTGGCAAGATAAACAAGATTTTGTCCAATGATTAATATCTTTATTAATACTGGGCCAAAAATATCTAGATGCAATCAATTTACGAGTACCGTTGACACCAGGATGTGACAAGTTGTGTAAAGTGTTAAAGACAGTTTTGCGTAATGGTTCTGCGATGTATGGGCGATTGTTACCCGTTGATGTTTCGCAGACGATTTCGAATCCTGGAAGTTTAAAAAGCTCTAGTTTCATTGATGAACTAGTGTGACATACGGAACCAGAAAGTAAATTCTGAAGTTCTAAGTCTGCTTTTTGTGCAGCGATGATAGCATCGTAGTTGAAGTGAGTCTCAACTGATGCAGTTTCGTTGTCGGATGCACGAGATAATGCATCCGCGACTGTGTTGTCTTTACCTTGCACATGTTGGATGTCGGTAGTAAATTGACTTATGAAATCCAAGTGGCGAGATTGCCTTGGGTTTCGTTCGGTTTTCGATTGTATTGCACGAGTGAGAGGCTTGTGGTCGGTGTAAATTGTGAATTCGCGACCTTCGACAAAATACCTGAAGTGTTTTATAGCTAGGTAAATTGCGAGTAGCTCTCGATCGAATGCCGAGTATTTAATTTCAGCGTCTGAAAGTTTCTTTGAGAAAAATCCCAGTGGTTCCCAACAATCGTTGTTACGTTGTTGTAACACTGCTCCGACAGCAATGTTCGATGCATCCGTAGTGATACTGTATGCAGCATCGTTACGTGGATGAACTAACAACGTGATATTGCCCAATTCAGTTTTCAACTTGGTGAATGCGAGTTGACATTCGTTTGGCCAAGTGAAATTTTTCGGAGTCTTGGGCTTCTTTAGTAAAGCGGCCAAGTGTGTATGAATTGGAGCAAGTGTTTCAGCTAATTTCGGTATGAATCTATGATAGTAATTTATCATACCGACGAATTGCTGAATACGTTTGATTGATGTTGGTGGTGGGAATTCCGTAATGGCATTAATTCGTTCTTGAGAAGGCAGAATACCATTAGGGGTGATCGTGTGGCTGAGGAATTCAAGAGTGTTTACGCCAAAAACGCATTTTGAACTCTTAATATGTACACCAAACTCGCTTAGTTTCTGGAATAGTTGTTCCAGATGAAGCTTGTGTTGTTCCTCATTCATTGATGCCACTAAAATATCGTCGATGTAGACGAAAACAAAATCTAAATCTCGAACGATTTCATTTATGAAACGCTGAAACGTTTGTGCAGCATTACGTAAACCAAATGGCATTCGGGTGAATTCGAAGAGGCCAAATGGAGTGGTAATTGCAGTTTTGTGAATATCTTCATTCGCGACAGGAATGAGATGATAGGCTCTAACAAGGTCAATTTTAGAAAAGATAGTGCAACCATACAAATTCATCGAAAAATTTTGTATGTGCGGTATCGGATAACGATCAGGAATCGTGACCGCGTTCAATCTACGATAATCTCCACATGGTCTCCAGTCGAGATCTTTCTTTCGAACCATGTGAAGCGGACAAGATACAGAAGAAGATGAAATGCGACAAATTCCAAGTTCAACCATATGTTGAAATTCTGTGAACGCAGCTTTTTGACGAATAGGATCTAGTCTGCGTGGTCTTGACACAGGCAAGTACCCTGTGGTGACAATATGATGTACCACGTTGTGTTTGACCGGTAAATTGTAGTTCGGCTCTGCTGTTAGGGAAGGGAACTTCTTTAGTAGCAGGCCGTAATCGTTGTCGATCGTATAATGGATGGGTGTTGGCGTATCAACACTAACCATTGTGGCATGGATTGACAGCTGGGTAGCTGTATCAATCAGCCGTTTTTGTTTGAGATCGACTAAAAGGCCAAATTTACTGAGAAAATCAGCGCCAATGATCGGACGATTCACTTGTGCTAACATGAAAGCGTGTGTGAATGTTCGTTTTAGGCCGATATCTACCTGTAGGAGCTTTGTTCCGTAGGTATTGATTATCGTGCCGTTGGCAGCTGATAAAACTAGACCTGTTGATTTGGAGCTATTTGTAGTTAATCGATTGTTATTGACTGGGAGCACCGAGAGGTCTGCTCCTGTGTCGATGAGAAAGGTTTGTTCGTTTATTTTATCGAAAATAAATAGACGACTGGAGTTACTGTTCTCTGATACAGCCGTCTCAACCTCGAGCTTTAATCGTTTTTTTGAAGGTTTGGTTCTACATTCATGGTGGTTTTGGATGTAGTCTGACCAAATGAGCACGGAGATCTACATTTGCGTGCCGCTGCTCCAAACGTTCTATGGTAATAACATGAACCATTTCTATTCCTAGAGCTACTTCTTGCTCTTGACTGAGATCGGTATGTAGATGGCGATCTACCGCGAAAACTCGAGCTCGTTGACCTATTCCTGGAGTTCGATTGGCCAAACCGAGTTAATTGCTCCAGTTGTCGTTCTATTCGGCTTAAACGGTCTTCCATTGTCGAGTTTGATGATGATGATGAGCCTCGCCATTGGCTTCTATGAGTGGCACGTGTTGTTGGACGAGATAGACGGACTTCATTAATTTGTTTGCTGCTACTGTTAAGGGCCATTGCCTCGAACATGTTATCCGCCATTCGGGACATCGTTTCAATTGATGTGGTTTCAAGCAAAGCAGACAACGGTATGCGTATAATCTCTGGCAATTTCCGTATCCATAGAGACCGTATGATTTTATCACTAAAATTTTCTCCTGCTAGCTGTTTTATTTTACGAAACGCCTCGGAAGGTAGTTGATCGCCAAGCTCTTGACCGGTCAAGAGAGATTCAAGGCGACGCTCGTCCGAAGGCGCTAATCGTTCCAACAACGTTCGCTTAAGTGCTTCGTATTTGTTGGTTTCGGGTAACCCGTCAATGACGTCCGAAACCATGTCACACATTTCAGGCGAGAGAGAATGGAGCAAATGTAGATATTTTTGTTTATCTTGTTTGATATTTTGATACTCAAACGTTTGCTCTGCAACTCTGAACCAGGTATGTGGATTTTGTATCCACAGAGGCTGTAGCTTCAAATTGGCTGAAGCGCCTTGCTCCAAAGGGCTATCGGATTTTATCCCTTGAGCTTTGTTCATTGTTTCATCGTCGTTCATTTTGATTTTCGGTAAGATTTATATAGACAAAAAAAATGAATCACTGTAAAAAAACTTACGAGTGAACGTGTGATATAAACAAGTTATATAAAAAAAAAAAACGCGTTATATAAAAAAAAATATAAGACAAAATCGAATTGTAAGTAAATGGAAAAATCTTCGTGGAAAAAATTTTAGGCGACCAGGTTTTCTTGTTGAAAAGAAAATAATCACGCTAATATGAATTACCAAAATTCTCCAAAATTAAGTAAATAAAGAGAGGTATATATATATATAATATAAAGAAAAAATTTTATATGAATATTTTTAAATGAATTCCAAATAATAAATTCAAGCTTAAATTCTTAAAGCTAATTTCCCAACACCATAATATATTTTGAATAAAGTGAATGAATAATATGAAATTTAATTTATCTAATTCAATGAAATTTAAAATAAATCAAATTTGTAATTACGTTAAAAATTATTTCAATCAAAAAAATTTTCCAATTAAGTTAAAGTTAATCATAAAAAAAATTAAACATATGTTGTAATAAAAAAAAATAATTTTTATCTGTTTTGGGTCCAACGGTGTTTATCGAAGATTAAGAACGGCAATGTTTGTAATAATATTGATGAAATAATGGTAAGCAGTAATTTAATTGATCCAACGATGGTATTGATGATGAAATTTTAGTACGATTAGAAAAATAAATTTTTGCGTCAGCAATATTTGATTGTATAAAATTGTTGATGTAATAAGTTTTCTTTAGATAAATAAATGAATTTCTGAATAAATTTGACTTTGTAAAATGCTGTTGTTGTACTGTTGAATTTTGTGTTGTTGAACAATTGTTATATTAAATTTTATTTGGAATCCAGTTGATTTTTAAATGTTTTATAGATGTTGACGATGTTGATGTTACAGTAACAAATTATGAAGCATAAATCTTACTGTATAAGATGACCAGATATTTTTGGTTATAAGTTGCGGCACCGAAAATAATAAAAACTTTTAAAGCAAACACACTGCAACTATCACAAGATCGTAAGATACGTACCTCTAAGTCTGGTACAAAATGTACCAGACTGTCCAACAAATACTTGTAATTGTATGTTGTTTGAACGCACGGTAAAAACCGTTATCGGCGTCACCAATGATGCTAGTTGAAATATATATTGTATGTGTGATTTAATGATTTTATGATTTAGAACACAGCACTTATTCTTTATGATTTATTTAATGAACAATAGATACAATATTATCTTAATTGTTAATATAACAAATTTCTTGTTTTTAATTATTATTGAGAAGCACTATTTTGATAATTCATATTAACTTTGGTTGAAAATTAACGCGGTGCGACAAGCTCGATCGCATTCAAAGGAATGAAGTTTTATAATAATTTTACCGCCAACCAAAATTGGCAACGAAAGCCATTGAACCTGAAATCGATTTGTTGGTTCGTTTTTCGAATCAATTAATTGAACGATTAATTATATAAATTAATTAAGTAATTTCTCGTATGGATGGCGTGAATTAAGTAGCGTTGGTTTATGTCATGAGTTTGTGGTGATTAATTATTTGGATTTAAATATATTAACCACTACAGATTCAATCGATTTCGAAAGGAAAAAAAATAGTATATTAAGAAACTAGTTTCATAATCGACGATTTTATCGCACGCAATCTGTTTAGAAAACGACCCGCGCAGCGGGGAGTTTTCTAAAGGATAAGTGCGATAAAACGTCTTATGAAACGAGTTTTTTATACTATTTTTTCTATTTTGCATTTTTTGTCTTGAAATTAAAAAAAAAAAATATATTTTATGTTTTAATGTTTTAAAGAAAATTTCTAAAAATTTCAATTCAAAATAGTAAGCTCTGCGTTTCATCATATTTCTATATATTTTTTTGTTGCAAAACTAGCTTTCATAAAATGTGTATTTTATTAAAATATAGTCAATTTGATATTTTGTTTTAACTTTCACTGACGTTTGTATGACCAATGTGACCAACCTTGAAAAACCAAACTTTGCGTATCTTAATGAAGGCCATTTCGATACGCATTTGGGTATCGAAATGACTTTATTTTAGACGCAAAATAGAAAAAATATTTAATAGGATTTTATAGGAAATTTCCGATGCAATTTTCCCATTAAACTTTGTTTTTCAACAGGATAGTTTAAGCAGGGGTGTCAAAAACTTCAAATATCTTGGATGTATGTTGAACTAGGAGTGGAATTCAGTTAATGAAATTAAAGGCAGAATTGAAATGGCACGGAATACTTTCTATAAATTTAAAAAAATACTACGTAACAGAGATTTTAATTTAAAATTAAAGCTGAGATTTATAAAATGTTACGTGTGGTCAATATTATTATACGGCATGGAATCGTGGTCTCTCAATAAATCATCACTGTTAAAATTACAAGCTTTCGAGATGTGGACATACCGGCGTTTATTAAAAATATCCTGGACTGATAGAATTACCAACGAAGAAGTTTTACGGCGTATTGGTCATCAACAAGAGTTAATAATAGCTATTAAAAGAAGAAAAACAGCATACTTTGGACATATAATCCGAAATAATACATATGAAATAGCTAAATTAATATGTAATACAAGGTAAACTAGAAGGCAGACGAGGTGTTGGTAGATCGCAACTGGCCTGGCCTGTCCATAAAAAAATGGACTGGTTTAGGTTCATTGGAAGAGCTAGTTAGAAATGCCTGCATTCGTACCAGGTTTATGCAAATATCGTACCTGGTACATCGTACCAGGTTTATGCAAATATTAGAGGGTATGGCAGTACAAAACAGTGACTTGGATGTGGATAGCAGCAGAAGAAGAAGAAGTAAATAAAACACATTTTATTAATTTTGTTTAAGTTTTATACTATCTGTAATAAAATAAATAAATATAAATATAAAAATATTTCTTAAATATAAATTTAGAATAATACTACAGCTATTAATTATCTATATATCAATCTGGAAAAATAAAATGGGGTTAAACTAAAAGAATTACATATATAATACTTACTTTTAGAATTCCCTTAATTATATTTAAAAATTTTAAATATTATTAATAACTTTAATTATTATTAATTCACTTTATTAAAATTAAATGGTCGACATATACATAAAACGTAAAACCACAATTTGTTAAACCATATGTATTGTTCTAATATAATAGTTTCGATCTTTTTCGTATGTGCGTATAAGCAGTGGCACTATAAAGCCGGGCATTCACATACAACAGAAACAGAAACAGAATTTCATACGAATTTGACAGATAAAAATTCGGTTTCTGTAAAATTTGTATGAAATTCTGTTTCTGTTTCTGTTGTATGTGGTTTCAAGCCTTTAGAGATATATGCCTTTCTCGCTTCCATTAACGCACCCTTAGGCGCGCTATACACCTGAGCTAAACTTTGCGAAATATGCGAACTATGTTTTTAAAAAATAATGTATATAACGTAATTATAGAAAAAAACATTACGGAAACAAAACATTTAAAAAAGAAAAGAAAAAAGGAAACATTACATTTTTTTTAAAAAGCTTTATTAGCATTAAAACATTACTTTTTTAAAAACATAGTTCGCATAGTTTAGCTCAGGTGTATAGCACGCCTTATGAATAATAACAAACTAAAGACGTGTTATACTAGTAACAAAAAATTTAGTGGGATACTTCATTAATGCGAAATGGTCTATAGTACTAAATAATCATACGCTAAAAATAAAGAAACGTATCTATAATTTAATTGTCCAATCATAAAAAAGTAGTTCGCCATATTTGTTGTGTTGTATCGTTTGTTTCTAATAAGAATAATTTAGTTTTGATTTAGTTTTATATTAATGTAATTACCAAATATACAAGTAACAAAACATTTTTTAAACAAAATGTAGATACGTAGTAAAACGACGAACGTCTAATTCTTGGAAAATAGCTTAGGAGAACATTTTTTAGTTATTTACCAAGCAGATATAAATACAAATTGAACAATTGAATAAAGATGTCAAATTCAGGACATGCAGTTGTTGTATGGGAATATCATTCAACTGGTGGCAATTGGTTACCATATAGTCCTGATGTCTCACAGCATTTAGAACGAGCCCATGCTAAGAAACTAACAAGAGTTTTGTTAAGCGATGCCGATCCAAGTTTAGATAAATTTTATGTGAATGTTAGGACGATGTGTCAATGTACTGATGACAATGGTAAATTCAAATTAATGAAAAATATTTGTTGAATAATTGACTGGATTTAATTGAGATTTTGATTTAGATTTACATGTTCAAGAAAAAAGTGTAAGAAGGAAATATTATAAACCTACCTCACCAGCTGGTAAAGGTACAAATTGGGAATGGGCGGATGCTAGTAATTCGGAATGGAAATCATATAATATGGAAGTGCAATGTTTAATTGAAGAGGCTTGGGCTAAGGTAATATTTAAGTTTTAATAAAAATATACGGTTCTGATAGTTTATTTTAACAATTTTTTATGTGAAACAATTTGAAATTCTTGAATGTGACCTAAATTTAAGGTACTGATTGCTTAAAGCCTCAATGACATTAAGATAGTTTGCAATCTACTAGCCAGCGAGTTTACTAGCGGATAGTGTAATCATGTACACTATCTAACTAGCAGATCGACCGAAAAAGTTGATTGGTTCATGGTTGGCAACTTTACAATCTACTCGCCAGCTTTTAAACTCGCCAACTAGCAGCTTGTAAACTACTTTAGTATCATCGAGACTTTAATGATGAATCAGTTACTGTCTGTATTTGTTTCAGGTGTTATGTGTTAGATAAAGTAAACATGCGCCTATTTCATCAAATATATGTAACAATAATATGTTGCTTGATAGTAATAATATGTTCCATTTAAAAATATCCGTGTTTGATTTTTCATCAAATATTTTTATCTGGTTTCTCGCGCCATGACTTAATATTTTTCTTATTTGATATAGTGTCTACAAATCTATGGAAAACAACATACAAAGATTCAAAACTTTTTGGTAGATATCGGTATTGATATTCAGCTCCAATTCGATCATGCATATGACATTTTTCTCCTTAAAAAAGTATTGAAATTCTCTAACCAAGCTTAAAATCTTCAGGTTATTTTTGATTGCAAGTTAAGCTTGAAGCCATATGTGAATGATTTACTGGAATTTTTATGGCATTCTTCGTACATGGTGTCCACCAGGTATGGAATTCTGGAAAGTCATGGAAAGTCAGGGGATTTTATTTTGGTCAGGGAAAGTCATGGAAAGTCATGAAATTTTGATCATTTCTCTGGAAAATTTTTATTTTAACCAAAACTTTTATTAAAAATTATATTTCATATATTCTTAATAATTTATATGGTCCGGTTGGAGAAAAATTATGTGTTTTCGTTTATATGCACAAAAAATTCCCTCTGTATTCTGTCGCTATAACAATGTGTGATCTGAACAGTTTGCCTATTTGCAGTAACCGACTGATAAGTACAACAGATAAAAGAATATGCTTTGGACTCCTGTCTGATGCACTCGCTTTCTCCGTCTACTATTGAAGACGATAAGACGTCTACTATAAGACGATTTCTCGTTCTACCTGAGCAACTGCCTCTTCCTCTTTAACTCATTTATTGTTCACATAACTTTAGAACGTTTTGTTCTAATAATTTTATTACCGGCTCCTTAAGGCCAATTAAATTCCTTAAACAAATCCTAATGTCTCAAAACCTTAACCTCAGTTAGTATGATATCTTCGGCTGTTCAGAGACGTTAATTTTTAATTTATAATAAATCACACCAAACATGACTAACTTGGTATAAAGAAAAAAAAATGGAAACCGAAATGTATCGGTTAGTCAGAAAATTTGAAATAAACTTTTCGATTGTACAGTGAAAACCAAACGCAACGAGCTTGTTCATCAAGTTATCATCCCAGATTCGATCAAATGCTGTTGAGATGTCTAATTTGATAATCTAATTTTCACCATCTTTTGCAAGTATGCAGTTCGAACAATTGGATATTAAACTCAGTCGTACGACTGTTGATTTTTTGTTTCGAAAACCGAGTTGACTGACTATCAGATATCAAATTTTTCTCTTCCAAAAAGTTTGATATATGTGAATGAAAATTTTGCTCATATATTTTAAATAGGAGTGGGAACTGTAAGACTGGTGATCTATAATTTGATATATCACATTCCTTTTTTGTGAATCGACTGGATATTGGCCAACTTCCAGCACGAAAAAAATACCAAATTTATAAAATGTGTAGAAAATTTTAGTTAAAGTGCGTGCAAGTTCTTTTGAAAATGTGTTTAGATCATTAGGTTAGAAGAATTGTAGTGTCCAGCTTCTGATGCCGATCCACTTCCATACGCGAAACCGATGTAACAATTAAAATAATAAACGGTTGGAATTCAAATAATTTTATTGGAAAGCAAAACAGTATTGTTGCAAAGTGTATTTTTTATAATCAATTTTATTTTTGGATTATAAACGAAGAAAATATCAACAATGTAACGGGAAGGATTTTTTATTAGCACAAAAATCCAGTATATATATTTTATTTGTGTTAGTGGATTTAAATATATAATAGAATGATTCTATCTCGCCTATTCTAAATTCGGTGTTGTTTGATAAAACAAATACTATCGTATTTAGAATTTTGAAAATAAAATAAAAATTTATATAGAATCATTCTGCCTTTAATTTTTCATTGGAATGTTTTAATAATATATATTAATTATTCAAGTTATAAAGATAAAATTTGTTTAACTTTTTATGAAATAATTACAATAAAATACATAATGTACAAAGGTGAAAAATAAATAAGTTATTTCATTTTGAAAATATAAAATAATTTTATGAAGTGCATTGTAATAAACTGAGACACATCTATATTTTGGTGACCCTGAAAAAGAATACGCGGATATACGCGGATATATACTACATTTTATTGCACGACGTCATTTTTGACGCCGAAAAAGAGAATTCTTTTTAAATAGAACAAAAGGCTGTGTTTCTGGAAATCTGGTGTGTTACATATGCACACCACATAACAGCCAAAATTTTTTTTTTGAAAATATTTTATTGCATGCAACAAGCATCAGATACAAAGGTGACAACTGTAGATATTTACAGTACAACTGTAATTTTTTTTTGTACAATACAACTATCAATTTTTTTTTGTACAATACAACGTGACATCTGTAATTATATTATTATCAAATCCGGAAAATAGAAGAAAATTATATTAAAAGAAAATAAACAAAACGCAACGGATAAAATTATACAAGGGAAATTATTATATTATATATACTTTTGGATGCTACATTGGAAAATAATGCAACAATAAACACTTATTTCATCAAATTTCATCCCAACATTATATTGATTAGTTCATTAAGACTTAATAATCAAGAAAATAAACAGGGGTGAGTATGCATTTTTTTTTAATTATATATTTAAACCGCTAATATTCCAAATAAAAAAAAACATAAAATATATCATTGTTGATTAATAAAGGAAAAATTTTTTATATATTGTTGCGATTTATTTTTCTTCACGTTTATTTTGCTTCAAGTATTGTTTTGCGAAATAATAAATAGCGTGTCACAGTTGACGTCGGTTATTGCTATTATTTTTTATTGTTTTAAAATTTTTATTTACGAATATCAGCAAGTGTGTGGTAGCGATTCTCCCTCAAACATTAAATGAGTGACACCGAGTCCTCATCTTCGAAGAAAATACTGCGGTCGGGTAAAGAGGTTGAGAATCCGCCACCACCAATAACGAAAACATCAAGGCAGGCGCACAGCATGGCTCCTCCAACCTTACCAGAATTCATCGATTCTGATCCACAACTATGGTTTCTTCAAGTAGAAACCATATTTACAGCGCGGGACATCACAGAAGACAAGCAGCAATTCGCTGCTGTTATGGCTGTTCTCAAGCAAATAAATATAAATACAAATATAAATATAAATACAAATTGAACAATTGAATAAAGATGTCAAATTCAGGACATGCAGTTGTTGTATGGGAATATCATTCAACTGGTGGCAATTGGTTACCATATAGTCCTGATGTCTCACAACATTTAGAACGAGCCCATGCTAAGAAACTAACAAGAGTTTTGTTAAGCGATGCCGATCCAAGTTTAGATAAATTTTATGTGAATGTTAGGACGATGTGTCAATGTACTGATGACAATGGTAAATTCAAATTAATGAAAAATATTTGTTGAATAATTGACTGGATTTAATTGAGATTTTGATTTAGATTTACATGTTCAAGAAAAAAGTGTAAGAAGGAAATATTATAAACCTACCTCACCAGCTGGTAAAGGTACAAATTGGGAATGGGCGGATGCTAGTAATTCGGAATGGAAATCATATAATATGGAAGTGCAATGTTTAATTGAAGAGGCTTGGGCTAAGGTAATATTTAAGTTTTAATAAAAATATACGGTTCTGATAGTTTATTTTAACAATTTTTTATGTGAAACAATTTGAAATTCTTGAATGTGACCTAAATTTAAGGTACTGATTGCTTAAAGCCTCAATGACATTAAGATAGTTTGCAATCTACTAGCCAGCGAGTTTACTAGCGGATAGTGTAATCATGTACACTATCTAACTAGCAGATCGACCGAAAAAGTTGATTGGTTCATGGTTGGCAACTTTACAATCTACTCGCCAGCTTTTAAACTCGCCAACTAGCAGCTTGTAAACTACTTTAGTATCATCGAGACTTTAATGATGAATCAGTTACTGTCTGTATTTGTTTCAGGTGTTATGTGTTAGATAAAGTAAACATGCGCCTATTTCATCAAATATATGTAACAATAATATGTTGCTTGATAGTAATAATATGTTCCATTTAAAAATATCCGTGTTTGATTTTTCATCAAATATTTTTATCTGGTTTCTCGCGCCATGACTTAATATTTTTCTTATTTGATATAGTGTCTACAAATCTATGGAAAACAACATACAAAGATTCAAAACTTTTTGGTAGATATCGGTATTGATATTCAGCTCCAATTCGATCATGCATATGACATTTTTCTCCTTAAAAAAGTATTGAAATTCTCTAACCAAGCTTAAAATCTTCAGGTTATTTTTGATTGCAAGTTAAGCTTGAAGCCATATGTGAATGATTTACTGGAATTTTTATGGCATTCTTCGTACATGGTGTCCACCAGGTATGGAATTCTGGAAAGTCATGGAAAGTCAGGGGATTTTATTTTGGTCAGGGAAAGTCATGGAAAGTCATGAAATTTTGATCATTTCTCTGGAAAATTTTTATTTTAACCAAAACTTTTATTAAAAATTATATTTCATATATTCTTAATAATTTATATGGTCCGGTTGGAGAAAAATTATGTGTTTTCGTTTATATGCACAAAAAATTCCCTCTGTATTCTGTCGCTATAACAATGTGTGATCTGAACAGTTTGCCTATTTGCAGTAACCGACTGATAAGTACAACAGATAAAAGAATATGCTTTGGACTCCTGTCTGATGCACTCGCTTTCTCCGTCTACTATTGAAGACGATAAGACGTCTACTATAAGACGATTTCTCGTTCTACCTGAGCAACTGCCTCTTCCTCTTTAACTCATTTATTGTTCACATAACTTTAGAACGTTTTGTTCTAATAATTTTATTACCGGCTCCTTAAGGCCAATTAAATTCCTTAAACAAATCCTAATGTCTCAAAACCTTAACCTCAGTTAGTATGATATCTTCGGCTGTTCAGAGACGTTAATTTTTAATTTATAATAAATCACACCAAACATGACTAACTTGGTATAAAGAAAAAAAAATGGAAACCGAAATGTATCGGTTAGTCAGAAAATTTGAAATAAACTTTTCGATTGTACAGTGAAAACCAAACGCAACGAGCTTGTTCATCAAGTTATCATCCCAGATTCGATCAAATGCTGTTGAGATGTCTAATTTGATAATCTAATTTTCACCATCTTTTGCAAGTATGCAGTTCGAACAATTGGATATTAAACTCAGTCGTACGACTGTTGATTTTTTGTTTCGAAAACCGAGTTGACTGACTATCAGATATCAAATTTTTCTCTTCCAAAAAGTTTGATATATGTGAATGAAAATTTTGCTCATATATTTTAAATAGGAGTGGGAACTGTAAGACTGGTGATCTATAATTTGATATATCACATTCCTTTTTTGTGAATCGACTGGATATTGGCCAACTTCCAGCACGAAAAAAATACCAAATTTATAAAATGTGTAGAAAATTTTAGTTAAAGTGCGTGCAAGTTCTTTTGAAAATGTGTTTAGATCATTAGGTTAGAAGAATTGTAGTGTCCAGCTTCTGATGCCGATCCACTTCCATACGCGAAACCGATGTAACAATTAAAATAATAAACGGTTGGAATTCAAATAATTTTATTGGAAAGCAAAACAGTATTGTTGCAAAGTGTATTTTTTATAATCAATTTTATTTTTGGATTATAAACGAAGAAAATATCAACAATGTAACGGGAAGGATTTTTTATTAGCACAAAAATCCAGTATATATATTTTATTTGTGTTAGTGGATTTAAATATATAATAGAATGATTCTATCTCGCCTATTCTAAATTCGGTGTTGTTTGATAAAACAAATACTATCGTATTTAGAATTTTGAAAATAAAATAAAAATTTATATAGAATCATTCTGCCTTTAATTTTTCATTGGAATGTTTTAATAATATATATTAATTATTCAAGTTATAAAGATAAAATTTGTTTAACTTTTTATGAAATAATTACAATAAAATACATAATGTACAAAGGTGAAAAATAAATAAGTTATTTCATTTTGAAAATATAAAATAATTTTATGAAGTGCATTGTAATAAACTGAGACACATCTATATTTTGGTGACCCTGAAAAAGAATACGCGGATATACGCGGATATATACTACATTTTATTGCACGACGTCATTTTTGACGCCGAAAAAGAGAATTCTTTTTAAATAGAACAAAAGGCTGTGTTTCTGGAAATCTGGTGTGTTACATATGCACACCACATAACAGCCAAAATTTTTTTTTTGAAAATATTTTATTGCATGCAACAAGCATCAGATACAAAGGTGACAACTGTAGATATTTACAGTACAACTGTAATTTTTTTTTGTACAATACAACTATCAATTTTTTTTTGTACAATACAACGTGACATCTGTAATTATATTATTATCAAATCCGGAAAATAGAAGAAAATTATATTAAAAGAAAATAAACAAAACGCAACGGATAAAATTATACAAGGGAAATTATTATATTATATATACTTTTGGATGCTACATTGGAAAATAATGCAACAATAAACACTTATTTCATCAAATTTCATCCCAACATTATATTGATTAGTTCATTAAGACTTAATAATCAAGAAAATAAACAGGGGTGAGTATGCATTTTTTTTTAATTATATATTTAAACCGCTAATATTCCAAATAAAAAAAAACATAAAATATATCATTGTTGATTAATAAAGGAAAAATTTTTTATATATTGTTGCGATTTATTTTTCTTCACGTTTATTTTGCTTCAAGTATTGTTTTGCGAAATAATAAATAGCGTGTCACAGTTGACGTCGGTTATTGCTATTATTTTTTATTGTTTTAAAATTTTTATTTACGAATATCAGCAAGTGTGTGGTAGCGATTCTCCCTCAAACATTAAATGAGTGACACCGAGTCCTCATCTTCGAAGAAAATACTGCGGTCGGGTAAAGAGGTTGAGAATCCGCCACCACCAATAACGAAAACATCAAGGCAGGCGCACAGCATGGCTCCTCCAACCTTACCAGAATTCATCGATTCTGATCCACAACTATGGTTTCTTCAAGTAGAAACCATATTTACAGCGCGGGACATCACAGAAGACAAGCAGCAATTCGCTGCTGTTATGGCTGTTCTCAAGCAAATAAATATAAATACAAATATAAATATAAATACAAATTGAACAATTGAATAAAGATGTCAAATTCAGGACATGCAGTTGTTGTATGGGAATATCATTCAACTGGTGGCAATTGGTTACCATATAGTCCTGATGTCTCACAACATTTAGAACGAGCCCATGCTAAGAAACTAACAAGAGTTTTGTTAAGCGATGCCGATCCAAGTTTAGATAAATTTTATGTGAATGTTAGGACGATGTGTCAATGTACTGATGACAATGGTAAATTCAAATTAATGAAAAATATTTGTTGAATAATTGACTGGATTTAATTGAGATTTTGATTTAGATTTACATGTTCAAGAAAAAAGTGTAAGAAGGAAATATTATAAACCTACCTCACCAGCTGGTAAAGGTACAAATTGGGAATGGGCGGATGCTAGTAATTCGGAATGGAAATCATATAATATGGAAGTGCAATGTTTAATTGAAGAGGCTTGGGCTAAGGTAATATTTAAGTTTTAATAAAAATATACGGTTCTGATAGTTTATTTTAACAATTTTTTATGTGAAACAATTTGAAATTCTTGAATGTGACCTAAATTTAAGGTACTGATTGCTTAAAGCCTCAATGACATTAAGATAGTTTGCAATCTACTAGCCAGCGAGTTTACTAGCGGATAGTGTAATCATGTACACTATCTAACTAGCAGATCGACCGAAAAAGTTGATTGGTTCATGGTTGGCAACTTTACAATCTACTCGCCAGCTTTTAAACTCGCCAACTAGCAGCTTGTAAACTACTTTAGTATCATCGAGACTTTAATGATGAATCAGTTACTGTCTGTATTTGTTTCAGGTGTTATGTGTTAGATAAAGTAAACATGCGCCTATTTCATCAAATATATGTAACAATAATATGTTGCTTGATAGTAATAATATGTTCCATTTAAAAATATCCGTGTTTGATTTTTCATCAAATATTTTTATCTGGTTTCTCGCGCCATGACTTAATATTTTTCTTATTTGATATAGTGTCTACAAATCTATGGAAAACAACATACAAAGATTCAAAACTTTTTGGTAGATATCGGTATTGATATTCAGCTCCAATTCGATCATGCATATGACATTTTTCTCCTTAAAAAAGTATTGAAATTCTCTAACCAAGCTTAAAATCTTCAGGTTATTTTTGATTGCAAGTTAAGCTTGAAGCCATATGTGAATGATTTACTGGAATTTTTATGGCATTCTTCGTACATGGTGTCCACCAGGTATGGAATTCTGGAAAGTCATGGAAAGTCAGGGGATTTTATTTTGGTCAGGGAAAGTCATGGAAAGTCATGAAATTTTGATCATTTCTCTGGAAAATTTTTATTTTAACCAAAACTTTTATTAAAAATTATATTTCATATATTCTTAATAATTTATATGGTCCGGTTGGAGAAAAATTATGTGTTTTCGTTTATATGCACAAAAAATTCCCTCTGTATCCTGTCGCTATAACAATGTGTGATCTGAACAGTTTGCCTATTTGCAGTAACCGACTGATAAGTACAACAGATAAAAGAATATGCTTTGGACTCCTGTCCGATGCACTCGCTTTCTCCGTCTACTATTGAAGACGATAAGACGTCTACTATAAGACGATTTCTCGTTCTACCTGAGCAACTGCCTCTTCCTCTTTAACTCATTTATTGTTCACATAACTTTAGAACGTTTTGTTCTAATAATTTTAATACCGGCTCCTTAAGGCCAATTAAATTCCTTAAACAAATCCTAATGTCTCAAAACCTTAACCTCAGTTAGTATGATATCTTCGGCTGTTCAGAGACGTTAATTTTTAATTTATAATAAATCACACCAAACATGACTAACTTGGTATAAAGAAAAAAAAATGGAAACCGAAATGTATCGGTTAGTCAGAAAATTTGAAATAAACTTTTCGATTGTACAGTGAAAACCAAACGCAACGAGCTTGTTCATCAAGTTATCATCCCAGATTCGATCAAATGCTGTTGAGATGTCTAATTTGATAATCTAATTTTCACCATCTTTTGCAAGTATGCAGTTCGAACAATTGGATATTAAACTCAGTCGTACGACTGTTGATTTTTTGTTTCGAAAACCGAGTTGACTGACTATCAGATATCAAATTTTTCTCTTCCAAAAAGTTTGATATATGTGAATGAAAATTTTGCTCATATATTTTAAATAGGAGTGGGAACTGTAAGACTGGTGATCTATAATTTGATATATCACATTCCTTTTTTGTGAATCGACTGGATATTGGCCAACTTCCAGCACGAAAAAAATACCAAATTTATAAAATGTGTAGAAAATTTTAGTTAAAGTGCGTGCAAGTTCTTTTGAAAATGTGTTTAGATCATTAGGTTAGAAGAATTGTAGTGTCCAGCTTCTGATGCCGATCCACTTCCATACGCGAAACCGATGTAACAATTAAAATAATAAACGGTTGGAATTCAAATAATTTTATTGGAAAGCAAAACAGTATTGTTGCAAAGTGTATTTTTTATAATCAATTTTATTTTTGGATTATAAACGAAGAAAATATCAACAATGTAACGGGAAGGATTTTTTATTAGCACAAAAATCCAGTATATATATTTTATTTGTGTTAGTGGATTTAAATATATAATAGAATGATTCTATCTCGCCTATTCTAAATTCGGTGTTGTTTGATAAAACAAATACTATCGTATTTAGAATTTTGAAAATAAAATAAAAATTTATATAGAATCATTCTGCCTTTAATTTTTCATTGGAATGTTTTAATAATATATATTAATTATTCAAGTTATAAAGATAAAATTTGTTTAACTTTTTATGAAATAATTACAATAAAATACATAATGTACAAAGGTGAAAAATAAATAAGTTATTTCATTTTGAAAATATAAAATAATTTTATAAAGTGCATTGTAATAAACTGAGACACATCTATATTTTGGTGACCCTGAAAAAGAATACGCGGATATACGCGGATATATACTACATTTTATTGCACGACGTCATTTTTGACGCCGAAAAAGAGAATTCTTTTTAAATAGAACAAAAGGCTGTGTTTCTGGAAATCTGGTGTGTTACATATGCACACCACATAACAGCCAAAATTTTTTTTTTGAAAATATTTTATTGCATGCAACAAGCATCAGATACAAAGGTGACAACTGTAGATATTTACAGTACAACTGTAATTTTTTTTTGTACAATACAACTATCAATTTTTTTTTGTACAATACAACGTGACATCTGTAATTATATTATTATCAAATCCGGAAAATAGAAGAAAATTATATTAAAAGAAAATAAACAAAACGCAACGGATAAAATTATACAAGGGAAATTATTATATTATATATACTTTTGGATGCTACATTGGAAAATAATGCAACAATAAACACTTATTTCATCAAATTTCATCCCAACATTATATTGATTAGTTCATTAAGACTTAATAATCAAGAAAATAAACAGGGGTGAGTATGCATTTTTTTTTAATTATATATTTAAACCGCTAATATTCCAAATAAAAAAAAACATAAAATATATCATTGTTGATTAATAAAGGAAAAATTTTTTATATATTGTTGCGATTTATTTTTCTTCACGTTTATTTTGCTTCAAGTATTGTTTTGCGAAATAATAAATAGCGTGTCACAGTTGACGTCGGTTATTGCTATTATTTTTTATTGTTTTAAAATTTTTATTTACGAATATCAGCAAGTGTGTGGTAGCGATTCTCCCTCAAACATTAAATGAGTGACACCGAGTCCTCATCTTCGAAGAAAATACTGCGGTCGGGTAAAGAGGTTGAGAATCCGCCACCACCAATAACGAAAACATCAAGGCAGGCGCACAGCATGGCTCCTCCAACCTTACCAGAATTCATCGATTCTGATCCACAACTATGGTTTCTTCAAGTAGAAACCATATTTACAGCGCGGGACATCACAGAAGACAAGCAGCAATTCGCTGCTGTTATGGCTGTTCTCAAGCCAGCGGTGCTTTCTACCATCCGCTCCTTTTTAATAAATCTTCCAACATCAGACCTCTACAAACGACTTAAGACTGAGATAATCAGTCAACTAAGCCAGTCTGAGCAGGCCCGTTTAGAAAAATTGTTAAAAACAGTAGATTGTGGGAATCAAAAACCATCACAGTTCTACGACCAGCTCCTCCAAATAGCTGGTGATTCTACTGCGGTCAACCCACAGCTTATTAAAGAGCTGTGGCTGGCTCGCCTTCCAATGAATATAAAACCTGTCGTCGTCTCAATTCAGAGTGACGACATTAAAGATTCATTATCGATCGCGGACAAAAGCAGTGTGCTTACCCACCTCCCTTTCTTGTGGTAACTTAAGCAGTTCCAATGTCGACCGAGTTAATGTACCATCGACATCTACAGGAAACTTGCCTCAACCACAAAGTAATCTTGAGAAGATGGTCGAGCAACTGACCACTTCCCTTAATAACATGAGATCTCGTTTTGACCGATTTGAATCCTGCCAACAAGGTCAAAGATCTCGAACCCCTTCTAGGACAGCGTCATTTCGACGTAACAGGAATCCCAGAAGTCGTTCCTCTTCTTCAACGATGAACCTATGCTGGTATCATCGTGTTTTTGGACCTAGGGCTACGAAATGCGTAGGAAAATGTTCCTTCACATCTAGTAGCTCTGCAACTACACCAAAATCGGGAAACTATTAAGCCCCAACGCTGCTACGGCCAGCATTGGGACACAAACAACAAGCCGTTTGTTCGTCCGGTGTGCAAACACCAAACTCGATTTTCTTATCGACACAGGAGCTGACGTATCAGTAATCCCGTCTCGATCATATTCTAATTTAGTTCAGGATGAACACACTGTCCTTACTGCAGCCAATGGATCACAGATCCACACATATGGTTCCAAACTTCTGAATTTGGACTTGGGTCTTCGTCGAGAACTACCTCATACATTTGTGGTAGCGTCAGTTAGTAAACCTATAATAGGTGCTGACTTTCTGACTAAGTTCTCTCTGATAGTCGATCTTAAGCGCAAGCGCTTACTTGACACATGTACAAATTTATCAGTGAATACAATTTCGTGTTCTGATAACACGCCTTCACTGCTTTTGTACAATCTTCAAGGAATTTATGGAGACATCCTGCATGAATTCCCATCCCTCACTCAGGAGCCCAAGTACAACGCCCCAGTCAAACATAACGTGGTTCACCGAATAATCACAAAAGGACAATTACCTTTTTCTCGGCCACGTAGACTGGAAGCCAACAAATTCAAAATTGCCAAAGATGAGTTTTCACATATGGCACAGTTAGGGTTGATTAGGCCTTCCTCATCTAGTGTTTCCTCTGCACTACATTTAGTTCCAAAAAAGGATCAAGATGATTGGAGACCTTGTGGGGATTATCGACGTTTGAATGATGTTACCATTCCTGATCGATACCCCATACCTCATATTCAAGATTTTACAATGCATCTTCACGGATGCACAATTTTTTCCAAAATCGATCTTGTCCGAGCTTACCATCAAATACCAGTCTCTGCAGAAGATGTTTACAAAACTGCTATAACGGTCCCTTTTGGTCTCTTTGAGTTCATGCGAATGCCTTATGGTCTGAGAAATGCAGCTCAGACTTTCCAGCGTTTCATGGATGAAGTGGTCAAAGGACTAGATTTTGTATTTGTATACATTGACGACATATTGGTGGCTAGCAATTCTCCACAGGAACATCAAAAAGACTTACGCATTCTTTTCAAAAGGCTATCTGATTTTGATATCAAAATCAAACTTTCAAAATGCGTATTTGGCGTTCCTGCTCTTAATTTTCTTAGCCATGAAATCACAAAGGATGGTATCAAACCATCCCCAGATCGAATCATGGCTATACAAGACTTTCCACAGCCAACTTCAGTTCGACAAGTTCAGCGGTTCGTGGGTATGGTAAACTATTACCATAGGTTCATACCCCATCTAGCCGAATTAATTTCTCCTCTTCATAGTTATCTCGCTGAACTAGCCAAGATAAAGAAAAAATCGGCTTTCATATGGCCTCTTCAATGCAGTACAGCCGTTGATAAAGTCAAACTGGCGCTTGTTAACTGCACACTCTTGGCTCATCCGTCTCAAAAAGCAAGCTATTGTATCAAGACGGATGCTTCAGGTACTGCACTAGGTGCAGTATTAGAACAATTTAATCATGGTTTTTGGCAACCACTAGGGTTTTTCTCATGTAAGCTCTCACCTGCAGAGCAGAAATATTCAACATTTGATCGCGAGCTTTTAGCTATTTTTAAAGCTATAAAACATTTTCGTTACTTCATTGAAGGTCGTTTGTTCACTGTGTTCACTGACCACAAGCCTTTAGTAACATCAATCGCTTCAAAGACTGAGAGAAGTCCCCGACAGGCTCGACATCTTGATTTCATTTCCCAGTTTACAACCGATATTCAGCACATCACTGGAAAAGACAATGTAGTTGCAGATACGTTATCACGCACTGAGGAAATGTCAATCAACTTGACTGGATTAGATGTCGACAAGCTCATTAAACTTCAAGAGTCCGATCCAGAACTCCAACATCTTATTTCTACTCCTCAAGTCGTCAGTTCTAAATGGAAATTAGAACCTATCTCCACTAAACTTCACAGTCAACCGATTTGGTGTGAGACATCGACTAACAGTATTCGTCCATACTTACCTGAGTCCTTGAGAAAATCCACTTTTGATTCCCTTCATAATCTTTCCCATCCCGGTATAAGAGCATCCCGGAAGATGCTCTCTAAACGTTATTTCTGGCCTTCAATGAGTGTGGATGTTGGATTTTGGTCTAAGACATGCTTATCATGTCAAAGATGTAAGGTCCAACGACACACTCACTCAGAATTCGGTCAGATACCTGTACCGTCGGCCAGATTCGAGCATATCCACATCGATTTGGTAGGTCCTCTACCTCCATCTCATGGATATCGGTACATCATGACAACAATCGATCGTTTTACTCGATGGCCGGAAGCTATACCTTTGGTGGATGGAACAGCTGAATCAACAGCGAGGGCTTTTTTGACAAATCATATTTCTAGATTTGGTGTGCCGCTAAATATAACCTCTGATCGCGGAGCGAATTTTGAATCAAGGTTATTTCAGGAGCTTATGGACATCATGGGTTCCCATAAAATCAGGACTACGGCTTACAATCCCAAAGCTAATGGAATTGTAGAAAGATTCCATCGACAGTTAAAATCTTCGCTCGAAGCTCATGGTAATACTACCAATTGGAGTGATACACTCCCACTCGTCATGTTAGGCATTCGGTCTTCGGTCAAAGCTGACCTAGGATGTACTCCTGCGGATCTTGTCTATGGACAAAGTCTGAAGATTCCAGGAGAACTCTTCATACATCCTGAGGATTCGCATCCAGTTGAACCAACTGATCTAGTTGATCATCTTAAACAATGGATGCGATCCCTAATTCCGAAAGATACCCGGAAAGATCCTCAATCTAATATTTACATTCCAAAAGATCTTTTGGAATGCGATTACGTTTTTGTCAGGGTGGATAAAGTTAAACCTAGTTTATCACCACCTTATGAGGGTCCATTTAAAGTAATCAGACGTTTCCGGAAGAGTTTCATCATTGAAATAAAAGGTAAAAACCAAAATATTTCAATTGACAGACTTAAACCAGCGCACATGACAGATACAATTGGACACGACGAACATAAATCACGATCACGAAGGGTAACTTTCCAGTTACCTCCGCGACACTACGACAAACATGTTAAGAACAAAAATAGTTATTAACTTATCTATTTTTGTTCTTTTAAAAAGGAGGAGAGTCCTGTAGTGTCCAGCTTCTGATGCCGATCCACTTCCATACGCGAAACCGATGTAACAATTAAAATAATAAACGGTTGGAATTCAAATAATTTTATTGGAAAGCAAAACAGTATTGTTGCAAAGTGTATTTTTTATAATCAATTTTATTTTTGGATTATAAACGAAGAAAATATCAACAATGTAACGGGAAGGATTTTTTATTAGCACAAAAATCCAGTATATATATTTTATTTGTGTTAGTGGATTTAAATATATAATAGAATGATTCTATCTCGCCTATTCTAAATTCGGTGTTGTTTGATAAAACAAATACTATCGTATTTAGAATTTTGAAAATAAAATAAAAATTTATATAGAATCATTCTGCCTTTAATTTTTCATTGGAATGTTTTAATAATATATATTAATTATTCAAGTTATAAAGATAAAATTTGTTTAACTTTTTATGAAATAATTACAATAAAATACATAATGTACAAAGGTGAAAAATAAATAAGTTATTTCATTTTGAAAATATAAAATAATTTTATGAAGTGCATTGTAATAAACTGAGACACATCTATAGAATAACTAAAGGTTAGCACATAGAATTTTGTCCAGTGAAAAGGCTTTTTTGTTGTTTAACCCGCCCTTCAAAGTTTTTTGGCAATTTTGGGTTTGAAATTAAGCTTTCATATTAACTTCTGAATTTGGGGCTTTCGATCTTTCGATGTTCCAGAACAGTTGGGTTTGAATCAATGCGTTTTACGAACAAAATGAATTCCAATGATATAGAAATGCTATAGAGATGCTAATTAGTACCACAATTTAAAGAATCAAAGGCACTCGAAAAACTTTTGTCAGTAATTGACATAATCGAAAGTTTTGCCACTTTCGATCTGTGAATTTCGGCTTATTCGTTTTCAATTTTCTGGTATTAAACCATTGTTAGCTTTTTGATACTTACTATAGGACCGATTAATGAGATTTTTGTTGTGTAATTAAATGTTAAATAATCTACGTTACTTTCTAAGAGGCAATTTGGCCACCTTCGAAAACATTTTTTATTGTGGTTTTATTATTAAAAAGGGAACGAATTTAATAATCCCGAATTGAATGGTTTCAGTCAAGCTTTGAGCAGAATCGTTTAATATAACAATGACGATCGAACTGGGAAACTTGTTTATATCGGTTTTAATACGCAATTTTTTTATTATTTAGTTAAACATGTTTAGCACACTAAATATGAAATATTCATTATTTAAACTCTTTAGTAGGTTGCATTGATTTAAATCATTTGATTTAAATCAGATTTAAATCAACTTGATTTTTTTAAAAAAATCATTGATTTAAATCAAATGAAGAAATTTCTAAAATTTTTATCAAATTCAAAAAAAAAAATTTTTTTTTAATAAAATGTGGTAGGAATTTTAACATGTGTCACAACAACACATAGAAACCTAAAGATCTAGGTCCCCCAACAACATGCGTTCTAAGAATATGATGAACGAAATACGAGCTATTTTCACCAACGGCATCTGTACCAAGTCACGCTAAGACAATTGCATCGTACTTGTGACTGGAAACAACTGAGAATAATTAAGATGTTAGCCTATAGTCGTAAAACTTCAACAACAAAGTCACAGATTAAACCACAAATAGAAATTTTGACAAACCCACATAAAAAGCATGAACAGATTCTGGAAATGAATCTAGAAATAATAAATAACTACATATCAAATATAGAGTATTAAATGCAAATCAGTACAACCCGCTTACGAAAAAAAACTTTTCCCCTAAAAACTAACGTCACTATTAAGATCTTGAAGGTATTAAATCCTACACACTTTCCTGACACAAGTTATTTACAGTTGTTCCATATGACTTGCCGTTTAATGCTAACCAGTTATCTACATATCCGAGGAACTTTTCGAGCCTGCAGAATTGGATCTCTGACATCACTCTAAAGCAGTGACAAATTATCTTAGTTTGACAAGTAACGCTTTTCATGTCGCTAGGAACAACATACTGGTTGTTACATACTGTCAGTGTAAAAATCTAGTAACTAAAAACTGTTACTTAACTTTTGTTTGTTTAGCTGTACCTTTCATAAAATATAACCAAAACTAATGATTTATATAAAGTTTTTTTTAAAGTTTAAGTTAACGTAGCATAGGGATATACAATTTCTTAAAAAATTATACTACTTTTTTTTAAAAATCAAAAAAATCCGATTTAAATCAAATAAATCTGATTTTTCTGATTTTTTTGAAAAAATCTGATTTTTATGCAACCCTGTTAGTAGCCGAAGATAGCATCTCCACTAGAGAAGGAGATGGGGAAAATTCATCGGGCATTGAGTTCTATTTGATCAGTCTATTAAAATAATCATTCTGGAAAGCCATAGTTGTTCTACTACGAGGTATTTTATGTAGTTAAATGGGGGTCAACATTTTTTAGTTTTGTTTTTAAAAAAGTCATGGAATTTTCATATTTTTGTTCTGGAAAGTCATGGAAAGTCAGGGAATTTTGTTTTGAAAAAATAGTGGACACCATGTTCGTAGATTTCGAAGCATAAATGGCTTTCTACCTCTTCACACCAGGAGCAGCTTGTTTTATGTTGTTGTTGTTGTAGCGACGTGTTTGGTGCTAATCCTCCGGCTCCATGTCCAGGTTCAGGAACTCTGCTACTGCCCTTGGGCGGTACCACAAATCTTCCTTCGTCAAGTTTGTAAAATTTGCAGGACAATTAAATAGGTGGTCTACCTCGTGTGGCGTGTCCTCACATGCGGGACACTTGTCAATAATTTCAGGTTCAACTCTGCTCATGTAGTTGTTTAGAATGCGTGACCAACCGGATCTTAGTTGAGCTAGGATGGATCTGGTGCTACGGGGTAGTTGGACCTCTTCGGCAGCTACTTTTGGTGGCTTCCCATTCAAAACACGATTTGGAATATAGTTCTTTATTGTATTTTCAACCGTTTTGGTGTGGAGTGTTTTTAAGCCAGTTGTTCTATGTGTACATTCGTCTATGTTACCAGTAATCTGGCTATCTCTGACATTTGCAGAAAGCATCTTGCTGTCTTCCTTATCACTTATGTCTCTAGGTGGTTCGATCGTAGTTATTGCAAGGATGTTGCTCTTTGTGACAGGCCAATAGATATTGTTTGGTTAGCATTTCATTATGTTCACGGACCGGCAATATGTTACTTTCCTCGTGCAAATGATCTCGGTGAGCCATCAGGTGACATCCGGTTGCGGTTCGCAAGGCAGCATTTTGTGTTGTTTGTAACTTATTCCAGTGAGTATTGGCAACTTGGGGGGTCCATATGGGTGCAGCATAATTTAAAATAGTTCTTCCTATTGCTTTGTATGTTGTTATGATCGTGTTTTTATCTTTGCCCCATGAACTACCCGCTAGTGCTTTTAATGCGTTATTCCTGTTTTTCAATCTTGAGTTTATTTCTTGTGCATGAGCGTTGAATTTAAGCAGTGGGTCGAATGTTACACTCAACAGTCTCGGATTTTTTACTGTGGGAATAAGTATGTTGTCTATGCAGATGCTTAGTGTTGAATTTACCTCCTTCGTCCATGTGGTGAAAAGTGTAGATGTAGACTTTTCAGTGGAAAGTTTTAGTTTTCTGCTTTTAAACCAATCATTCAGAATATTAAGGTAGGTATTCAGGATATTTGTGAGTTGTTGCAGGTTATTTCCTGTTGCAAGCACTCTGCAGTCGTCTGCATATGACGTGATGGTTATTCCTTCTGATGGAGTAGGCAAACTGCTTAAGTAGAGATTGAATAATGACGGTAAGAGAACTCCGTCTTGAGGAACTCCTTGTCTGAGCACTCTCATTTTGGACTTGCAGCTACGAAACTCAACATATGTTTGGCAACCTCTGAGGTAATTGCACAACCAGCGCTTCATTAAACCTGGCAGATTAGTATTGAAGATATCATCCAATAGAGCAGCGTGCGACACTGTGTCGAATGCTTTTGACAGGTCAAGTGCAACTAAAATTGTTATAGCGCATGGTTGTTTTTGATTCAGACCATCACTGATCTGGTCTTGTATTCTGTGTAGCGCGATGGTTGTACTGTGTGCTCGCCGGAAGCCATGTTAATGTGGCACCAAATTGCAGGATCTTGTCAGCTTAGGGAGCAGAAGTGCTTCGATGAGTTTTGCGACCGATGAAAGGATGGATATTGATCTGTAAGACTCTACCTTTTCTTCAGGTTTTTATTTATTTATTTATTTATTTAAAGTTTTATTAGCCGTGAAGCTTTATAATTATATGACACATTTTATATAAATTTTCTAATAAATTCAATAAATTCATCAAATTTCTCTAAAAATTCACAAATTATTAAACAAAATTATTTTTAATGTAATTTGAAAGTTCCATTTTAAAACTGTGGATATTAAATAAGTTTTTTATTTCAACTGGAAGACCGTTGAATAATTGAAGTCCTTGCGACATAAGAGTGTTACAATCCAAATTTCTTCTACCAGCCAACAACAAAATCACCAGCATTTCTTAACGGATACCTATCATTTGACACATACTGCACATATTTTAATAAATAACAATGCAACTGTTGGTTTTTTAATTTAAATACGAACAATAATAATCTGAACATTAACCTTTGGTTCACACTCATCCAACCCATTGCATTAAGCATGAACTGAATGTTGGTTCTTCTATCACAACCTAGTAATATTCTTAATGCTCTGTTTTGTAATTTCTGCATACGATGTTTTACATTTAAATTATTAAATGCCAATATTGTTGCACAATAATCGAAATGTGGTAAAATGGTAGTATTATAAATTGTTTTAGCACTAAAAAGTGTTAGTTTACTACGAATTCTTCCTAATAAATTAACTTTTTTTGCTATACTTTTACAAATGGAATCCGCATTTTCAGTAAATTTCAGTTGGTTGTCAATAAAAACTCCTAAATACTTTATTACTTTGACTTTTTCTAAAAAGATTTTATCAATCTTCAAAGGTGGGCATTCATCATTATTATTGAATACAATAAATTTTGTTTTTGAAACGTTTATTTTTAGCTTGTTCATTTTTAACCATACATCTAATCTATCTATATCTTCTTGGATTTTATTTGCACTATCAACAATCGAGTCTTCACATACATAAATAGCTGTATCATCAGCGAAAAGTGACAAATTTGAGTTAATAATACATTCCTTAACATCATTAATATAAATTAAAAACAATAACGCAGCTAAAACTGACCCTTGTGGTAAGCCTATATCAATACTTAATGAAGATCATTTAATTTTATGTATTTTCTGGTTTCAAAAGGGGCTGATTCTGGCCGTTTTCCAGATATTTGGTATCTGAAGAGTATTTAAAGATGTATTAAGTGTAGTAGTGAGGAAGTTCAAACCTTTGGGTCCGATGTGTTTGAGCATGATGGCTGAGATGCCGTCGGGTCCTATAGCTTTTGATGGCTTAATTTTCCATATTGCATTCTCCACCTCTTCTTCGGAAAATATAATATCCTCCAAGTTGTCAGTGTTAAGTTTGCGCATGTGTCTCAACACTGATCTGGTCTCCTTCTCGTGTTTACGCTGCTTTTCTGTAAACTGAATGTTAAATTTGTTTGCGCATTTCCTGAGGTTTTCAATGGAGATATCGTCGAAGAAGATCATGCAATTATTTTGTGGTTGTTGAGGATGAGTTAGGCCCTTAATGACCTTCCAAAGACTTTTACTAGTACCCAGGATTGATTCTCTCACTAAATCTCTCCATTTGTTTCTTTTATGGTCCGTGACCAATTTGTTCAGGTCCGGAATTCTGGAGTCGGCTGGATCTGATTTACGGATGTCATCTCTTTGATTCGAAAGCACACACGCTTCATGTGGAAAGTTTGGTTTTAGTTTTTGAATTCTACCAGCTGGTATGTATCAAGCTCTCTTCTTATTAAAAATTTCTCTGAATTGTTTTTCCCCAGAGAGGGCGTCGAGTGGTAAAAATTGCTTACTGAATTAAATTTCAGTAAAATTTGTAAAGTTTTCCCAGTCAACTTTGTTAAAATTAATATATGTCTTCTTTTCGGAATTGATTTGATTTATGAAACGGCTTAATGTGATTATGATCGGCACGTGGTCTGATCCTAATGCAATTTCTGTTCTCCATTCTGCAATTGGCATTAGTGACATACTAGCAAGGGAGATATCTGGAGAAGAGTATGAGTTGTTTGTTAACCTTGTTGGTTGTGGTTCGTTGAGGACTCCAAAATTGGAGCCGTCAATTTGATCAGCAATGTTTTCACCTCGTGAATCAGTGTTTAGGTGCGAGTGCCATAGATCATGATGAGCGTTCACATCGCCGAGAATCAGACAGTCTTTTGTATAAAATAAATGTCCTATGGACGGTTCATAACCTGTATCACAGCTGCTTACTGGTGGAATATAGATATTGACTAGAGTTATCTCCGTGTTGCCGGATTTTATTATAAAATCTAGTTGTTCTAGGTGTTTATCAGTTCCCGGTACTGCAGGTAATGTGGTTGTACGGTAGATAACGGTTTTGTGAATGATAAAGGCAAGGCCACCACCTTTGTCCTTCCCTCTATCCAGCCTTATAATTTTGTAATCACAGTAATTATCACTAATCTTAGATCTAACATTTAATCTGGTTTCTTGAAGAACCGTGACTAGAATATTGTTATTGCACATATAATTTATAATATCATCTATCTTATTGGTTGCAATTAAATTGCATAATTTTGACGTCACTCGGAGTTTCCGGATGCGTGTTCATTCCCATTGTGTTTTGCTGCGAGCTCGTGATGGTATGTTGACTAGATAATTGACAGCCTGGCACTATGTAGTGTTTGGTCCATTGTTTATGGTTGGCCAAATCTGAGCAGCTCTTGAGGTGACACCATTCTTTACAGGTGTTGCACTGGATGGATGTTATGTTAGCCCTTAAAATGCTTTTACATACTGAACAATGCCATGTTTTAGTTGGTCCCGGATTTCTTTCAATACCAGCCATGACGAGGAGTACTTGAAGCAATGAGGCCAGTGACAGCTGCTTCCTAACCCAAAAAATGGAGCGACGGATTTGCACCTTTCGTCGAAATTGTTGTGATAGTCCTTGGTCGGAATCGGGTTCCGAGTGCTACTGTGGCGTAGATCTTGAGAAGCTAGCTTGTTTTATCGCTTATTCTACCTCTCGTTGACTATGGTATGGACTATAGAGGGTGTATCAGGTTGTACTGATGAGGCTAATAGCATCCTCAAGAGAACATTTAATTATGCAGTCAAGCTTGTGCCTAATTTAAGATCTCGTGACCACGTTTCGCTCTACGTCCTTGATCTCATTTGGACTTCTTTTCTTGATCATATCAAAATACGTCTTCTTTCCCAGCTCTTCCGAGTTATAAAATTTCAGTCTCTTACTTTTCTTCTCTGTTCGTTCTTGGTTGAGCATTCTAGGAACCAAAAAAATATTGTTCCCCTCAGGTTAACTGTCATTTTTGGACGAAATCATTTATGGTGACGGTCATTAAGCTCTTCAATGATCTCCCGATATCTCTAAAAAGGTTTACCTTTTCACAACCAGTCTTCAGGAGGAAGTTAATATACCTTTTTAACTCTGTGTGAAGGAGACTACCCCTATTCTTTCCTATTTTTTTTCTGCTGAAGGTGCTCTACTTATTTATTTATTTATTTTGTTTATTTATTCATTCATTCAATCGATATAGCACGACAACAGGGTCGTTTGATGCAGTTAAATAAACTGTATTGTATAGAGAAGCAAGTTATAGGCATATAAAACTTACATCACGTTTTAGCAAAAACTTTACAAAAAAGAAAAAAAACTTCTTTTCAAAAGAAATTCAACAAACTTAACATTATATAATTATATAACAGTAATATCAATATCAATACTATTTATACAAAAAAAAAACAAATCTATATAAATAATCAATAACACACACCAACAATTAGTGATCATTCAGATAACTCATACACTCTGCCTTAAACCTATCCTCTCGTGCTATATTCCTCGTATTAGTTGAAACAGAGTTGCATAATCTAGCACCTCTTCTTAGAAATGAGCTTTCCATATAATTTGAATTAGTTCTTTGTAAAATTAAGTTTTGTGTTCTGGACGATTGTGCAAAGATCAGTTTATCATACAGATACTTAGGTTGATGGTTATTAATAATTTTATGCAGTAAAGTTAGTACTCTAATGTCAAGATAATTTTACAAGGAGCAACCAAAAATTTTATTATAATATGGATAAGTTGATATCCCTTCGTTTTAGGCCAAATATATATCTTAGGCATGAATTAAAAACCTTCTTTATTTTAACCATTAAGCTAAAAGTCAAGTTAGATAACACAACGTCGCAGTATAGAAGATGACTCAAGATTAATGTACTTATCAAAAGCAAACGAACCTTAGTCGGGGTAAAACTAGCATTTCTCCAAATTATTTTCAGGACAAAGAACATTCTCTGGCTTATTGTGTTTACATGTGTAGTCCAATCCAGATTATTAATTAGGATCAATCCCAAGCCTTTAACAGTTTTGGTAAAGACTATCAAATCATGACCAACTCTAATTCTTGGTATGAATAAATCAGCGTCATTAAATTCAAATCTACCCTTTTGTGAAAATATAATTGCTTGTGTCTTCTTCGCATTTAGTGATAGTTGATTATCAGTTGACCATGAAATTATATTACTTATATCTCTGTTCATGCCCGATATTATTTATTTATTTATTTATTTTATTTATTTGACAGTAAGTAAGCTATGAAAGCATCTATTTACAGTAAATTACATCACAAATGTCTCTTAATATTTACAACTTAATAATTTAATAATTAATATAAATTTTTACTTTAAGTTAAGGGAGGAAACGATTATATCAGAATTATGACTAGAATCATGAAAGATACGTAAACTAATATATGATTTGCCTAGAGATATGAATTTGACTAGAGATGAACGAATACCACAAAGTAACAAAAATAAATCATTGCCTATTGATCAATATAAATATGATTATAACACTTATTACCAAATTGTACTTGATTATACTAAAAAAAGAAAACAAAACGGATCAACACTATAGTAGTTTATGTTTAAGTTTAAAACACCATTTATACATTTTTCAAATTCAAAATGTCTTACATGAATTGCTAAACTTTTCAAGAGATGAACAAGATCGGATCGAATTAGGAAGTTCATTGTATTTTTTAATACCAAGGACAAAGAAGAATTCATGATCCGATATGTATTACTAGGTAGCGTAATATGATTTGTACGTTCAGAATTTAAAAATTCAATTTTATTAAATAGATATGGGGCGGAATGATTAGATATCAACTTTTTAATGAATAAACATATGCGCAATTCGTAGAATTTGTCGATGTCACATCCAAGAACTGTTTTATTAACAGACGAGATATGATCAAACTTACGAAGGGAATATATAAATCTTACGCAGGAATTGAATAGCATCCTCCTCCTATCCATTCAATACCCATGCATACCATACATAACGACATCACAATATAGAAAGTGCTGCAGAATGAACGTCATAAATAATTTATGTCTTAGTTTAATGCTTGCAAAACCCGTTAGTTTCCAAAATACGCGTAATATATTATAGACTCTGGTGCATATTCTAGATATATGGTCATCCCATGTTAAGGTACAGTTTATGAGTAATCCCAAATCAAGGGCACTATCGGAATAAGGAATTATCATATTATTTCAAATAAACTCAGGGAATTCATTACTCGGTAGCTTATTTTTGTAGATTAAAATGGCTTGGGTTTTCTTAGCGTTCAAAATCAAATCGTTTTCTATGGACCACTCAAGTATTTTTTGCAAGTCCTCATTTAGCTTAATTACACATAACAACTTATTACTTAATTTATCGCAAATGTACACCTGCACATCATCAGCGTAGATGTGAAATTCAGAATTCCTTATGCAATCGGCTATGTCATTTATGAAAAGCGAGAACAAGATTGGTCCTAGGATGGATCCTTGAGGAACTCCACAGTGCAGTGGGTGAGTTTTCTGCATAGGATCTTGATGAAACTTTGGCAAATGATACAGGTTCACTTGAAAATGGAAGATCTGGATTCATTTCAAATTTGGACAAAATGGCAGGGGGTCTCCCGAACACCTCTAAGCTTAAATCTTGAATAACTTCTGATCCCGGGCTATGATCTTATTGAAACTTAGTATATAAGGTTTTAGTACTGTTTCCAAAATTTCTGCATACCAACTTCCGGTTTGTCACTTCCGGTTAAAAAGTTTTTTTTTTCAGATGTTTATCCCTACTCTAGCCTACAATTACCGATCGATTTTCATGAAACGTTGCGAAAAGCTTTTAAATAACATGAGAAAGATTTTATCAGCTTTTGGAGCACATTGGATAAAGGGTTGGGGGTCCACCATACAACAGGTGGTTTTTTCCACAAAGTTTTTATGTTTGTTGGGAGCATAAAACATTCATTCGTGAATGAATTTTGATGACACTTTGGAAAAAGACGCAAACATGTATGACAAAGAACTGATTAGTTTTTAGGGGTCCCTGGAGCAACAGGGGGTCCCTGGAGCACCTGTTTTTTTGAAAGCTCTATAACATCTGTACCTGATAAGCGAATTGGATGAAACTTGGTACATGAGTATGTAGTACGGTTTACAATAGTTCTGCATCCCAACTTCCGGTTTTTCACTTCCGGTAAAAAAATTTTTTTGTACTTTTTTGAAGTTTTTTCAGTGTCTTTAAGCACACTACAGCCTACAATAATGAAGTGATTATGATGAAACTTATGGAATAGGGTTCCAATTAGTGTGAAAAGATAATTATCAAGTTTTGGGACACATTGATCAAAGTGGTGGGGGGTCTACCATACAAATGCTGACTTTTCACACTTTGTTTTTAAAGTTTGTTGGAAGCATACAGACTTCATTCATTAATTTATTTTAATGACACTTTGAAAAAAGATGGAGACTTAAATAACAAAGAACTGATTAGTTTTTGGATGATATTGGAATAAGTGGTGAAGGTCCTTAAGAACCCCTGTTTAATGTGTCACACTTTTTTCAATGTTTGTTGGGAGCACACAGCATTCGTTCGTGAACGAATTTTGATGACTCTTTGGAAAAAGATGCAAACATGTATGGCAAGAAACTGATTAGTTTTTGAGCGATAGTGAACAAAGTGGTGGGCGGTGTCCCATACACCTGTTTTTTTTAAAGCTCAATAACATCTGTACCTGATAATCGAATTGGATGAAACTTGGTACATGAGCTTTTAGTATGATTTACAAAAATTCTGCATCCCAACTTCCGGTTTTTTACTTCCGGTAAAAAAATTTTTTTTTAATTGTTGGCAGTTTTTTCAGTATCTTTATGCACACTACAGCCTACAATAATGAAGTGATTATGATAAAACTTATGGAAAGGTTTCAATTAGTGTAAGAAGATAATTATCATCTTTTGGGACACATTGATCAAAATGGCGAGGGGTACCATACAACTGCTGACTTTTCACACTTTGTTTTTAAAGTTTTTTGGGAGCATACAGATTTCATTCATTAATCAATTTTAATGGCACTTTGAAAAAAGATAAAGACTTTATTGACAAAGAATTGACTAGTTTTTGGACAATATTGGGATAAGTGGTGGGGTCCTCCCGAACACCTGTTTATTGTTTCAATGTTTGTTGGAAGCATACAACATTCGTTCGTTAAGTAATTTTGATTACACTTTGCAAAAAGATGCAAATATGTATGGCAAGGAACTGATTAGTTTTTTTTAGCGATAGTGAACAAAGTGGTAGGGGGTCCTCCAAGCACCTGTTATTTTGGAAGCTCAATAACTTCTGTATCTGATAATCGAGTTGGATGAAATTTGGTACATACACATTTAGTACGGTTTACAACAGTTCTGCATCCTAACTTCCGCTTTGTCACTTCCGATAAAATTTTTTTTTACTTTTTCTCGTACAACAGAATTTATGTTTATTGGGATACTACTGCCTGCTTTAATATTTTTATTATTAGAACTACGAAGTCCATAATATTGGTTAGCTTTTAATTAAAGTATTTTATGGATATTAGCTCATTATATATCCAGAACACTATGTTTCCAGAGCTATGGTGAAGTCAGCCTATGCATCAGCGTCGCAATATTTTTTTTTATATAGATCAAAACACAAAGATACACAAACAAATATTTATCAATAATATATATCAAATAATTCTTCAATTATTCCTTTTAAATTTTGATAAAATAACTATAGCTCAAAGCTTTTTCTTTGTATAGTTGAACTATTTTCAGAAACATTTTGCAAATAATTTTTTCAATCAAGAAAACTACCTAACAGACCTAGTTCAACTATTTTCAACCTCTCGATAACTATTTATTCGATTGTTCCATTCAACTACTAATTTTAAAACGAATGAATCTCTCGGTTCCAAATTCTTTTGGATAAAAAAAAAAATATTCGAATAAAAAAACTAGTAGTAAAAACACTTCGAATAAAAAAACACTTCGAATAAAATTAGTAAAAACACTTTGAATAAAAAAACTAGTAATGAAAACACTTCGAATAAAAAAACTAGTAATGAAAACACTTCGAATAAAAAAAACTAGTAATGAAAACACTTCGAATAAAAAAACTAGTAACTAGTTTTATTCGAATTAATTTTTTATTCGATTGTTCCCATCACTAATATGCATGCATTTTTTACAGTAAAATTAAATCAAATTGATAGACGACAGCAACAACAATTATATAGATATTATACATCTAGTGATAATAAATTTATTTGCTTCTTACAGGGTGAACAAACAGTTGATTTAATTAAAACCTATATGAGTTTGCCATTTCTAATAAATTTTTGTAATTTAACTCAAATACGACACCCGAGTGGTCCAATACGTAAAATAAGACGAATACAACAAGCACCATATCCTCTTGTTAAATTACCAAAACAACAACCACTTCAACAGGAGCAACAACAACACACTCACCAACCACTAATACTTCCACACAAGCTAATTTCAAATCATAAACCATTACAACATCAACAATTGCAGCAACCTACAATTATTCACCAATCTTCTTCATCATTAACATCATCACACAACAACCATTCATCAAAATTTAATATAATAAATCAAACCAAAAAATCGAATAAAAATCAAAATAGTAATAGTAATGAATGTCATACAACAACAAATTTGGCAAGACATATATTTAATAATTTAAATATATTTGGAGGGAGTCACAGTCATAATAATAACCATAATAGTAAAAATAATAATAGTAGTAGTAATAGTAACAGTGGAAATAATAACAACCATCATAATTTTAATCATAATCACAGTGATAAATTTGATAAAAATAAAGCGATAATTCATCAAAGTAATCTACAACGTGATCATTGGCATAATCGTAGTCTAACTTGTGAACATCGTTCAAGATCACGTACACGCAGTGAATCCCTTCTAGACCATGATACTGGTAGCTTAAATTCTCGTCGACCTAGTGTAGATACAGTATCGACATATTTAAGCCATGAAAGCAAAGACAGTCGGAACAATATTGGAAGTATATCAGACTTATTAGATTGTTCGATTGGAAGTGATGATGTATTTCAACCTGTTGCGTTAATACCCGGTTCAATAATTGGGGTTGATGCAGATAGTGATATGATATCACGCTTTGTATGTGTTGTGCAACCACCTAAATGGCCCAATCATATACAACCTTGCCCTATGTGTATGGAGGAGTTGCGGCATAATTCCCAGAATCCAACAATATCACTGAGTAGGTGTCAACATTTGATGCATTTACAATGTCTAAATGAATTAATTATAAGTCAACATAATACACACAATCAAAAGGTAAGTGAAATCTTGTTTTTGTAATATTTATTTAATTATTTTTTATATAGAGTTTTTGTTATCAAGTCATTATCCAAGATATACGGCTACAATAAATGAAATTAGTTGGGTTGAAAATTGTCTTTTTCGATAGGAATGTCTAGGGACGACCTTGACTAACTTTGAAACTCTGTAGTATCGACAAAAATCCTCATTATGTTTTTACATTTTCGTTGGCGGCAGGTTGGAAGACACCTCTGTATTTTACTTCTAGCCATCAAATTTTCGTAAACGAGAATTCAGTTTAACTGAGATTTGGTATAACTAATACTAAGTTTACACCATGATATAATAATGGCAAATAAATATTAAACTATTTCGATGTAATCAGATAGAATAATATATTTTTATTACATCATATGACAGATAGTTATTTGATAGTTGCTTTAGATCGATAGTATAATAAAACAAATTGTATCCGTCAAAACGTAAAAGGTCCCGAATGACATCATGCACTTACCTATCTCAACTTGAAAAGATTATGGGAAAAGGTAAAAAATTTGATTAAATAAAGAAATAGAGTTTGAGAAAAGATCTATTGAAAACAACAAGATTTTGAATTTGAAAGCAATATATTTTTATTTCAATTTAAAATATACTAGGGATCGCCCAGTGGCCGAAATTCAGTCATTGTAAATAAAAATTGTAAATAGACCCTCCAACAAAATAACTACAATACATTATTTCAGAGTTTGATTTATTGATTCAATTGATTTTGAACGGTGAAACAAAAAACTTTAACGCTGATGTAAAGGCGAACTTCACCGCAGCTCTGGAATCAAAATCTTCTAAATATATAGTGACCTAAGATCCATAAAATACTTCAATTAATGGCTAACCGATGTTATAGATTTCTCGTAGTTCTAATTATAAAAACGTTAAAGAAAGCTATAGTTTCTGTACATACATAAATTCTATTTGTACGAATAGGAAAAGTAAAAAATGTTTTACCGGAAGTGACAAACCGGAAATTGGAATGCAAAACTGTTACAAATCATACTCTAAGCATATATACCAACTACCAAGTTTAATCAAAATCAATTAGCATGAACTGATGATATTAAAGTTTTAAATAAATAAAAGGTGCTAGGGAGGCCCCCACCACTTATCTCAATATCGTCCACTAACCAGTTCTTTATCATTTAAATCTGCATCTTTTGTCAAAGTGTCAACAAAATTAATTAATGAACGAAGTCTTTATGATACTCCCAACAAACTTTAAAAACAAAGTGTGAACTTTTAGCAGTTGTATGGCAGACTCGCCGCCACTTTGATCAGTGTATCCCAAAACTCAAAAGTTGATCATTATCTTCTCACACTCATAAGTTTCATCATAATCACTTCATTATTGTAGGCTATAGCGTAAATAAAGACACTGACAAAATACAAAAAATTGCATGCAAACAAGTTTTTTTTACCGGAAGTTAAAACCAGAAGTTGGGCCTGAAGACTATAGTAGGAATAAACAACGCAAAAAAATTTTTTTTGCCGGAAGTGACAAACCGGAAGTTGGTACGCAGTAATATTTGGAAACAGTACTTAAACCTTATATACCAGGTTTCAATAAGATTGAAATCCAGGATTAGAAGTTATGTAACATTCAAACTTAAAGGAGTTCAGGAGTTCCACAGCCATTTTCTCCAAATTTGAAATGAATCCAGGATGGTCATTCTGTAGTGTTTTATCACTTTTACGTTAAAAAAAAAGCGATAAAAAGAAATTGTCTTTACTTTATAGCTGTTAATAATAGCACTATAATGTTTTGCTACGTGTTCACTAGTCGTTCTCGCTGATAATCAGATACTTGATTCCTTTGCCCTTTCATTCGCTGATCTGACACGCCTGCTGACATTGGCCACAATCAAAAATTAATTCTTATATTTGTTCCTTAGAATAGTTTTCTTTCTATTGCAATTAATATTGTTACGTTTTTCCAACCTTACTTCGAATTGGCCTAACTCACAATTCGATAAACGCAATTCCCAAATCTCTTCAGAGTTCGATCACTGATTAGTAAGCACAAACACCAGGTTTTATTAAGTCTTCAACTCCTTGATTGTTCCACAACAACAGGAAAACAATACAGCAAACAATATTCCTAACTAGAATATTCTTCCAACAGCTTCGAAACTCCAACGGTTTATTGTAGAAATTTCAAATTCATAACGTTCTAAATAATACACAAAATATTTCTTCTCAATAGCACTTATAACTTTATTCACAATAGTTAATTTAAAAAAATCACGTTTATAATTTTAACTTTACTATCGCAGGTTTAAAATAAAACTAATTAAAAACTACAAGAGGTAATTTCCTTATATACATTCTGCTAAATCTCTAAAAATTTCGCGGTCACTTTTTAGAAACCTTGAGAAAATATTAGAATATTCGATTATTTTACGTTACTTTGATTTGATTCATAAAATCATTTGTTTTATTTAGACCTTAATTCTAAGAATATGTACAACAACACTATTCATTTCATTAATTTGTTGTAGTATTTTGTTGATTTGATTTTCCTGGAAGTGACCGTAATCGTCTAGATTTTTCTGTAATCGTAACAATATTATAAACAACAATTCAACACTTCAAGTTCAAACTATATAAAATAAACTGTAAAAATTTTATGTTTATTTAAATTTGCCTTAATTCACATATAAATGTATATATAGTTAAGTATGTTTATTTAATTAAAATTACAAAATATATCTTTTAGACCGTTTTTGCGGCAGACGTATAACAATTATCTTAATTTTTTTGGTTAATTAAAAAATGAATCTCAATCTTATGAAAACAAAAATCTGAATAATGAAAAAAACAAAACTTTTTTAATGAATTTTGAAATGACTACTTGATGATAAAATAATTTTATGAAAACTAGATTAAAAAATGTACCTAAAATTTTATTAATCTATTGCTAAAAGTTTGAAACGAATTTAACGAAAATTGTCAAATTAAACGCAAACGATTAAATAAAAAGTCACCACAACTTCATTCGTTTAAATTGTGGATGAACAATTCATTTAGATTTCACGTCGTTGATTGTTTTAAAAGAAATAACCGACAATATTTTTTGTCTTGCTGTCGCTTGTTTAAAAAATATTGTTGAATTAAATGTAGTTTGCCAATTTTGACGTTCCATTTTGAAGGAATTGTCATTCGTTTTTATTTTATTCACATTTTAGTGAACTTTTGATTGCTTTATTTGCCAGACAAATTAAATTAAATATCAAATATTAAATTAAATATCTAAACATTAATAATATTGAATTTCATTTCATCGGTCATTTTCATCTTAAATTTCAAAAATATTTATATAACAACGTTTTGAGTAGCCTATAAATTATTCTTATATACGGTTTTTAGCTGTCAGATACTTATTTATAATTTCTCCTAAAATTCACTGCAAATTCATTCTAAGGAGAAATTTGAGTATGGATATGTAAAGTTTTTTTATATTTTTCATTGCATTATAACTCTCCAAAGTTCGATATAAATATGCGATAAAGCACTACAAAATGACCATCCCGGGTCTTCTATTTTCGAGTTAACTTGTATCATATACCAAAGCTTTATGAAGATTCCATGCGTTTTTGTCAACCACCCACGCACGCAAACCTACAGACATACAGCATTTTTTTGCTATTTAAATAGAAGATAGTCCAAAACAAAAGATAAAATAAAACTTAGGATATGTAAGATTTTTAATTGAAAATTGTGGTGAAGTAAAAACAAAAAAACACACCTTCACATTTTCCCCCTTTTTTCTTAAAAAAATCGTCCAACTTCCAAAAAATTTTTTCGGCACATCTACTTTTTTCTCAAGACCTTTCCAACGATATATATTGCTTCACATTTGTTGGGGCAAATAATTTTAACTGGTACCACAAAAATAGTGCTTAAGGTAAACGTCCATAATGTGGATCGTTGTACTAATTGAGGATCGTCTAACAGAAATTAGTTCAAAATAAGAAAACTGTTGGGTGATCAAATGTTTAGACCATCAAAAAGTATAAATTCAAGTCCTATATTGCCTCTCCCAGATTTGGAGCGAGATAAAATGCTTACAAATGTTAGTTTTATTTTTTAGTTATTCACTGCGTCGGCAGTACGAAACATAAAACGTTCAAATTGACATATTGTTAATTTTTTTTTTAAGGAAGATGCGTTAGTAAAATAAGTTTTTTAAGACTGTGTTATATAACTTATAGTGTTTTTTTGATTTTTCAGGCTAAGTTGGTATTTATAGTTTATCCTAAAAAAACTTTTATTTTCAAAAAAAATTAAGGTTAAGGTATAATTTGAGTAGGTTCACATTATGTACATCGTATTTTCATTCTTGCCCAATTGTGGATCGTGCGGTCCAATTTATGTTCAAATCCTCGCAATTTTATATTCGAATTTACTATTACAAAACAATTAGTAAAATTAAAAATTTAATTAAAGTTTATACTATACTAGACGTTTTTTTAACCGGAGCGAATTCGGATCTAGGTTTTTCTAAAGATATTTCTTATTTTTTGAAAATGAATTTGTTGAAACGCTTACCTAAATTCATTGTTCGATAGGCGTGTTCATTTATAAAATTCGCATTAAACTAAACAAAAAAGTGTAGTTCCAACTAAGGCCAGCTTGTTTCTGATGGTATTTGTAATTAAAAATAATTGATATGCCCGGTTTTTTAACTAAGTCAGGTTTTTTACTTAATGTTTTAAAAATCACATCGATGTCTCAGATGTAGACCGCGTGATCCGAATTAGGAACTTGTATGAAATTCTTTTATACTGAATAAAGATCTTGGTTAAAATAAATTTTTTGTTTTATGTTGATGAAAGGAAAAATGCTCTTGACATTGTAAAGAATGGAATGACTGTTCATACAGTCACTAATATGCTTAAAATCTAAACGCTGATAAAAAGAAGGCGCAACAAGTATTTGTTCAAAACTGCAAGAGATTACTCGTTACCTGGAGCAATCATATGTCCAAATAATGTTGCTTACCAGTAAATATATTTTGTTGGACTTAGTTCTACTGCTAGCAAAAGATTTACATGTTTCACACACATGACGAGTGCAAGGTCAGGTAAAAAATCCTTTATTGTACATACATTCCGTTTAAATTTCACTTGCATAAGAATTTCTCTTTATAGGTCGCTTCGGATACAAAATTAAAAAAAAAAGTCAGACAAGTGCGAATAAAATTCGCTCGTCAAGGGTTCCGTGAATGTAAAGAAAACAATATCAAAATAATTTACATAAAGTTGTGTTGTAAAGGGTTTATATTGCCAGACCATAGATACATAAAAACTAAATGGTTCATCGTAAATATCCATAGTTAATGTCAATCTCATCTAGAGATGTTTAAATACCGTATTTTATTTTTTTTGTATAATACAGCGTATTATACATTGTTTTATACAAAATAAAATACCGTACAAAAGTGTAATAGCCGAGATAACATGTGAATGGAATAACAAAAAAAATGACTTCCATCATCATTTTGAATTACATCTAATTCATTTCTTCTAAATATCTGAATTTGGATATCTTATCCTTTTTTATTTATATATTCCTTAAACGAATCCTAATAAGACCTATTTAATAATCTGACTCTAATTCATGTGGATGTTCTGATCAGCAAAACTATCCTGATGCTTAGTTTCAATTTACTTCACCTTCATTCGCTACCGGCTACTGTATTTAAATTTTTTATTCAGATTGGATCCTTACCATTTCCCGTGAATAAACTGTTAGCGGTCTTAATCATGTTTGACACAAACGAGATAATTACTTTTGGAATGATCTAGGCTGCATATCGAAAATGATGTGTCTGTTACAGTGAAATAAGCAGAACAATGCAAATTAGAAGATGATGCATTCTGAAGAGCCACATACTCTATTCCATCAAGTTATACAATAAATACAACTGCTATCGGTTTCATAATGGGTATTTTGAGATTTTTTTGCATGGTTGATATATTTGAACGTATAAAAGAAACGTTCTACATATTATCTGGGGCTACTCAAAGCTATTAAATTGAGTGACAAATCCATGTTTCAAAATTTTGATTTGCTCCATTAAAAAATTCACTGCAACGGTTGCTTCTCAGTAACTATAATTGATTGTTGATATTTGTGTTCTATTGATATTAGAACAATCTTGGTACAACAGAAATTTAAAACTTATTTAGAAACGCACACTAGCAAGGCGTACAAGTAATTTATTTCCTCGGCGTCGTTTATATCTTATAGATGTAATAGTAGACATATTTTCACAGCTGTAAATTTTTTTAATAATCCACGCGCAATTTTAGTAAAAGGGCTGTTTGCTACTCCACGCGCCATCAGAATAAAATATATTTTGTATAGTAAAATACCTTGTATTTTACAACGTTTTGGACAATACGGTATTTTACGTATAATACCGCGTATTATACATTTGTATTAAACACTTTTACATCACTAATCTCATCTAAATTGATCGAAATGATATAAAAAATATTACTTTAGGTTAAATTATATCCATAGCTATTTATGGTAGCTAAGGAACGGCTCAATTCTGTTAAACAACGACGAAATTTAGGGGTGGAGTGGTGTTAACGCTAAAAATAGGACTTTTTTGACAATAATTCAAAAACTGTGCATCGCAAGATTCTAAAATAATTGTAATGTTTCTTAATTTTGGTGTTCTTTCAAATGACACTCATGCGAGCCAAAAAACCTTTTTTTCACGATTCCCCACTCCTATCCCCTAAACACGTAGAATTAAAACTACTTGAGGCTTCGCTATATTTTTCGTTAAGGGTTTATTAAATTTCCTATCTCTATGAATTTTTTCAAATTTTTCTGTCAATCAACGAAGAAACGTATAGGGAGGGGGGACCAACCTTTTGTTGCACTTTTTTGAGAATAATTCAAAAACGGTGCATCGCAAAATTCTAAAAAAACTGTATTGTTTTTTAATTTTGGTGCTCTATCAAATGACATCCCACTCATGCGGGTCAAAAAAACAATTTTTCACCCTTCCCCACTCCCATCCCCTAAACACATAGAAATAAAATCACTTGAAGCTTCGCTATATTTTTCGTGTTCCATAGAATTATAGGCTCATCGCTTTACTAAAATTTTCAGTTCTTTCTATAGCAACAATTTTTTTGTGTTAGATTACATAAGTTCGACATTTGAGTCGGTGCTTGAAAAACAACGTATAATTTTAACAATATTTAAAATTAACAAAAGATCAATGTTTGACTTAAACAATAGCATATTAAACAAATATTAACCCTAAAATAATTGCAGGTTATCGAACTTACCATTCAATTAAAACTCAACATTTTCTAAAGTTATACAAGAAATTTATTAAACCAGTAATTATGAATGGATTACAAACGTGGATCTTAACACAAACTAACAAATCACATCAATCTGATTTGAACCTTGAGAATTTACGCCACCTTTTGGGCCCACTTATGGCATACAATACAATACAATATACAATAGATAGTAAAGGACCGTGATAATTTTAAAAATAAAGTTCTTTCTTTTGGATAACTGGTTATATTCACTCTAAAAGAGTTGCAAAATTAAGAATTGCTCTAAGAATCAGTACAAAGGATGACATGACTAAAAATGTACACGCCAGTCCCAGTCAATATGGCTATTCGGGTTAAAAAGCTTTATTTCACCTTACCATTCCTACCCTTTCAAAACGATTAATAAATATTTGATACACGGGGAGACGGTCTGAATTTTGAACATTTTTGATCATAACTCAAAAACTGTGCACCGCAAAATTATAAAAAAAATTGCAATGATTTTGAAATTAGGTGCTCTTTCAAATGACACTCCATTCGCTTGGGTCAAAAAAAGTTTTTTTTTACCCTCTCTACCCCGGTGCCCTAAACACACAGAAATATAATTATTTGAGACTTCGGTATAATTTTCATACAAAATTTACCAAATTTCCTAGCTCTGTGAATTTTTTCAAATTTTTCTGTCAATCAGTGTCGGAACGTAGGGGAGGGAACGGTTTGAATTTTGCAGTTTTTTGTCCATAACTCAAAAACTGTGCACCGCAAAATAATAAAAAAAACTGCAACGAATTCTAAATTAGGTGCTCTTTCAAATGACACCCCACTCGCTTGGGTCAAAAAAGTTTTTTTTTTACCCTCTTTACCCCGGTCCCCTAAACACTCAGAAATATAATTATTTGAGACTTCGGTATAATTTTCATACAAAATTTACCAAATTGCCTAGCTCTGTGAATTTTTTCAAATTTTTCTGTCAATCAGTGTCGAAACGTAGGGGGGGGGAACGGTTTTAATTTTGCACTTTTTTGTCCATAACTCAAAAACTGTGCACCGAAAATTTCTAAAAAAAACTGCAACGAATTCTAAATTAGGTGTTCTTTCAAATGACACCCCACTCGCTTGGGTCAAAAAAGTTTTTTTTTTACCCTCTTTACCCCGGTCCCCTGAACACACAGAAATATAATTATTTGAGACTTCGCTATAATTTTCATACAAAATTTACCAAATTGCCTAACTCTGTGAATTTTTCCAAATTTTTATGTCAATCAGTGTCGAAACGTAGGGGGGGGGAACGGTTTTAATTTTGCACTTTTTTGTCCATAACTCAAAAACTGTGCACCGAAAATTTCTAAAAAAAACTGCAACGAATTTTAAATTAGGTGCTCTTTCAAATGACACCCCACTCGCTTGGGTCAAAAAAGTTTTTTTTTTACCCTCTTTACCCCGGTCCCCTAAACACACAGAAATATAATTATTTGAGACTTCGCTATAATTTTCATACAAAATTTACCAAATTGCCTAACTCTGTGAATTTTTCCAAATTTTTATGTCAATCAGTGTCGAAACGAAGGGGGGGGGAACGGTTTTAATTTTGCACTTTTTTGTCCATAACTCAAAAACTGTGCACCGCAAAATTATAAAAAAAACTGCAACGAATTCTAAATTAGGTGTTCTTTCAAATGACACCCCACTCGCTTGGGTCAAAAAAGTTTTTTTTTTACCCTCTTTACCCCGGTCCCCTAAACACACAGAAATATAATTATTTGAGACTTCGGTATAATTTTCATACAAAATTTACCGAATTTCCTAACTTTGTGAATTTTTCCAAATTTTTCTGTCAATCAGTGTCGAAACGAAGGGGGGGGGAACGGTATGTTTTTGACAATAACTCAAAAACTGTGCACCGCAAAATTCTAAAAAAAATTGCTATGATTTCTAAATTAGGTGCTCTTTCAAATGACACCCCACTTGACCACATTTTAAATAGTGTTTTTACCCCTCCTCATTTCCACCCCCTTAATAAATCTAATTATGAGAATATGACACTTTTATATATTTTTTATTAAAACTGTACTAATTTTTCTATCATTCCAAATACATTTGAAAATTTTCGATCAGTTAGGTTCGGAGCTAATCGAGTTAAGAAAACACGAAAAAAACGTCATTATTCAGAATTATACAAAAAATGGTGAGTTGTAAAATTCCAAAATAAATTTTTAAGAAATACTGAAATGAAGCCCTTTCATATGATACCCTACTTGAATCTATAAAAAAATCTATTTTCTCAAAGGTCTCACATCGAACCCCTGTAAACCAAACGAAAACCACTTTAGTTTTATTTGTATTCGTCATTTCATGTGGACAGATTAGTTTTATACACATGCCAAATTTCAAGTCCATAGCATTTATAGTTTACGAGATAATCGATATAATGTGAAAAACTCGTTTTACTCTCACCAATAGTGTTCCGTATAAAAAACGGAACCCTAAAAATCTAAGAGAGTGACACAATATTTAGTAAAAATTTGTGCACAAGTCGCCAAAACCATATTATGAGAATGGTTCTCTGAAGTCAACATACATTTGGAATGAATTCACTATTCTTGATCTTTTTGAACTGAACTAATTTTAAACGCCATGCCACATTGAAAATTGCCATGTTGGTCCTAAAAGAACAAAAGTCAGTATATTATATATTCTGTAACCAAAGACGAAGAAGAAAATGCTACTATCCTAATAATGGGCAATGCGTTAGGGAAACTTGACCCACCGATGATGGTTCCATATTACAAAATAATTCCTCTTAATATGCCCAAAAGCGTACCAACAAATTAGGAATTACGAGAAGTGGTTCCAGTTGGATGACAAGGGAATTAGTTTTTGAGTAGCCAAATATTTAAATTGCAGTTTGTCTTTTAGTCGATGGGCGGATATCAGATATGTGACTCTATTTGAGTGAATGTTGCAATGAGAAGATATTTAATTTTTTTTATTCTAAGTTAGGTATGTTTAGTGTTAATTATAATAAATTATTAATTAACGTCTCCGAATATCCGAAGATACAATGCCAACTAGGGATTGGGATTAAGCTTGAATAAATTAAGTTTCTCTAAGAAATTTATGGGCGCTAACTTTGAAATTTTGAGGATTAAAGCTATCAGGAAAACCCATGAAGGTAAGACGTTCCAGAAATGAGAGACTCTGTTGAAAAAATTACGTTGAAAATCAACAGTTCTGCACCTTTTTATATGAACCGTCATAGCTCTGCGCTGAACAGAATCAAGGCACTTCAAATTACTATAATATGCTCCACCCCAGATGTGAGAACAGTACTCCATACAGGGACGTATAAACGATTTATATGTTAAAAGAAGCTGTTCACTATTGAAAAACTTACGACATCGTCCCAAAAAGCCCAATTTTGGAACAGCGTTCTTAGCTACATTAAAAATATTAGAATTACATTTCAAATTATTTTCAACTTCTACTCCGTCTTACAGATTCTTTATCTACAAGATCTTTAGAGTCGAACTTTAATGGAAGTGGATTAGGTGTGGATAATCTAGAAAAATGACAAGCTTGTGTTTTACTCGTATTCAATTCAACACTATTAGCGAGTCCCCAATCCAAAATAGTGTTAAGATCATGGTTTAATGAATCTATCAAATTTGATCTACAGTTATTAAGTGCTAACGGTGAATATAATTTAGGGTTTTCATAAGACGCATGAAGCGTGGTATCATCAGCAAAACTATGCATAGGACTAATTGTTGAATCCAACAAATTGTTAATATAAATAAGAAAGAGAGTTGGTGACAAAGCAGAACCCTGAGGAACTCCTGCATTAGTTGAAAAGACATCCGATGAAACACCATCAACATTGACCCGAAATTTCCGCCCAGAAATAAAACTTTTTATCCAAGATATAAAAGTTGCTCATTCAAACCATAACATCTTAATTTGCACATACGTCGCTCTTTCTGTTCGAAACGCGCATTGTTTTTCATTAAGTAGTTAGGTAGTTTAGTAGGAAGACTCTAAGAAGCTCATTATATTAAAATTAATGTATTTCTCAAAAATTTTAGAAACAACCGATAAAATTGAAATGGGTCTGTAATTTGTTGGATCAGTCTTACTATACCCTTTTTTGAACGGGTTGTACGCTTGCTATTTTCCAAATTTCGGGAAAAACTCCTTTCTTATATGACAAATAAAAGATTTTAGTGAGGATTTGTGCTAACTCCCTAGCAAAGGTTTTCAAAATAATTTGGAGGAATACGATCTGGCCCATATGCTTTGTTAGTATTAATTTGTAAAAGCATTTTTCAAATGATGTTTTTAAGAAAAATTATACGCATCATGTTGTGCGAAACTCTAGGAATTGGCTTAGGTAAGAAATTGGGTTTTTTTAGTGTAGAATTTTTACAGAAATAATTTCCCAGAAGGTAAGCCTTTTCTTTTGGGTCAATGACCGGCATATCTATCAATTAGGGGAGGTAGAGAAGACTTACAAAAATTGCCTTGAACAGCCTTAACCGCTTTATAGAAATTCCGTGAACCAGTAGGGTGTTCAGCAAATTTAGATGCTTTTTTCCTATTAAAGAGATTCTTTTCTGCATCTATTAGTTTTCTACATATATTTCTCTCATTTCGGTACTGTCTAAGGTTTTCATCAGTTTTGTTTTGATTAAACTTTTGAAACGCCTTTTTCTTAGTTTTAATTGCCTTTTTGCATTTTTTGGAAAACCATAGGTCAGTCTTAGAAACGGTTAATATATTGGGAATAAAACTCCGCATACCCTCAATAATAACCTCCAAAAATTTAACGCAGCTATGTTAGGGTCTTGACCAGTAAGACAACTACGTTTCCAGGAAAACCCTAATTCGCAGCTTTATAGTCCCAAACAAGACGAGGATTGGCTTTAAATGGTTTCGGAATTTATAAATTTAACTGAGTAGAGATCAAATTATGATCTGAAACACCTAAAGGTTCTGATACTTTAAATTGTACCAGGTTAGGGTCATTTGTTAAAAACAAATCAAGTATAGTAGAATTTTTTTACCAGCGAACACGAAATTTGTTTGTTATGCGCATTTTGATATGCACATCCGCGAATATTCAGTGTCTCGATTAAAATATTAAAAAAACTGTTGGGATCCCTGAAACATTGAAATGGGCAAACAAAACGCATAAAATTAATAAATTACTATTGAAATTCAAACAATTATAATAGAAAACCAAAAACTAGTAAAAATATTAATGATTTTTTGTAGGTAATATAACAAAATTGAACCAATAGGTGAATGTAAAAACATTCGTTTATTTTCAAATGAGCTACTCTGGAACGATCATGTAATGACGATGGCAAAAAGCGCGTCTAAAAAACTCGGCCTCCTAAATAGATGCAAAAAATTTTTCACTCCATACCAATTGCTCCATTTTTATAAGTCCTATATTCGTCCCTATATGGAGTACTGTTGTCAAGTTTGGGGTGCCGCTTCTGTTTCCATCGTGGCCCTCTTGGACTCTGTTCAAAAGCGGCCTATACGAATTGTGGGTGATCGAGCTTTGACATCAAAACTTGATTCCCTACACCATCGTCGCACTGTTGCTGACCTCGTTGTTTTTTACAAATATCGTCATCAACAGTGCTCAGATGAAATCAGCAGCATCATGCCTCAAACTTATTCTTACCCCCGTTCCACTCGGGAATCGGCTACCGCAACCAGTCAAACGGTCGAGATCCTGCGCTGTCATACTGGCAGATCGCAGAAAGACTTCTTTGTCCGAACTGCGTACAAATGAAATAGTTTGCCGGAATCCTTAGTCTCAGTCAAAAATTCGCTGGTAAAAAAATTATATTATAAATTACTATTTTGGTAGGTTGATCTATAATCTGTGTGAAATTGTGTGTACCACCCCAATCTCATAAAATTTTCGAGAGACGGCCAAGCCCGATCGATTGATACCAAATTTGTAAAAAAAAATTTGAAAATTTCCGCGACTGCGCGATTCTTAAAAAAACGATAGTTAAGGTTTTATTTGTTTAAATAAATTTTATGTTTGAACGAACTATTTGTTTGAAAAATTTTGTGCCTGAAATAATTATTTAAAAAAAATGTTCTGATTTTCTTGAAACTTTGATGATAGTTTAATAAAATTAAATTAATATGTGTTTTTTTTATTTTTTCACTAGTTTTTTATTTTTTCACTAGTTTTTTATTTTATTTGTTTACTAGAAACAGGGTGGCTCGAAATTTGTTAAAAAATTTAGAAATAAGAAAGTTAAAAGTTAAATTGTGCTCGAACGGTTGAACCGATTTTAATAATTTTTGTTTTGTTTGAAAGGTACTTCAGTGAGGCTTTGTAAAAATACTATACTGATCAAAAAAAAAATTATATTCATATATGATGTTTTTTAATTTTGTTTTTTCAAACCTTGCAATTTCAAAAAGTACTTTATTTTTTTCTTTTATTTTTTAAAGATTTATTTTACAGTAAATTTACATTTACTAAAAACTAGTGTAAATCGGTACAGGTGTTGAACTTTTTTGTTTAAAATTTATTAAAAAAGGCTTTAAACACATACAGTTTTACAGGTAATACATTTTTTTTGGATAAAGCCAATAAAATAAACAATATTTTAAAATTGTTTTTTAATAATCCATTTTCAATGAAAGATAATATTAACTGTGTTTTTTTTGTAATTCTATATAGAACAGAATTAAAATTTTCAATACAATTTGATAGGTAAATAGTTCTGTAGAATTATTACAGAATTAATTAACTGTCAAATCGTATTGAAAATTTTAATTCTGTTCTATATAGAATTACAAAAAAACACAGATATTAATATCAGTTTTTGTTGTTACTTTGATAAGAATTTTTTGTTAAACATTATCCTTGAAGATGGTTTATTAAAAAACCGAAACAATTGTCGGATAAACAATTATAAACTATTGTTTTATTTATTGGCTTTATCCAAAAAAAATTTATTAATATCACATCATATGTATATCACATCATTATGAGCCCCCAGAGTCGTATTATGAGTCACCAGAGTCGAAATTTAACTATTTTTAAAGAATACCTAAGAGAACCCACAGAGAACCTACAGATTATACTATTTAGAATATTTAAATATCATTTATTTTCAACAGAAAAATAACCTCTACGTAACACCTTCGAAAGCGTGCTACCGGAAACAATCCCGTTGGAGTTGTTAAATAGGCTTTAACATTTTTACATAAAACTCCTGTGTTGGTCCTAAATAAACTAAAATAAAAGTTTATAAAAAATCAATAGGTCCTACAAATTCTAAATTATATATTTTATATATTTTTTAAATATAATATTTAGGTTCTAATCAGTATTTTGATACTTATTAGTCATAGAATGTCATGACTGCTCTCAATGATGTCTGATGGAAAACTGAAATTATTTAATTTTTAATTTTAACTAAGTCGGAATCGATCGGAATCGAAATTGATCGTAAACAGTTTTTAAAGATTCAAATGAGATGTTAATTTTGTAGTTGATAGAATTGATAGAACTTTCCAAGTTTTTAGAATATGATAAGTAATTGGTAGGGTGTTGATTTAGGTGTTTATTTAGGTGTAAAGTAGTATTTTGAGAATCAATAGTTTGAAAATAATTTTTTGAGATTCTAATTAGATGTTAAATAGTATTTGAGAACGCCTACTACTTAAATCGTAGTTAAAGTTCGACTCGGGACATATTTGAATTAATTTTGTGCTTGGAATAATAATTTAAAATCGAATTTCATAACAGTTTGTATAAAAAATTAAAAAATAATAAATATAAAAAATTTTATTTATTAATATTACTACAGTAACAAAATAAGATTGAACTAATAGTCGTTCAGGGTGTGATATTTTTCGAAACACGGAACGTGTAGTGCAACAAGACACTGCACTCCCATGTCGTTTCGTATCTTTTGTAATGCTTTCTGCATACTTTACAATCTCTTGTTGGATGTATTTTCTTGGTTGTTGGAGAAATATGCTGTGGAAAATGTGCCCATTGCTTAGCTTGCAGTCTAAGAGGTGTATCGTCTTGTGATTGCCGTCCACGTATTTTATAGTTTGAAACAGTTATGTATTTTAATAGACGTTCTGCGATATCCAGGTGAAAGTCTACGAAATGCATCTTTTTTTAGGATTGAAGCGTTTCAACTTACAAAATATGATATAGCTATTGAAAAGTGCTATATCCATCATGTGAAAAAACATTTTTTTGTAACCTTTCATAAATTTTTTCATAATAGAGAAACATGATATAACTTGGTCTTGCCGATCTACACCTCCCATTCCTTTATTATGTTCTAGAATACAGGCTGGCTTTATAACTTTATAGAGTTCTTTTTTTTCTTATCCGTGTACCCCACCAATAAAGAATGAATCTGGTGAAACCCTAACAACAACCGAACAGCAGCTTAATAGATGGAAAGAATACTTCGAAGACAACAACCAAAATAACGAGGAAAGTTTCCAGCCTGCAGATGGCACTAATAACGAAACTATCAACACCCATCCACCGACGGAGCGGGAAGTTAGAAGTGCCATACAGAAACTGAAGAACAACAAAGCAGCTGGTACAGACGACATACCAGTGAAAGTATTCAAAGCAGATGCAGCTACCACAGCTGAAATCCTAACACCACTATTAGCTGACATATGGAGTTCTGGAAAAATACCGGACAAATGGAAAGAGGGTTTAACCATAACAATTCCCAAGAAAGGTGATCTAAGAGAATGTAAAAATTGGCGAGGTATATCCCTGCTTACACCACAATGAAAGTATTAGCGATGATCATTCTGGAAAGAATATCTCCATCAATTAACAAGAAATTAAGAAACGAACAAGCTGGCTTTAGACCAGGCAGAAGCTGTTCAGATCATATCAACACAATCCGTATCATCGTCGAACAATCTAACGAATGGAATTCGCCACTGTATCTACTCTTCGTGGACTTCGAGCGGGCGTTTGACACAATCAACAGAACTGCTATCTGGAAATCACTTTGTGAAATGGGCATCCGAAATCAGATAATTGATCTAATCAAGGAAATGTATCAGAATGCTTGGAACAAAATTCAATACAAAGGACAGCAAAGTGATAAGTACTTTAACAACCGGGGAGTAAGGCAAGGCTGTGTGTTATCACCGCTACTATCCCTCATAGTACTAGATAGTGTCATGCGAAAGCTTGAGAACGAAAGTCCAAATGGCATCCAATGGGGACCATTAAGACGGCTCAATGATCTAGACTACGCAGACGATATCTGCCTGCTTACACACAGACATGTCAACATGCAGCAGAAAATACAGAAGCTATCAATCCTTGCACATGAAGTTGGTCTCAAAATCAACATCACCAAAACAAAGCTAATGAGACTGAACACTAACGTGAGTACACCAATCAACATAAATAATACACAAGTCGACGATGTCGACAAATCGACGTCGACATATCTTGGTTGTACTGTAGCGAAAACAGACGGAACAGAAGAAGACATCAGGCAACGCATCAACAAAGCAAGAAACACATTTAACTTGCTTCACAAGATTTGGAATGCGTCCGTCCTGTCAAGAAAAACAAAGCTACGAATGTTCAACGCATGTGCTAAGTCAGTACTGCTGTATGGATGTGAAACATGGAAACAAACACAGAAGATCACAAATAAACTTCAGGTGTTTGTCAAAAAATGCCTAAGAAAATTAATCAAATGCTTCTGGCCGAACACCATCAGTAACGAAGAACTTCTGCGGCAAACTGAGCAGATAGACATTGAGACCGATATAAGAGAACGAAAGTGGAGCTGGATAGGACATACACTGAGAAAGCCAGCAGAAGACATTACAAAGATGTCTCTGGAGTGGAACCCACAAGGGAAAGGAAGAGAAGGAAGACCAGCAATGACCTGGAAGAAAACGGTGCTAGCCGAAGCAGAACATATCGGAAAGACATGGATAGAACTAAAACCAATTGTCCCCAATAGAGTTAGATGGTCCAGCCAAGTAGACGCCCTATGCTCCTAAGATGGAGATAAAGGAAAAAAAAAATATTCTAGATACCCTATCTATTACACATTTTAAATTCATTGTTTTCCATTTTTTCCATTTTTTTAGCGAAAAAATTCCATTTTTCCATTTTTTTTCAATCTGACTTTAAAACGGGAGCCCTGTGGTGTGGCGCCAAGTTGCAAGATCTAATCAGATGAGGGAGCAATCAGTTTCAGTGCTTCAATCGGTTTTGCGAAAGCATTGATGATTCTAAATTTTCTTCGGGTTTTCCGGGTTTTAAAATGGGGCTGATTCTAACCGTTTTCCAGATATTTGGTATCTGGAGAGTGTTTAGAGATGTATTGAGTTTAGCAGTGAGGCATTTCAATCTTTTGGGGCCAATATGTTTGAGCATGCTATTTGAGATGCCATCGGGTTCTATTACTTTGAATGGCTTAATTTTCCTTATTGCATTCTCAACTTCTTCGGAAAATATGATATCCTCCAGAGCCTAGGTTGTTCGTATTAAGTTTACGCCGATGCCTTAAAACTGATCCGGTTGCTTTCTCATGTTTAATTTGTTTTTCTGTAAACTGTATGTTAAATTTGTTTGCACATTTGGGATATCACCGTTTGGGATATCATCGAATAAGATCATTTAATTAATATGAGTTTGTCGATGATGAGTTAGGCCCTCCCAACTTTTGTTTATGCCACGGCTTGATTTACTCACTAACTCTCTCTATTTGTTTCTATGGTCCGTTAACAATGTATTTATTCTCTTATTCAGATCTGGAATTCTGGCGACTGCTGGATCTACCTTGGAGATATCACCTCTTTGTGTGGCAAGCGCACATGCTTTCTGTAGAAAGTTAGGTTTGACCTTTTGAATTCTACCAGTCGGGATGTATCGAGCTCTAGCTTTATTCAAAATATCTGAATTTTTTTTCCCCAGAGAGGCTGTCAAGTGCTAAAAATTACTTACCTTATTGCTTTGTTGTACATTTTCCAAGTCCGATTGTTGATGATATATGTGTGATGATGATATATGAATTGATATATGTCTTCTTCTCTGGCTTTATTTGGTTTATGCAATTTCTGTTCTCCATTCTGCTATTAGCATTAGTGACATGCTGGTAAAGGCAACATCCGAAGAAGTGTACGAGTTATTTGTCACCCTTGGTTGTGGCTCGTTAAGGACTCCAAAATTGGAGCCGTCAATTTTATCAGCAATTTTTCCCCCTTGTGAATCAGTGTTAGGTTATGTGTGATCTTCAGGTGTGAGTGCCATAGATCATGGTGAGCATTCACACTACCGAGAAGTATACAGTCTTAAGTATGGGCTGTCCTATGGACGGTTCATAACCTGTATCACGGAGATGCTTACTAGTGGAACATAAATATTGACTAGAGTTATCTCCGTATTGCCGGATTTTATTATAATACCTAGTTGTTTTATTTGTTTATCAGTTCCAGTTATTGCTGGTATTGTGGTTGTATGGTAAATAACGGTTTTATGAATGGTAAAGACAAGGCCACCCTTTGTCCTTCTCTCTATCTAACTTTATAATTTTATAATCACAGCAATTATCACTTATCTTGGATCTCACATTTAATTTGGATTCTTGAAGAGCCGTGGCTCGAAAATTGTTATTACACATATTTATTTATTATAAAGTCGATCTTGTTAGTGAAACCGTTACAATTTAGCTGCATAATATTCACATTGCTCGGGGTTTCCGAATGTGTTCATTCGCATTGTGTTTTGCTGCGTGCTCGTGTTGGTATGTTGACTAGATGTTTGACAACATAGCGCTATGTAATTTTTGGTCCATTATGTGTGGGAGACCTGAGTTGTTCTTGAGGTGACACCATTCCTTACAGGTATTGCAAAATGTTTTTACATATTGAACAATGCTATATTTTAATTAGTCCAGGATTTCTTTCAACATCAGTTATGACGAGGAGTGTTTGAAGCAGCAACGTCAGTATCAGCTGCTTCTTTATCCCTTACGCCTTAGACGATCTATGATTTTAAGGATCTTCAGATCCTTACAGTTCTAACGATAAAGATCTAATGGTTTATAAATTTTCATGCTGGATAAAGCAACCTAGTTTTGAATTTTCATTTCACTCGTGATATTATTTGAGGTTTAAAAGAAATAGGATTAGAACTACAAAAAAAAATAATCTTATTTGATCGCCGTTGTAACGACTCATTATTTGAAAGAGTACTAGTAGTAATCCTTTTATGTGTGTCATACTCAGGATCTAGGATTCCTCTGAGGAATCCTCCTAGAGGTTTTACACTTTGTATATTTTAACACCAAAATCTTTTGATTATTCCCACGAAAACCACACTATGTTCCAATTATAAAATACATGAAAGAATAAATCCTGCCAAAAATACACTGCTATAGACCTAGCCGGCAAATAAGATGACCGAAATTTGACGTTTTCAATTATATCCAAATTCAGACTGATCCCAAGCCAAGACCGAATTCTGTAAAGAAACTGCAATTTCTATGAGTGACGAGCTAAAAGGTCCTTAGGCTAAAGGCTAATAAATCCATGTGTGATGCGTCACAATTCCCAACAATTTACTATCGAATCATATAACTGTGATGGTTTTTTAAAAACTAATATCAATTACTTTACATGTATAAATTCTATATCTGTGCATTTGCAATTTGTGCGTTTTTTCATAAGCGTGCATGCGCATTGCGGATCATCGGGATTTGACATCAAAGTTCAATATTCTACAACAACGCCGCACTATTAGTGGTCTAATTTTTTTTTAATAAATATTGCCATCAACAGTGCTCAGATGAAATAGGATGCATCATGCCTCAAGCATATTTCAACCCCTATTTTTTACCTAATTTTAAAAATAATAACCAGTTTAATTTTGATACAACTTAATGTATTTTTGTGTGGTATATGGTGTTATTAATAGTAATAAATCAATTTTTTAACTAGGGCCATAATTTATTTAGTAAAATATGGAGGGGCTGAAATCTCACAGCTCTGAGATATCAAGACTTCGGTCTGGGTTAAGGATTTGTATAGAGTTTTTGGCAAAATACCTTTATGAGGACATGGTTTTTAGTTTTGGGCAGCGATGTATATCAAACATAACTCTTTGTTAAAGTACAAGTATTTTTCATCTCTGTTTAAAAATTTATTAGAAAACTAACACGGAACATCAATACGTGGCCGGAAAATTATAATCCAAATTCCAAAAATATTGTTAAATTAAATAAAATCAAACTTTTTCAAAATTCCAAAAATTAGAATAAAATCAAATATTTAAATTTTTTCTAAATTCCAATAATATTTCAAAAATTCTTAAAAATTCAAACTTTTTCCAAAATTCTAAAAATATTGCAAAAATTATTACAAAATCAAAAATTGAAAATTTTTTCAAAATTCCAAAAATTATAATAATATCAAAAATTAAAAATTTTTCAAAATTCTAAAAATATTCCAAAAGTTCTTACAAAATCAAAAATTAAAATTTTTGCCGAAATTCTAAAAATATTGCAAAAATTATTACAAAATCAAAAATACAAACTTTTTCAAAATTCCAAAAATATTTCAAAAACTATAACAAATTCAAAAATTTCCATGTCCAATTTCATTTTACATTACATTTACGTCATAAAAACAGCTACATTTTTTTTCCAAAAACTTGGCTAAAAAATAAATGAAATCATTTTTTGACACACTTATAATGCCATAATTCTCTATAATAATAATAAAATATCATGTCATACAAACTATTAATTTTATTTTTTTCTAAAAAAAATTGGGTAAAAAATAAATAAAAACCTTTCTTTTGACACACTTGACAACATTTTTTGACAAACTTATAATGCCATAATTCTCAATAATAATAATAAAATTCATTTCAAAGAAACAATTTTATTTTTTTCCAAAAAATTGGGTAAAAAACTAAATAAAAATCTTTTGACACACTTGACAACATTTTTTTGACAAACTTCTAATGCCATAATTCTCAATAATAATAATAAAACTTCATTTCAAACAAACAATTAATTTTATTTTTTTTCCAAATTAGGTAAAAAAATAAAGAAAAATCTTTCTTTTGACACATTTGACAACATTTTTTTGACAAACTTATAATGCAATAAGCTAGTTTTTGATCTCACATACCAATCCCTACCATCAAGATTTCTCCAAATTTAATGTTCCTACTCGTAATCACTTAAAATGAACGTTTTTTAAGCCAAAAATATGAAAATTTGCTATTTTTGACACACATAATGATTTTTTTGACACACTTCCGGTACAGTTATCGAGCACAGCGTCCTTTCGGACCTGTCCCTTGAGTATACCTATTTTTAGAAAAAAAATATTTGAAATCCTTCCAGCGGTTTTCCCTGCAGCGTAGGTAATGACGGCCGGCAGACAGACATACATTTTTTTTTTGCTTTTTTAGAATCAGTATGTCCTAAAACGTCGAGAAATGCCAAAAAAGTGGGGGTAAGAATTTCACTTTTGGCTCATGAATGTAATACTTAGGTCTTTCAGACCGAAGTAATAATTACAAAACCTCAGTTCCACAGTACAGGAGGAGTATATGGAGTGAACACGAAATTCACCGTCACTCTGTACACTCCCCTTCTACTGTGGAATTGAGGTTTTGTAATTATTTACTAAATAAATTATGGCCCTAGTTAAAAAATTGATTTATGACTATTAAAAAATCAAAAATAGCCTGAGAAATAGGTAAAATGGGCACCATAATTGTACATTATGTAAAACGCATATTGAACGATAAAAAAAGGTTGTATTAAAAAAACAAATACTTACCCCTTCAGATTTAAGGCTGAACCTTAAACCAGGGATTCTTAACAGGGTGGCCGCGAAAATTTTACCAGATTTTTTTTAATTGAATGCTACAGAATTTTTTAAATCAAAATCGGTTTTTAAATCTAGGTGTATGCACTTATGTGTATGCACTTACTTTTCAACTAGCAGGACCCGGCGTTCGTTGCTACGTCTATAAAAAAGTTTGTGTGCGTAAATTTTGTTGAATTAGTGATTGATTTCAAATTTTGCAAATAATATTTTTATGGGTATTGACACCAAATGGGAGGGTGTCGTACAAAAAATTAAAATTTTCTTTATAATGGCCACAACAAAACCTCTCAACTTTAAGTAGCCGGGGACACCCCTTAGAGTTGACCGATTGATTTCAAATTTTACACATAATATTTTTATGGGTATCGACACCAAATGGAGGGTGTTGTACAAAAAATTTAAATTTTTCTTTATAATGGCCCAAACAAAACCTTCAACTATAAGTAGCCGGGGCACCCCTTAGAGTTGAACGATTGATTTCAAATTTTGCAAATAATATTTTTATGGGTATTGACACGAAATGGGAGGGTGTCGTACAAAAAATTAAAATTTTCTTTATAATGGCCACAACAAAACCTCGCCACTTTAAGTGGCCGGAGGAACCCCTTAGAGTTGACCGATTGATTTTTAAATTTTACACATAATAGTTTTATGGGTATTGACACTAAATGCGAGGGTGTCGTACAAAAAAATTTAAATTTTTCTTTGTAATGGCCACAACAAAACCTTAAAATTTAAGTGGCCGGGGGGGGCACCCCATAGAGTTGAAAGATTGATTTCAAATTTTACACATAATATTTTTATGGGTATTGACACCCAATGGGAGGGTGTTGTACAAAAAATTTCAATTTTTCTTTGTAATGGCCACAACCAAACCTCTCAACTTTAAGTGGCAGGGGGCACCCCTTAGAGTTGACCGATTGATTTCAATTTTTACACATAATTTTTTTATGGGTATTGACACGAAATGAGAGGGTGTCGCACAAAAAATAAAAAAGTTTTTTAATAAGGTCCAGAACAAAATTTCTCAACTTTAAGTGGCCGGAGGCACGTCTTAGAATTGACCGATTGATATTAGATTTTGCAAATAATATTTTATGGGTATTCACACAAAATGGGAGGGTGCCGCACAAAAAATTAAAATTTTTGTTTTTAAGGGCCACCCTAAATTACACACCAAACCAAGAACATGTTTGTTGTAAATTAGAAATATTTGTTGCAACGTAATGTGTTGGATGCATATAATTGTACCATGTATGCATATAATAAATATATAAATGTATATAATTTTCATCTAAATGAATTTGTTTGTCACTGAGTGAGCCACCAAATAATTTATCCAAACATCTACCTAGTATCAAGTAGAATCCATATTAAAAAAATGTCATGAGTCACTCGTGGTTTTATGAAGTAAAATGATCATATAAATTATACGATTTACCCGTGATTTATACGATTAACCCGTGACCTCTATTCAAGGTCAAACACGTTAGATTTAAGGGGTGTTAAACTGCACTTTTTCTTCTCTTCACAAAATTACTAACTTATCATAAAACTGCTAATATGTCCTGAAAATTTTAGGGAAATCGAAGGTAGCAAATATCACACCCTCATACAATACAAAGTGTCCAACTTAAAAAAAATGATTCTACTTATACAAAAATCTATCTGACAATGGAATCTACATATTTCGAGCGGATTTCCTACCGCTTGGACATTTTTTAATTTTTTGTAGATTAAAGAAGTTCGGCAAATGAAATCTTTCTGCGATTTCGATAGATGGGCACTTTCCGGCTGACGAGTAAAACGGGTGAAAGAATATGTTTGAGTTGATATGTTGTCACTGTTGATATTTATAAAAAACAAGATCAACAACATCGCGACGGTATTGTAGAGAATCAAAATTTGGTGGTAAATTTCGATCACACAATTCGTATAGTATGCTTTTGAAAAACCCAACAAGGTCAAGATGAACCTAGACACAGCCTGCAAACGTGATACAAAATTCTAAATCGTGATAAAATTGAATGGTTTTTTTTAACCAAATGTTTTGTGGAGTAGGAATTGCAATATGTGTCACGACACATAAAAACCTTCAAAAACCTAGGTCCCACAACAACATGCGTTCTGAGATGTTAATGGACGCATATTTTTTTTTGTATAAAATGGAAAACTATTCAATAAAGAAATATAATTTGCCATCATATATGTATTCGGGTCGTAGCAAATAATTGGTAATTGTGACTAAAAGAACAACGAAAGCAATAAAGGAACAACGTTTTTAGTTTTGTTGCAAGACTTTAAGGATTAGCGAAGGGCGTTGAAATAAGATCATTGCAAAGAATAAGAATAGACACATAGAGATAAGGTGAACAAAACTTTACGTGTTACCATTCCCTTTCTTTGTTGTAGAAGCCTTTAAATTGTTTTTTGGATTATGTTTAGTACCTTCAGAAAAACAGCCCACAGGCCGGTTATACTATCAATAAGTAAATAAATCAATAAATACTATAAATAAATTTTCGAAATATTTTGGCCCTCAGCTACAACAGTAATCAAAATTATTTATCCTGGCTAATCAACATTATAATTTCATCTTTTCAGAACTTATATATTGAATGTCCCGTATGTGGTATTGTATATGGTGAAAAAATGGGAAATCAGCCAAATGGAACAATGACGTGGATGTCAATGCCTAAAAGCTTGCCAGGACATGAAAATTTACACACAATTCAAATTACTTATAAGTATGTAAATTGTTCTATTTTTTATAACAAATACAAATAATATAATAATACAAATAATATATTAAAATGTTTTTCTTCAAAGTATTGCATCCGGTATCCAAGGAGTAGAACATCCGCATCCTGGACGCTCCTTTTTTGCTGTTGGTTTTCCACGAACATGTTTTATTCCAGATTGTCCGCTTGGTCGTAAAGTACTATAATTATTATACCTTTGATTTAAGTGCGAAACTAGTAAAAAAGTTTTACCCATTTAGGTTCTTCGTTTTCTAAAAATTGCTTTTGACCGTCGTCTGCTATTTTCTATTGGACGCTCTGCAACAACGGGTCGGGAAGATGTTGTGCTGTGGAATAGTGTGGAACACAAAACACAATTTTCAATGTATCCAGATCCAACGTATCTACAACGATGTATGCAACAGTTAATACATTTAGGTGTGACAGATTAAGGAATTTTTAAATAAGTATTATATATTTTTGTAATTTATAGTTGTTACCACCAAATTATTATTGTTATTAGATCAAACTTTGTAATTTTGATTAATTTAGATATTTAAGTGCAATTTTATTAATCATATTTAAAATTTTATTAATAATTAATATTACGCGAATAATACTTTTATTGTTTATTTTATTATTTTAAAGTAATTTGTATGTATATAAATTCTATTATCAAACATTAAATGTCTTCCATATAGTGACATTATTTCATGAAATTAAGCGAAAAATTCTTCAAAATGTGCCAATATGATTTTATAGATCTGCGTTGATGGAGATTATGTGTATATATACACATGTGTATATATACACACATATATATAATTCAGTGTTGCTAGACGTCCTTGTTTGACAAGGATTGTCCTAGGTTTACTATCGTTTTACATCGCGTCGATACTGAAATTTCTCGTTAAAAGAATTTATAATATTTTATTAAAAATCGTTTTTTGGTAAACGGCTGTAAAATTTAACTTTACTGCCGCTTTGGAGAATGTTAAAGTCTTACTTTTTTGACATATAATCAAAGTGGCTGCAAAGTAACGCCTTGTTTTCCATTTTTTCTACGGCGGCATAAAGTAAAGTCACTTCTTTTCCATTTTTTTACGGCGGGAGTAAAGTGACATTACATTTTGCACGATGACTGCGTTCATTTTAAAACTCAATAAATGAACACAGTTTTCATGTTGTTCTGAAAAAACATCACATATTTATAAAAAATTTGAGACGTTTTTATTAAAATTTTACAAAACGTTTGCCGAAAACAGTTTATTATTCAATTAGGAGCTAAAGTGCTATTCTTTTTGTGTTGAGTCTATAGTTTGTCAATTATAGACGAAACACAAAAAGTCACTTTGCGTCCGAATTATATACACTATTTTTTCGGCAAACGTTTAAACTTTTTTTAAATATGAAATTGATACATCAAAATTTTTATAAATATGATTTTTTATCGTCAGGATTTGGAAGTAACTTCAAAAAAAAAAAATAAAAAACAATTAAATTTGTATAAATAAAATTTTTTATCAAATTTCAATTTCAATTCAAAATTTCATAATCCAATCAAAATAATTGTTATTTTTGTTGTCATAGTTATACAATAATTTGAACTTTCATCATCCAATCAATATACATATGAGCAAATCTCTGGAACTTTTAAATTTTGATGATTAAAATGAAAATCTCTCAATTGTAATTTTAGGTAAAGTCTCCTCATTAACTCTAAAAATGAATAAAACTTTGTTCCTCATTTTTTATTGTATGTTCCAAAAGTTATTGGGGATTTGCTGGCAAATTCGTATTAAATACGTATTAAATTTCATTTTGTCGTGAAAAATCGCCCCGTTGACAGTCTTGCAGTTCTAGTTAACGCTTGAAATTTTAGTATGTATTTTGCAACACTTTCATCTAAATGCATATAATTTAAGACCTTCATACCACGTCTGTGAGGAGATACGAACTCTTAAAGACGTACGCGGCAGAGATCGAGATCCATATATTACCGTTATTTTCTCTTAAGGAGCACATGAAAAAGCATATATGTTTTTGAAAGAACATGTCAAAAAATGAATATCCGTAAAATTTCAAGTCATTTGAAGTTATGTTCCAAAAGTTATAGCCGAACATAGATTTTTAAAAAAGTTTTCGCAGCATCTCTTACTTTTTGTGCTTCTATTGCGAGCCCAATAAGAAGGGCACATAAAATTGCAGTACATAGATTTTTTCGTTTTTGTGTGTTCTTTAACGTAAAAATATTGTTTTTACGATTTGAGGAATGTTCAATGCTCAAAAAACGAAAAATAAAAAATGTTTATCAACAAAAATGTAGAGACCCCGATTTGACGCACCACCGTTATTTTTCCATAAGGAGCACATGAAAAAACATATATGTTTTTGAAAGAAAATGTCAAAAAGTGAATAGCCGTAAAATTTCAAGTCATTTGGAGTTATGTTCCAAAAGTTATAGCCGTACCTAGATTTTTAAAAAAGTTTTCGCAGCATCTCCTACTTACTTTTTGTGCTTTAATTGCGAGCCAATAAGAGGGGCACACAAAATTGCAGTACATAGATTTTTTTGTTTTTGTGCGTACTTTGACGTAAAAATATTGTTTTTGCGATTTGAGGAATGTTCCATGCTCAAAAAACGAAAAATAAAAAATGTTCATCAACAAAAATGTAGAGACCCTGATTTGACGCGCCACTGTTATTTTTCCTTAACGAGCACATGACAAAACATATTTGTTTTTGAGAGAACATATCAAAAATCGAATATCCGTAAAATTTCAAGTCATTTGGAGTTATGTTCCAAAAGTTATAGCCGAAAAATTAAAGAACTGTTAATAAGACATAAAAAATTTAAAAACTTTGGGCATTTTTTTAATGTCTAGAAGTGTCAAATCCAGTCAACGAGGTGCCATTATCTTTTAAACATTAAATTCTACGAGGAACAATGATTTTGGGTGGTTTTCAACTAAAACTGAAGATGTGCTAGTTAAAAACCTAGATTTTTACAAAAGTTTTTGCAGCAACTCTTACTTTTTGTGCTTCTATTGCGATCTCAATATAAGGAGCACATAAAATTGCAGTACTTAGATATTTTCGTTTTTGTGCGTACTTTAACGAAAAAATATTGCTTTTACGATTTGAGGAATGTTCCAAGCGCAAAAAAAAACAAAATATAAAAAAATTTGAAATCGATAAAAAGTGGAAGACACCGACTCAAGTCGCCACCGTTATTTTCCCTTAAAGAGCACATAAAAAAGCATATATGTTTTTGAAAGAACATGGCAAACTCAAGATCTCTGTAAAATTAAGAGTGATGTTCCAAAAGTTATAGCCTGATGCAGAACCGAAATTTTGAAAAAGACATCTCAATTTTAGCGTTTTTGCTACTTTTTTCGCGTTTATGTCCTCTAATTTTTTAAAATAATATTTTGAACACTCAAACTTTTATTTGTCATTCACATTAACATTCAATAAGGAAATATAATATTTAAGATTGAGGAAAAATGAGTGGGTATATAAAGTATTTTGGCAGGACAGAAAATTTAAAAGTTCTAGAGATTTGTTCAAATATATTATTTATTTTGCTGTCATAGTTTTATACAACTTGTTTAAAAAAAATAACAAATATCGTAAAAATCGCGACTTTTTCTGCCGCCGTAAAAATACGAAATTACTTCACTGCCGCCGTAAAAATAAATACAAATTGTGTTACTTTACAGCCGCTTTGATTATACGTCATAAAAGTAAAACTTCTTCTCCCTAGCAGCACTAAAGTTCAACTTTACAGCCGTTTGCCGAGAAAATAATATATTTAATTCGGAACCAAAGTGACTTTGTGTTTCGTCTATAATTATGTTTCCTTCCAAAGGTCTGCCGCCAAACTATAGACTCAACAAAAAAGTATCACTTTAGCTCCTAATTAATACTAAGCTTATACCACTGATGGTTTTATAGAATAATAGTTTTTTAATATTAAACTATCGATACATTGGGTGTTTATACCACAGAATAGTATTATTCTATCTTTGCTATAAATGCTGGAATACTGTTGACAGATAGAATGCGGTTGTCATATTTCTAGTTTGAATTTCAAATTAAAATTATTTCATCAAAAAATTATAATACAAATGAAGGGTACAGGTGAAAAACAACGTTTGTCCATAAAATCAAATTTCGAGAAAATTGAATTTTTGCGTTTGAGGTCTTTAAAATGCAAGAAAATTTGTGAGCTCGGATTAAACAATGAATAGACATGGTTCATAAAAGTGTTTTTAGTGAAATTATCATTTCACGTTTTTTGGTAAAAAATGGTGGATTAAGTTGTTTTTCGCCTGTAAATTGTTGTTTTTCCCCATGTACGCATGGAGGGATCAGTTTTTATTAATTTGTTAATTTTTTTCTATTTTTTGATCCACGGGTGTGACAACCCCGCGTACTCCAGTCCCTGCTATTAGCATATGAGTTAACGTGAGATATCACATACCACTGGCAATAGCAGTGAGATATCACTAGCCAAGGTGATATCTTAGGGGTGCTGGCGGATGAACTGTATTTAGTCAACGGTAGCACTCTCAGTCGTAGCTAATGAATATTCCTTGATGCTGGAACGCTGTAGCTTGCTCGAAGAAACGAGCCTTCATATAACTATATATCTGAGCTTTAATCATTGAAAAATATACTGCGTCCTATAATCAAGGATTATGCCATTAGCTGGACTATTGGCAAACCAATTTTAGTTTTGTTCCTGCAAATTTTTAAAACAAATTTGCTTTTTATCTCTTATTTTATTTTTATTTTCTCTATCGTATCACGAAATATTGGCCTATGTCATATTTTATATGTGATAGGATTTATGGTTTAGTTATCCATTATTGAACAAAAAAAAATTAAAAAAAAACAGATTTGCGTCCATTAACATCCTTAGAACGCATGTTGTTGTGGGACCTTGGTCTTAAAAGGTTTTTATGTGTTGTTGTGACACATATTGTAATGCCTACTACACATCACATTTTATTAAAAAAAAAAAAAAAAAAAATGTATGCGAATTCTTTTCAATTGATTTATATGGGCTGTGTTTGATATTCATCAAAAATAAATATACCAGCTTTTGTATTTCTTCAATAGATAGCAGCACTAACTCGATTTGGAAAAAATGGACTTACCATTTAAATGTGTTTACCTTAAATGGGTTCCCCTGTACCCTTCAAATATTACTTTAACTTTGAAACTAAATTTTGAATGATGTTGATGTTCGAATTTTTTTATAATCGCATGAAATTGTCTTTTAGAATTTACATTTTGACGGTTACAATTTTTTTCATTATACTATTATACTACTATCGATCAAAAGCAAAACATCAAATAGCTATCTGTCATAGTAAAAAAGTATTATTCTATCCGTTTACATCGTAATAGTTTAATAGCTGTTTGTTATTATGCTATTATTCTACCATGGTATAAACTTAGTATAAATAATGTTCTATTTCTCAAAGATTACAAAAAACAAATGCACAATCAATTATAGAATTGAACAGTCAATAATATTTCATTTGCTAAATGTATAATAAACAAAAGCAGATAGTTGAACGACTCATATTCAACTGACGTTAATTTCGTTGATTGGGAAAAAGAAGATAAATAATGTAGTTTACTATATATAAATTATATTTACAAAATAATTTTGTATGTATTTTACTATGTAGAAAGCTCAGTTTGAGCACATTAACATGTATATTTTTCTAAGAGTATAAAAACAAAATGTCAATATTTGTCAAGATAGAACTAAAGTGAATTTTACATCTTAAATTTTTTACAGCTCGGTCGATCTAATTATAAGTCAACATCTGTTGGGAATAAATAATGCAACATTTTTGAATACTCCAAATTTTTTAACGATATTATTATGATTCTATTATTATGTGTTATGTCCGCATTGATCCCAAATATTTAAAGGATTCAACTCCCACAATCCGTTCATCGCCGCACATCAAATGTTTTAGCTCAGTCTCTCTTGAAACATTCATATGTTTGATTTTTCCATAATTTATTATTAAGCCAATTTGTCTAGCACCAATCTCAAGCGACTTTAAAGTATCACTCATTACAGCTTCACTTCGTCCAAGGATGACAACATCTGTACTGAGTTTATTGTAAGTCGGTAGTTTCTTTTGACGGCACATATATTCCTTCCGAGGCTAAATTAAAAAGTATAGGGACGATAACATCACCTTGTCTTAAACCGGAGTCGACTTTGATATTTCGTTCTCTACTTGTACACAGCATTGATAATTCTTTACTGTCGTTTTCATAGCGCAACCAGTTTACCAGGGATTCCCATTGACATCCGATAGTCAATGCATGATCTTGAATTTCCTGTCGCAATATTTACTCCCGAAACAACCCATTGGAACACATTAGGAACTCATAGTCATCACAAGCCCTTAGTTATTTTATTTGACATACTAATATTAATCCCAAAACAAATAAGTTTTTAGAAGACGCATTGTTTATAGACCAGTCAAATTCGCTTTTTGTGAGGAAAAAATTAGTAACAGGATATATAAGTAACTTAGTAAATATTGAATATATAAGAAAATATTGCGCAAATGATGGAAAACAAAAATTAAAGGTGCTCCGAGTTTCGGTGGTGAAATTGGGTGAGCTTTTACTGGTAGAAAATGGTTTTTCATGATCCTCAGCAAAACTAGACCTTCTATCGAAAAAAGTTTAAAGAAAAGGTTATAGGTAATAAAAAGGTCTATAACTTTTATTTAAACCATTTTTTCACATAACCTAAAATTTGCTGTGAAAATAGAAAAAACCGAGGAAAAAGGGCTTTTCGTTTTTAATTTTTATCTCCCACAAAAAATTTTTTTTTCCACACAATTTGGTGAAAACGTCCCTTATTATGTCCCTAATATGCTGTAATTTTTTGGAATCAAAATATTTATTTTTACGTTTGATTTTGATTTTAAACCAAAAAGGTGACCTCATTTTCACACAAAAATTCTCCCGTATAGGAAACAGTTTTTTTCAAAAAAAACATTAATCATAATGTGTGTTGAAACGTCTACTTTTAGATGGTGTAAAAACCATAAGCATCACCAAGGAAAACTTTTCCAGGAAATGCGAAAACTGAATGAACTTGATTTTAAAAAGTTATTTTTTCAATTATTGCTTAAAATTTTTCATCATTTGTTAAAATTAAGAGTTGAAATACTTAAAAAATATAAGATACATATTAATTCCCATATTAATTCCACAGTCCGCATGGAGGGATCAGTTTTTATTGTTTTGAATTTATTTTTATTTTTGATCTACGGGTGTGACAACCCCGCGTACTCCAGTCCCTACTATTGACATACGAGTTAATGTGAGATATCACATACTACTGGCAATAGCAGTGAGTTAGCACTAGCCAAGGTGACATTTTAAGGGTGGTGGCGGATGAACTGTATTCAGCCAACGGTAGTATCCTCAATCTTAGCTGTGAAATAATCCTTGATGATGAGACGCTATTGCTTCCTTGAAGAAACGAGCCTTCATATAACTATGTGTGGGCTTTAATCTTTAAGAAAGACAGTGCGTCACAGGATCAAGAAATATGCAACCGGCTGGATTATTTGCAACTACATTTTTGTTTTGTTCCAGCAAATTTTTGTAAAAATTTGCTATTTACTTTTTAATTTACTTTTATTTTCTCCATTATCATAAAATATTGGCCTATGTCATATTTTGTCTGTGATAGGATTTATTGTTTAGTTATCCATTCTTTAACAAAAAATATAAAAAAACAAAAAAAAGAAAGATTTACGTCCATCAACACTTTTGAACGTATGTTCTTGTGGGACCTTGGTCTTAAAAGGTTTTTATGTGTTATTGTGACACATATTGTAATGCCTACTGCACAACACATTTTATTAAAAAAAAAATTTATTTTCTTTAATTATTTCCTAGAAACAAATTGACTCTGTCCAATGCAAATAAATTTCACTTTGGCTAAACAAAGTCTATTTTTATATATTGATTGACAAACATTATGAAAATTAATAAATATATGTAATTAACAACCAACGAAGTAATTACTATGTTTGTCTACGATAGCATTCAAAAAGTCTATTTTCATGCCAGATTAATCTCCTGTAAAAATGTTTTTTTCAATAATGTTATAGAATTTAGCAAATTTTGCTAAAACAACGGACAAAAACAATGTCTTTTCGAGAGTGAAAATTTGTTTATCAAGACGCGTTTAAGCCTCGAGTGAGGCAGTTTCACGAACGTAAAACTTTTCCCTCTCGCTTAGGGAAAGCGTCTGTAGCTTAGTGGCCGACCATAGCGGTCCCGACCGTTATAGACGCATCACAAAAGGTCGTAGCTCCGAATTAAATACACTAGTTTTCGGAAAACGTTTAAATTTTTTATAAATACCAAATTAATACATCAAATTTTTATATCATGTGATGAGTTTTTTTTTCAAAATAATATGTTACTTTACTGCCGCCGTAAAAATATGGAAAGAAAATGGCGACAGATGAACGGCGACTGCCGCCGTAAAAATATGAAAGTAAAAATATGAAAACGATAATAAAAAAAAGAAACACGAGCAAAGTTTTTGGTGTCAACTTAAGTACTTCGTAGATAGTCTGCTTTGTCATCTTGTAAGATATCTTATCATCTTAAAAGATGAACAGTTTGAAACAAAAAACAAAGTATGTTTATGAAATTGCATTTACATGAATAAGACAAAACATAACACCTTTATTTCGGTTAAAAATGTCCCGAGCTCGAATCTTATTTTTATATTTAAAACTAGGGGGTATCCCGTGGGCTTCGCTCCCCCCCCCCTCTCCCTCCCCCACCCCCTCCTCCCACACGTCAACGCACTTAATCTTTTCATCCAACTTTGTTGTATTGTCTCTTTTATTGTAATACCTCTTTATATACTATGTTAGGTGTATTATTGCCATTCGCCAAAATGAAAAGATTTGCGGCATCACTAACACGTGAACATGCTACATACAATTGTCCATGGGTGAAGCAACCTTGGTTTAAATCAACACCAGCTCTCTTTAAAGTTTGACCTTGTGATTTATTAATAGTCATTGCGAAGCTAACATTTATGGAGAATTATGGGGAATTATGGGCAATCTTTTAAATTGAAATGGATAATTTGATGGGATGATAGGTTTTCTAGGTATAAAAACCATTTCGCCTTTACCACAACCGGTAATAATGATAGCTTCGATTATATTCTTTCGTAAAGAAGCTACGCGCAATTGAGTGCCGTTGCAAAGTTTTGGTGGGTTTAAATTTCGAAGCAGCATAATGGGAATACCAACTTTTAGATCAATTTTATGAAGTGGAAGACCAGGAGCAATGATACTGTTCAAAAATTCTACTGGATAATGCACTGCTTGTTCTGTTTCGCATATTGTGTTAATCGATATATATGAAGTTGACTCACCAGGGATTTTTTCCGTTATACGAATATTGAGTGACAATACTTGGTCATTTCTTGGCGCTAAAATAGATCTTTCACACAACCATACATCCTCTTTTGTGGTAATATTGTGGATGTCGTCATAAATATCAGATATTAAAGCTTCGGTACTCGTAACAATTTGGCATAGAGTAGCTGAAATTTCAATGTCATGATCAGTATTAATCTCTGCATATGTTCCTTCACCAATATCTAAGAAAACTTCATACCGAGAATTCCATACCTCCGCTTTGCGCTCTCATGTTTTGCTTTAAATGGAGTGTTTTAAAATGTCTCCATAGTACTGAGCGTTTCAGACATGCATTGACCTCATCTGCTCTTGTACCTTTAACGACAACTGGCAACGTTTGCCTGAAATCATCTGCGAATAAAAAGGTTACTCCACCAAATACTTGATTATTATTTCTTAAATCCTGCATTGTTCTATTTACAGCTTCAATCGGTACATTGTTTGCCATAGTACACTCATCCCACACTACGAAAACACAATCATGTAGGACTTTAGCTCTGTGGCTATTCTTTGATATACCACAGACTGGATTTTCCATATGATCAGCTTCAATTGGGATTTTGAACATAGAATGAGCTGTTTTTCCTCTGGGAATTAAATTGGCAGCTATCCCTGAATTACTAAATACATAAATACACATTCGAATTCTTCTCTAAATAAAAAATCTTCATAAACAGCAAATGAGAAAATCTTGCAAGTCAGGTTTTAAAACATATACAACAAAATAAAAAATGTGTCTCTATATAATAAAAACATACTCATATATAATTAGAACACTTATAATTAAACAACATTTAGGCAAACTCGTTGCTATGAATTATACTCATATATGTAAATACAAATATATAATTATTAGAACAAATAAAAACCAATTGTATGAAATCAACATTTAGGCAAACTCGTTGCTATGAATTAAGTAATGGAGAATTCTATTATAAAAATTATATATTAAAAACTATATATTCTATGAAAATAAGTAGCCTATGACATTCCTGACATTCTTTTCTTTATGTATGTCAAGTTTCATCTAAATCAATTCAGCCATTTCGATGCTTATCCCGAACAGACAGACAGACAGACATCGAATTTTATTTATATAGATTCTATTATAAAAATTATATATTAAAAACTATATATTCTATGAAAATAAGTAGCCTATGACATTCCTGACATTCTTTTCTTTATGTATGTCAAGTTTCATCTAAATCAATTCAGCCATTTCGATGCTTATCCCGAACAGACAGACAGACAGACATCGAATTTTATTTATATAGATAAGGGGTTATTCGTGTTATTTGTGGTTTCAACCTGTTCATCGTATAAGATGATAAGATATCTTATAAGATGACAAAGCAGATGTATCTACGAAGGACTTTACGTGAGAGTTACATATTTGCTTTGACAGGTTTGACATTATTTTGCAATTAACAAAAATAATTAACAATTAATAATTTTCTACCCTGTGACAACGATTTAAGGCGTTACCAAATATTATGTTATGAATAATGTTATGAACTATTTATAAATATAATGCTACTTATAGTAATAATTTTGATTTATATTTAATAGTTTATAATCTTAGGTATTAATTTTTTGTAAAATTTAATATTACTGTATATTACTTAAATTAATTAGAAATACATTTTTTTTATTATGAGATTTTCTTTTCCATAAATGTCACTTGAGTCTAATTTATAATTTTTGTGTATCTAAAAATCTTGTAGAAGCACTTTTTTCTGGCTGAAACCATTTCAAACATAATATTTAATACCTGGCAATTTAAATATTTTCGCATATATTGTAAACCTCATACTACATCGATTTCTAATTACTTAATTCAATAATGTCACATTATATCTTAATTGACCAAGTTTCAGTCATTCATATCACGTTGATTGGAAACAATCAGTAATGACTATATAATCGTGACTTAGGATGTTAATTAGAATAGAAATATTTCCCATCCTACGAATTTACACAAAAGTAATGTAGAATACTATAACTTTAATATAAAAATTACCATGTAATGTAAAAACATTTTCATAATAAGGAGTCTAATGACAGAGGACTTAAATAAATAAATGATGATGAATTTTCAATTGCAAAATAGTCGTCGTCTTAGTGACGTAATTGATAGTATGTCTACAAACGGATTCGAACATGGCCTGATGAGGAGGTTCGAATTCATCCGAAACACGAAAATTAGTAATGGAGTTTTTTTCTAAGACATTTCCAACCATACCTTCGAATTGAAAAATTCAAAATATTTTCTTGCTTACTTGAGTTTAATTGTCCACAAAATTTCAAAAAATGATGTTATATTTTTTAAGTATTTCAACTAAATTTTAACAAATGATGAAAATTTTTAAACAATGACTAAAAAGTAACTTTTTAAAATCAAGTTTATTCAGTTTTCCCATTTCCTGGAAAAGTCTCCTTGGTGATACCTATTTTTTTACACCATCTAAAACTAGACGTTTCAACAAACAGAATGATTAATGTTTTTTTGAAAAAACTGTTTCCTATACGATGAAAAACGTGATCTACGCAGGTGAAAAAGTCGAAATTTGAACTTGACAATTTTTGATTTTCCTGAAACTTGACATGTAAGTAGTATGGACAAAATAAAAAATGCTACTTATTTTAAAATTTTTTTAAAGTGCTTAGTTTGAGCATAGGGGGCACCCCAACATGCATGAAAAATGAAAATTCTGCCAATCCGATGTAACTTTGAAATTAAATTGCTCAAGAACGACTATACCGATTTCATCAAACTTTTTTTCTGTTTGATAGATGATTAGTTAGTCCTTTCAAAAAAATTAATTAATTGTTTTTATAATTCATTTTTAAATAAAAATATTAAAAAAAATTTTTAAAGATGGCGCTAGGGTCGAAGATCAATTGGAATTTAATTAATTTTTTTTTCTAAAAATAGTTCTATCCTTATTCCTTACTCTAAAATATATCAACTACTCAGAGGTGTTAATTTTTGTTCTTGAGATATTTAATTTTAAAGATTTTTAGTACGACTGAAATTCGAATTTTTCTTCATTTTTTCAAACAACTTCCATTAACAAAATATTTTAAAATCAATTAAATTTTAACTTTTGTTTTTTCTTAAATATAGCTCTAACCTTACTTTAAAATATACCAAATTTACAAAGAGGTGTTAATTCGTGTTCTTGAGATATTTAATTTTAAAGATGTTTAGTCCGATTAAAATTCTAATTGTTTATTATTTTCTCGAACTTTAGTGGTTAAAATTTTTTGATGATATAAATTGTTCGAAAAAATAATGAACAATTAGAATTATAATCGGACTAAAAATCTTTAGAATTAAATATCTCAAGAACACGAATTAACGACTCTTTGTAAATTTGATATATTTTAAAGTAGGTTGGAGCTATATTTAAAAAAAAAATTTAAAATTTAATTGATTTTAAATTTTTTTGTTAATGGAAGTTGTTTGAAAAAATAAAGAAAAATTCGAATTTCAGTCGTACTAAAAATTTTTAAAATTAAATAACAAAAATTAACGCCTCTGAGTTAATTTGATATATTTTAGAGTAAGGATAGAACTATTTTCAGAAAAAAAATTAATTAAATTCCAATTGATCTTCGACCCTAGCGCCATCTTTAAAAAAGTTTTTTTAATATTTTTATTTAAAAATGAATTATAAAAACAATTAATTAATTTTTTTTCAAAGGACTAACTAATCATCTATCAAACAAAAAAATGAGGTCACGAAAATGAGGTCACTTTTTTGGTTTAAACTTTTGGTTTAAAAATAAATATTTTGATTCCAAAAAATTACAGCGTATTAGGGACATAATAAGGTACGTTTCCACAAAATTGTGTGGAAAAATTTTTTTTGTGGGAGATAAAAATTAAAAACGAAAAGCCCTTTTTTCCTCGGGTTTTTCTATTTTCACGGCAAATTTTAGGTTATGTGAAAAAATGGTTTAAATAAAAGTTATAGACCGTTTTATTACCTATAACCTTTACTTTAAACTTTTTTCGATAGAAGTTCTAGTTTCGCTGAAAATCATGAAAAACTATTTGCTGCCCCTGCCCCGGAGCACCTTTAATTTTTGTTTCCCATCATTTGCGCAATATTTTCTTATATATCCAATAGTTTTCATCCTGTTACTAATTTTATCCATTTTTTGCCTGTTTTTAAGGTATCTAGACTGGTCTATTAATAAATTTTCTAAGTCATTCAAGAAAATACATATGTACAGCTTGTAACCTGTGAGCACAAATAAACGTAAAAGATTCATTATCCACACGAAAACTAAAGGACAGTATGTCGGCACTATTGAAAGAATGTGTAACAAAAACACAGTATCGTCATTTTGTTGTATTTTCTCTCGTGAGATGTTAACATGAGTTAATTTGTGTAAGTGAATGCATATATTGCATTCACTTACACAAATTAACTCATGTTAACATCTCACAAGAGAAAATACTGAAAATTTGGTCTTGCTTTAGCTTATGTAAAAAATATTGTTTGTTCATTTTGAAAAGTAAAGAAAAAATTTAAATGCAGACTTTTTTAATTGTCTCCAAGGGAGAAAATTTAGAAAAAATTACGTGAGATGTTTTCTCAACAAATCATATTTATCAAGTAAATATAAGTAAGTTTCATCTGATCTAATCCAAACTTCAGTTAGAAATATAAAATGAGGTTTCGCATTTACCGATTCTTGATAGACTAAAAAGTCATTTAAATTTATCTTAAAATATTTGTTAATTTGTTAGTCTCCTAACATGTATGTGCATACATTTTTTTGCATTACAATATTAAGCTTAAAACCATTTGAATTAACAGAAGATTTTTATTATAAATGTTTTTATTTGAGGCTATCTATAGATTAAAATTTTCCAAAATTCACTTTTAATAGATCAAAAATTAAATTGACATTCAAGAAAATTAAATTATTACTTTATTGCTCTTTGATTTGCATACATTTTGTTTGATGAATCAAATTTAAGAGGGGTTTTCCTAGGATAGCGGTGCCGGTATATGATCGCTTCAGACTCCCAGGATAAACAAAATTATGAATGTGATGAAAAATGTTGGTATCGTTTTTAACATCAGATCAATGTTTTGTGGTCCGGTCTACCGTAATGGTAGGTCGTCATCAATCAATTCAACCCAATTATTTAAAGTGAAGTTGTTATGGAGTTTATTTAAAATTAAAATAAAACAAAAATGGACTCGATATATAGTTGGTTTCTATTATCGAGACCTATAGGAAAGTTAATGGGTATAAGATAATACCATAGAGAAACATATATAGAGAGACGTAACCTCTATTCACACAAATTGTATATAGAATACTGATAATACAAATAAAAGTACAACCAGAGATGAAAGGTTAAGCAATATACAAATTTTACAAATTATACATTGCATTCTTTCTGTCTTATATGAAACAATAAACAAAGCAAATCAAAATAAAAAAATGAGAATTTATATTTGAAAGAGAAATATTTCTTTTGCTTTATTATCTATTTTACTTTTACTTAAATACGAAAAAATACGATAATTATAAAATAGAAAAAGTACTCGTATGTATGAGTGTTTAAATATATAATTTAAGGATTGTGTTGTGATGATAATTTTTTGTTTTTGTATATTGAAGAAGCAAATGATTGAATTTGTTATTTGGGTTACGAATTGTTTGTTTTGTTGTCAAAATTTTTTATTTATTTTTTCATCTCTTTTTAAATGGATTTGAACTATATTAAGTTTTTATTGTCCTAGGTCGATGACTTTAGATTTTAGAATATATCAATTTAGTTTGGTCAGAGTTTGATTTAAATTGATTCATTTGGTCGTGTTTGATATAATTACTTCGGTCTGAAAGATTACATTCATGAGCTCAAAGTGAAATTCTTACCCATGCTTTTTTGGCATTTCTCGACGTTTTAGGACCTACTGATTCTAAAAAAGCGACAAACAAAAATGTATGTCTGTCTGTCGGCCGGCCGTCCGCCGTCCGTCCGTCACAACCTACGAAATCTAGAAAACCGCTGAACGGATTTGAAATTTTTTTTTCTAAAAATAGGATTACTCAATAGAAAGAGCCGAAAGGACGATGTGTTCGATAGCTGTACCGGAAGCGTGTCAAAAAAATCGTCAAGTGTGTCAAAACAAGGAAATTTGCATATTTTTTGCTTAAAAAACGTTCATTTTAAGTGATTACGAGTAGGAACATTGAATTTGGAGAAATTATGATGGTCGGGATTGGTATGGGAGACCAAAATCTAGATTTTTGCATTATAAGTTTGTCAAAAAAATGTTGTCAAGTGTGTAAAAAGAAAGATTTTTATTTATTTTTTTACTCAATTTTTTGGAAAAAAATAAAATTAATAATATGTATGCATGAAAATATATTATTATTATAGAGAATTATGACATAAGATTGTCAAAAAAATAATGTCAAGCGTGTCAAAAATGATTTCATTGATTTTTTTAGCCAATTTTTTGGAAAAAAAAATTTATCTGTTTTTATGAATTGGTATTATTGAATTGGTTATAGTTTTTGAAATAGTTTTGGAATTTTGATAAAAGTTTGTATTTTTGATTTTGTAATAATTTTTAATATATTTTTAGAATTTTGGAAAAACTTTGAATTCTTAAGAATTTTTGGAATTTTATTAGAATTTAGAAAAAGTTTAAATATTTGATTTTATTCTAATTTTTGGAATGTTTTTGGTATTTTTCAATTTTTGATTTTGTTATAATTTTTGCAATATTTTTAGAATTTTGGAAAAAGTTTGGATTTTTAAGAATTTTTGGAATATTAATGGAATTTAAAAAAGTTTAAGTATTTGATTTTATTCTAATTTTTGGAATATTTTTGGAATATTTTTGGAATTTTGAAAAAGTTTGATTTTATTTAAGTTTTACAATATTTTTGGAATTTGAAAGAAATATGAATTTGTGATTTTGTAATATTTTCTCGAAACGCTAAATGGAGATGATTTTGAGTAGTTTGCTGAGTGTATCATCTTTTCACTAAATTATGTTAATTTTTGGTCTGTTATAATTTTCCGGCAACGTATTGATGTTTCGTGTTAGTTTTGAAATAAATTTCTAAACAGAGATAAAAAGTACTTATACTTTAACAAATCAAAATAAAAAAAGAGAAACATTTATATGTATTTGAAATTTCTTTTGCTTTATATTCTATTTTACTAATGAGACAACAAAAAATACGATGATAAAATACAATTAATAATAAAAAAAAAACTCGCATGGATTAGTGTTTCCTTTGACATGTTTATATAAATATATAAAGGTTTTTAGAATTCATTGATAATTTTGGTTTGTTTTTGTAAGTTAAAAATGGTCAAAATAATTTTTCAGTTTTTGAAGAATTTGGGTTACGCGTTGTTGTTGTTGGCTACATAGATAGATATTTGATTTATTTTTCATCTTTCAAATGCACTTTAACCATATGTTTAGGTTGTTGACTTTAGCCAATTTTTTTTTGTCAGAAATTGATTTAATTTGATTTGGTTGTGTAGGATAAAAATATTTTTAAATTTCAAAATCTATGTATGAAAATTTGTATCAATTTAATGTTTTAAATTTGAATACATGAGTTCTAAAAGAATAGATTATGAAATTTAAAAATATTATTTTCCAATAATTTGTCTTATGATAACTTTAAACAAATTGGGTTTAAAGTAGTTATGCGGTTATGTGTTCTAAAAACTTTTTTACTTTATATGGCTCAAAAATACATTTACCTTAAAATTAATGTTTAATCATATCAAAGCGATACAGTAGATCGTTGTTTGTGATATATTTATAACACCTGCAGCCAAATTCTGTAATTGGGAAGCGGTGAAGTGTTAAAAATTTCTTTATTTCGATTTTATCACCAAATTTTTATCATTTTAACATTTTTTGCGATTCTATATGCAATTTATGTGCGATGTAAGTGTTAAAAAATCTTATAGTAAGTAGGCGACTCACTAAATATCAAACGTCAATGCATAAAATTTTCATTGATTGTTTTATTTAATAGAATTATTATAAAAAATCCTTTATTTATTATTTTCAAAATAAATTATTTTTTGTGAACAAAATATAATGGTTGAGCGAAATTAATTTTTAATTGGATTAAATAAAAGATTTGTTCAATTAATTCATGCCGTCAGTTATGCAAAGACATATTTATGAGAAATGCTGAAATAAACGAGATGTCAAGTATATTGCTATTTTTTGCAGATAAGACTTATTTTGACTCTAGTGGGGTCATAACTAAAGTTCTAATCTAACAACAGGAATTTGATCCTCTATTGTTCAAGAAATATAGATTTTGAAAGAATTCTATAATATCTCATTAGAAGTATGTTATATTACCGTTCTGGATAAAAAGTAATATTTGTAAAAGTACTATTTTCATCACGACTACGATAACAGACGTCGATCTTTTTAACAATATTCTGAACACACTTCTGCATAAGTGTTCAGATAGAGACAGATGACGTCTTCAATGGTATTGTGCTCTTGCATTATTTGTAATTGCCAGTTTCATTTTCAAAAAACATTAAGTTCAAGAAAACAATACATAAACCTACGACAAACATGAGCGTTTTGATACATGAAATGTAAATCTAGTTGACTGTATATACGTATATACATATAGATATATTAATTCCGAACTACGGTCTAAAACACATAAATACCAATCATTTTGAATAACACAATTTAAACATCAATTTAACTATATTTAAATATTTTCGAAGTTAAATTTGAAAAAAAATTTTTGATGTTATTTTGAAATCTTAAATAAACAAATCACATTCGTGTAATTGTGTTTTTTGACATAATGACGTTAGCAACAAAAGCATTCATTTTATTTTTTCACAAACCAAAAGTCAGTGTTAACTTTTCAGTTTTAACATTTCACTAATTTAGATTTTTTTACGGTGAAGTGATAAAAAATTTATCACTACACCGCTTCACAGTTACAGAATTTGGCTGCTGATGTTCTAAATAATATGATATAAGTTTATCCTTTGAGCTGCTTGTTTTAGGTAGATTTCATATAAAATCTACCTATTGCAATGGGAATTCTTGGAGTTCCGGATAAAATTTTAACAAAATGAATTTATTAGGCGTCGAGGAGAAACATATTTTTAATGCCGGGTGAAAAACACGTGAAATCAGCAAGGTCTGGAAATGAGGTTTTAATTTTGTATAATTAGAATTCGTTGACATCAATAAAAAAAAGTTTTCTGCGGTTTTAGTTTTTTTTTAACCCTGTCTAAGATACAGGGTGTTGAAAAATCAAGAAATTGCTCGACCCTGGTGTATTGAAATGGCTCTACAGTCAAAACTACTGGACTGATTTTATGGTTATATAACTCAAAATGTATGTATTAAACAGAGCAAAATAATAATTCACATTATATGACCTTGAACAGTTTCTTTTAGAAACATAACGGTAAAATATTCAAATTCGATTTGTTTTTTTTATTAATTTTATTGCAACACGCCTTAAAATGTTTCATCATAAAAAAAGTGGAGTTAAAAAATGAACAGTGTTTTTTGGATTTACATATATGTTTTTATAATAAATTTTTAATTTTAACTCAAAATAAATATTTTACATATTTTTTATCATTTATTTAATTTTACTAAATTCCGTTTGCAGTAACTGTCCGTGTGCTTTGTTGATGGTAATTGGAAAAGCGAGTTGCACTGGAAACTAAACGTTTGAATCTGTTGGGATCACTGAAATATGTGGCCTGTCTGTCGTGGCAGCATCCTCTTCGAATTTTCCACTCAAAATTGTAGCTTCTATGACATTGTTCATCATCTTTTTCCCCGAAGTTCAAAAAAGTTTGTGCAATTTCAAAATATGTGACATATTTGAAATTACAATATGTGTCACAACAACACATATAAACCATATAGGCTCTACAACATAATGCTTTTTAAGACGTTGATGGACGCAAATTTCGTTTTAGGTAGATTTCATATAAAAATCTACCTATTGCAATGGGCTTCATCTCGGAATTTCGGGAAAATTTTGATGCCAAACGACTATTTGTGATAAGCGGAGATGGAAAAACAAAAAAAAAAAAATTATATATATATATATATATATATATATATATATATATATATATATATATATATATATATATATATATATATATATATATAAATATATATATATATTTTGATTTTTTGTGGATAACACAAAGAATATATATATATATATATATATATATATATATATATATATATATATATATATATATATATATATATATATATATATATATATATATATATATATATATATATATATATATATATATATATATATATATATATATATATATATATATATATATATATATATATATATATATATATATATATATATATATATATATTAGACTGGTCGTTAAAAACTAAATTTTCCGAGACGCCCCCTAGAAAAATTCTTTGTGGTCAGAAAACCACAATGGCATTATTTTTTTTTTTTTAAATCAAAAGAACACGTGCCGCAAAATCGTTGAAGTTGATTTTTTGAAAAATTCGTTGATTTTTTCAAATATCTCATAAAATATGCAGATGTCAAAAAAAATCACATAACCGTTTTTGTAGGAAATTTAATTCTCTACAAAAAAGGTCCAAGTCATTTTTTCCCGAAAACGTTTAGTTATTATGATATTTTGAAAATGAACTTGTAAGTTTTCGTAATTTTTAAAAAACATAAAAAATAAAGATGACGAAAAACTCCTAATTTTCTTCTTATGCTATAGAATGAAATGTATAAAAAAATAATCGCGACAAAAAAAATCAAAATTAGTACTTTTTCGTCGAAATTTTCATCATTTGGTTTTACGAGTTTCGAAGAATTTCAAGTTTTATTTCAAAATATCATCAGAAATATAGGTTTTAGGAAAAAAATGACTTGGACCTTTTTTGTAGAGAATTAAATTTCCTGCAAAAATGATTATGTGATTTTTTTTGACATCTGCATATTTTATGAGATATTAACAATTTTATCAAAAAATAAACTTCGATGATTTTGCGGCACGTGTTCTTTTCACTTAAAAAAAAAAAAAATAAAGCCGTTGTGGTTTTTTGACCACAAAGAATTTTTCTGGGGGGCGTCTCGGAAAATTTAGTTTTTAACGACCAGTCTAATATATATATAACGATATGAGGTATAACGGAATTTAGCGGCACTCTCACGGTCGCATTTTTCAACCTACACCAAAATAATTTTCTGTGTATGTTTCGGCAAATAATGTCTTGGACAAGTTCGTGAACTGGCCAAATCCGGGTACCGGTTAAGCGGCTAGAGCCTAAAAAGTCGAATAATCTAGGGCGCTATAACTTCCGTTTGAATAATAATATTTTAATAAAATTTAAAAATATTGAATATTTGAACCTTTTTTATCATTTTTATCCAGATGACCACTTTGGCGTTTCAGGTCCTCAAAAATCAGCTGTTTTAAAAATTTACTAAACTTTGCTGCCCTTGATCTAGCTGAAATGGCCAAGCTCATAGTTGAAAACTTTTTTTCACGTACTTAAAATATAAATCTTTCCAAAATTTCCAAAAATAATAGTTTAAGTCTAACGGTTGAGACCCTACGGCTGTTGAAATAAAAACAAACGCAAAAGGCAATGCTTTCATCATGTTTCAGTTTATGTTATTTAAACTCATCTTAGCTTTTAAACATACTTTTCAACTATAGCCTCAAAAAGTTTCAGCTTTCTAACCCAAAAGGTTCCATTTTTATAAGCATTATAATGAAACCCTTACAAGAAAAATATCAACCCATTTAATACCATAGAAAAATTATCAAAATCTCTTTTGTTTTTATTTTTAGGTAGATTTCATATAAAAATCTACCTATTGCAATGGGCTTCATCTCGGAATTTCGGAAAAATTTTGATGCCAAACGACTATTTGTGATAAGCGGAGATGGAAAAACAAAAAAAAAAAAATTATATATATATATATATATATATATATATATATATATATATATATATATATATATATATATATATATATATATATATATATATATATGTATATATATATATATATATATAACGATATGAGGTATAACGGAATTTAGCGGCACTCTCACGGTCGCATTTTTCAACCTACACCAAAATAATTTTCTGTGTATGTTTCGGCAAATAATTTCTTGGACAAGTTCGTGAACTGGCCAAATCCGGGTACCGGTTAAGCGGCTAGAGCCTAAAAAGTCGAATAATCTAGGGCGCTATAACTTCCGTTTGAATAATAATATTTTAATAAAATTTAAAAATATTGAATATTTGAACCTTTTTTTATCATTTTTATCCAGATGACTACTTTGGCGTTTCAGGTTCCTCAAAAATCAGCTGTTTTAAAAATTTACTAAACTTTGCTGCCCTTGATCTAGCTGAAATGGCCAAGCTCATAGTTGAAAACTTTTTTTCACGTACTTAAAATATAAATCTTTCCAAAATTTCCAAAAATAATAGTTTAAGTCTAACGGTTGAGACCCTACGGCTGTTGAAATAAAAACAAACGCAAAAGGCAATGCTTTCATCATGTTTCAGTTTATGTTATTTAAACTCATCTTAGCTTTTAAACATACTTTTCAACTATAGCCTCAAAAAGTTTCAGCTTTCTAACCCAAAAGGTTCCATTTTTATAAGCATTATAATGAAACCCTTACAAGAAAAATATCAACCCATTTAATACCATAGAAAAATTATCAAAATCTCTTTTGTTTTTATTTTTTTTACTAAGTAACCGTTTGAAAAAAGATTAAATAAGAACAAAAAAACACAACAACAAAAGACGATTTTGAAATAAAATTGTTTGATAATGTTTGATTATAAATTATGTGTGATGGTATAATTGTAGTTGTGACGTAGTTCATTTGATCTTTGGTGGATTTAATATGTTATTAAAAGTAGTTTAAACCAACTTAAATAAAACTGTTCCGAAATTGTATTGATGGAGTTAGTTCGGATAATGTATTTAATTTGGTTCGATAATTTTTTTGAATTATTCTGTTTCTGCTTATATTTTTTATTTAAACTAATCTGACTTATCTAGTTTTATTTGGACACAAAACCGTCTGACCCCGAAATCTACCTATTTCTAGCGGATATACCTGCCGCTGGGATTTTTTTTATACACTCAAAAAAATGCTACCGGTATAATTTACAAAATTGGTTTGTAAAAGTGCTAACAAAATATTTTTGTGAATTTACCAAAAAATGTTACATTTTATATAAAATTTTGTGTTGTCCATTTGCCTTTTTTTAAATCTGAAAAGCATTTGTAAACTTACTAATTGTTTTTGTGATTTGGATTAAAAACGTATAAATTCATAAATAGTTCTAAGCACAATTCATTTTCATTGTTTAAACAAAAATAATGTTAAGGTTATATCGCTTTTTTTCAATTTTAAATCATAAATCATATATACATAACAAAATAAAAAATTAATTATACAAAATTTTGTAAAATTTTGTTAACAGAAAAATGACATTCTACAATTTTTGTTGTAAAACCTAATACGAATATTGCAGATTTTTTTTTTAAACTTTACAAAGAGACTTATGCAATTTAAGAAACAAACATATTTTTTACAAAAAAACAGTTTGCTGTTACAAACGTTTTATAAAATTTCATAATTGAAGTTATAACCAAAATATTAAACAGTTTCAATTTGGTTGTTGTCTAAGTAAAAATTCGAAGAAATTTTTTAAAATCGTGGTAATTTAGTGGTTCATTATTGATAAATAGTGGAAGTGATAAATGATAAATTTAGCAGACATATGCTATGCACAGGTAAGAAATTTTAGATATTTCGATATTAAGATGCCCCTGACCGATTAAGGAGACATTGGAATTAGAGATAATGGCGGCATCTTTCCTAGAGCGGAACGAAATTGGATAATAGAGGATAACTGTAGTTTCCGAACTGCATATCCTTAAACAAATAGAGAATAATCAAATCCAGCACAAATTTCAAGAACCACTTAATCGGTGACGGGCAGTATAAAGTAAAAAGGTATCAAAACTTTTTCATTGTTTCAGATGTTTCAAAAGACATTGATGCTCATTTAAACGTTTTTCCCACTCTTTCTAGAACCAGTGAGTATTGTTGTGTTGCTGATAGCTGCAAAAATTTTTTTCCAATGTAGATAAATTTAGAAGACATTTAAAAAAGAATAAGCATGATAATATTTTAAATGTGAGACATTCTTCTTTAGGAAATATTAGTAGAGTAGTAAAATTGTCACTTTATCTTCGTGTAACATTCAAGATGCATCAGTTGAGCAGGACTTCGAAAACAACACTTTTCCAAGAAAAGTAAAGAAAAGTACATAAGATTTAGTGTTGTACTTAATTGAAAGACTGCAAAAGTAATTTTATTGTTTAGTTTTAAGCTTATTTTTTTTTAAATTATTGGATTACGCTTGGAAAGATTTTATGTAACTTTGAAATAAATAATACTTATAAACTTTAAATAACAAAATAAATAAAATATGACAAATGTTAGCAAAAAATTATGTTTTTTTATTAACGACGTCCCCATATAGCATAAATATATACATATTTATATACATATATATATATATATATATATATATATATATATATATATATATATATATATATATATATATATATATATATATATATATATATATATATATATATATATATATATGTATATATATAAATATATATATATATATATATATATATATATATATATACCAAACCGGTAGATAAACCCAAAACACGTTAATAAAAAAACATAATTTTTTGCTAACATTTGTCATATTTTATTTATTTTGTTATTTAAAGTTTATAAGTATTATTTATTTCAAAGTTACATAAAATCTTTCCAAGCGTAATCCAATAATTTAAAAAAAAATAAGCTTAAAACTAAACAATAAAATTACTTTTGCTCTGTTTAATACATACATTTTGAGTTATATAACCATAAAATCAGTCCAGTAGTTTTGACTGTAGAGCCATTTCAATCAGCGTTGGTTGAAAACACTGTTTTTTAAAAAAAAAACAAAAAAAACTGTTTTTTTTGTTTAAAACGCGTTTTTTATTGTTTAAAACAGTTTTTTTTGTTTTTTTTTTGTGTTGTTTTTGTTTTTTTTTGTGTTTTTTTTGTTTTAAATATGTTTTTTACTACAAAGATTCGTTTTTTTGGTTTTAAATGAAAATATGTAATTGGAGTGAAAAAACTCCAAAGAAAATTAGTGTTTTAAATATTCTCAGATCAATAAGGGTCGTCTAAAGATTTTCATCTGAAGAGGATCTGTACGTCCAAATGTTCTTAGATTCTTTGAAAATGCTCAATATACAGTAATCCCTCCGACTGCGCGGTAGTTCCGTTCCAGAAAAACAGCGCGCAATACAAAACCGCGCAATGTGAACCCTATTTTGTATGAAAATGGGGGGTTAGGTTCCAAATTTTGAAAAAAATTGAAAAAAAAAATTAATTTAAAGTTATAATTAAACAAAAATGAATATATACAGCCTGAAAAACATGTATTACTTCAACAACTCTTAAAAAAGAAAACACTTCATAAGTTAACAGATAAATTAACATAAATAACATTTCAAAAAATAACTTAAATTTACAAAAATTATATCAATAATCTGAATTTGCTTAGAATATTCTACCTTCACTGGCTTGAAATTGAATTTGATCTATATTGAACGTTCCAGCCACACAGTTAAAAATAAACTGAATATGTAATGCAAATTGCCACATATATGGGTCATTCTTTTACAAACCGAACATCTTTCTGACCGACACATTTTTGATTTGGCTGAAATTTTAGGGCTTTTATGAAAAATTTCCAAATTCCCATTTCCCAAGAAAAGAAAGATATACGTGCTCGAGAATTTTTTTGGGTTGGAAAATGGAGCGGTTCTAAATTTCGAGGATTTCGTGATTTTTGGCTTGAAGACTTATTTTCAAAGATTCATAACTTCGGTTCTGGTAATGGTAGACATTTTTTTCTGTTAAAGCTAAAAGATGAACTTTAAAAAAAATTGTTATCTACAAAAATTTTTAACAAATTCCTATGTGTAAACAGTTTAGCAATAAGTCAGACACTTTCTCTCTGACACCTGCAATTTTGCACTCTCGTGTACGAGTAGCATTAGAAATAAATCAGTTTATCGAGCGCGGAAAGATAAAAATTCCATAAATTTTTGTTGTCCCGCGCTGGATAAACTAATATATTTCTAGCAATAAAACTTATTTCTCCCTTAGTTAAAAATACGTTTCTCTTGAAAATTGAACGTAGAATACGTAGGGCAATCACTAAAAATCGATTTTAACATTTTATTTGTTTATAACAATAGGAATTCGCTAATAATTTTTATTTTGTTCATAACATATTTTTTAATTAAAATTCCATCTCTTAACTTTCAAATAAAATAAAATAAAAGCTTCTATCATTAATAGAACCGAAGTGAAAAATAAGTCGTCAAACCAAAAATCACGAAATTTAGATCGCCTCTATTTTCCAAAAAAAAAAAAATCCTCGAACACGTATATTTTTTTTGATATCATGCCAGTAAAAAATGTTTAAGCCAAATCACAAATCCGTCGGTCAGATTTTGTTCAAATCTGTTCGATTTGTAAAAGAATGACCCATGTGGGAAATTTAATTTTTTTTTTCATTTTAATTTTACGAAATTCACCTACATATTCTAAAAAAAAATTTCAAACGTCGCGCAGTGTGAAATTTTAATCGCGCAGTGCGAAAATTAGTATTGAAAACTCATCTCGCGCAGTGGAAATCGCGCAGTTAAAACCCGCGCAGTCGGAGGGATTACTGTATTCGGAAAGATTCTCAAGATTTTGTGGCTATTCTTAAGGATCGCGTTTAAGATTCTCAAGATTTCTTGAATATTTTCAGTAGCTACTCAAATAGTTGTCCCAAGATGACTAAGAATAGTTAACACCTCAATCTAATGGCATTGTTGTATTAATTGGCTAACGTAAACTTCAGAAATTTGAATTATGAAAAGAATTCTGCGACCTACGTATTTCCGAGTCGTGATGCACCTAAATAGTTCAACTTGAAAAGATTATGGAAAACAGGTAAACGATTTGATTAAATAGATAAATTTGGTTTCTGATTGTAAATCACAGATTACGATATTGATACAATTCATATAAGAATATTCGCTGTAACGATATAGTACCTTTAACAAAAAATCTATTGAAAATTTGAAAACAACAAGATTTTGAATTTGAATTTTTAAAGCAAGATAATTTTATTTAAATTTAAAATATAACGTAATGTAACGGAGTTAAAAAATGCTGAATATGCGTGTTTGATTATTTTTTGCATCACAATTGATGGCCAAAAATAAAATCTAAATCATGTCGTTACTGCTTCTAAATTTGATTCATTTGTTCAAAGCATTTGCGACTGGTTTTAAAATTTGATAAAGTTCTCACGGATTTTATCAAGCCTTTGTTAAGTATCTGATAAAAAATGTTAATATATATCACTGATATGAAATACGTAAGCCAATCTTTAATTTCCTTTTCAAAATTGAGATGTTCCTTTTGATCCACAGGAATAGCATATATTTACCACTTTTTTATTTAACAATTAAACAAATTGCACTTGATCCTCCATTGAATGTCTGTCGGGAATCGAATAACACATCCTTCAGCACATTTCTAATAATAGTTTGGCTAGTATTGACAAACGAGTGAACGTGAGATATTACATACCACAGGAAATAGTAGTAAGATATCACTACCTAGTCAACCCTAAATTTTATCTAGAAGTATTCCTTGGTAATGGCACGTTATTGCTTACTCGAGGAATCGAGCTTTGATATTTCTCATTGTGTGGGCTTTAATAATTGAGGAAGACAGTGCGTCACATGATCAAGGAATATACCACTAGTCGGATTATTGGCAACCCCCTTTTAATTTTGTAATTTTGCAAATTTTTAAAAGACATTTTCTTTTTATCTCTTATTTTATTTTTATTTTATGTATGCTATCCTATCATCATGGGATATGTCATATTTTATATGTGATAGAATTTATTGTTTAGTTATTCCTTCTTTGAAAAAAAAAAAAAACAAAACATAAAGATTTGCGTTCATCAACACCTTACAACGCATTTTATTAACAAAAAAACATATGAAAGCTTTAAAATTTTTTTAAAATTTTAATGACGCTTAAGGTGCCAAAAGGTGGTCAAATGTATTAAAAACGTTAAAACACGATAACGTACAACAGTTCTATTGGATAGCAAATAAGCAACATTGCAATATTAAAAAAAAACAATTTTTGTTTAAAACATTGTTTTTTTCAAAAAAAAACAATTTGTTTTAAACACTGTTTTAAACAGTGTTTAAAACAAAAGTGTTTAAAACAAACCAACTCTGATTTCAATACACCAGGGTCGAGCAATTTCTTGATTTTTCAACACCCTGTATCTTAGACAGGGTTAAAAAAAAACTAAAAACGCAGAAAACTTTTTTTTATTGATGTCAACGAATTCTAATTATACAAAATTAAAACCTCATTTCCAGACCTTGCTGATTTCACGTGTTTTTCACCCGGCATTAGAAATATGTTTCTCCTCGACGCCTAATAAATTCATTTTGTTAAAATTTTATCCGGAACTCCAAGAATTCCCATTGCAATAGGTAGATTTTATATGAAATCTACCTAAAACAAGCAGCTCAAAGGATAAACTTATATCATATTATTTAGAACATCAGCAGCCAAATTCTGTAACTGTGAAGCGGTGTAGTGATAAATTTTTTATCACTTCACCGTAAAAAAATCTAAATTAGTGAAATGTTAAAACTGAAAAGTTAACACTGACTTTTGGTTTGTGAAAAAATAAAATGAATGCTTTTGTTGCTAACGTCATTATGTCAAAAAACACAATTACACGAATGTGATTTGTTTATTTAAGATTTCAAAATAACATCAAAAATTTTTTTTCAAATTTAACTTCGAAAATATTTAAATATAGTTAAATTGATGTTTAAATTGTGTTATTCAAAATGATTGGTATTTATGTGTTTTAGACCGTAGTTCGGAATTAATATATCTATATGTATATACGTATATACAGTCAACTAGATTTACATTTCATGTATCAAAACGCTCATGTTTGTCGTAGGTTTATGTATTGTTTTCTTGAACTTAATGTTTTTTGAAAATGAAACTGGCAATTACAAATAATGCAAGAGCACAATACCATTGAAGACGTCATCTGTCTCTATCTGAACACTTATGCAGAAGTGTGTTCAGAATATTGTTAAAAAGATCGACGTCTGTTATCGTAGTCGTGATGAAAATAGTACTTTTACAAATATTACTTTTTATCCAGAACGGTAATATAACATACTTCTAATGAGATATTATAGAATTCTTTCAAAATCTATATTTCTTGAACAATAGAGGAACAAATTCCTGTTGTTAGATTAGAACTTTAATTATGACCCCACTAGAGTCAAAATAAGTCTTATCTGCAAAAAATAGCAATATACTTGACATCTCGTTTATTTCAGCATTTCTCATAAATATGTCTTTGCATAACTGACGGCATGAATTAATTGAACAAATCTTTTATTTAATCCAATTAAAAATTAATTTCGCTCAACCATTATATTTTGTTCACAAAAAATAATTTATTTTGAAAATAATAAAGAAAGGATTTTTTATAATAATTCTATTAAATAAAACAATCAATGAAAATTTTATGCATTGACGTTTGATATTTAGTGAGTCGCCTACTTACTATAAGATTTTTTAACACTTACATCGCACATAAATTGCATATAGAATCGCAAAAAATGTTAAAATGATAAAAATTTGGTGATAAAATCGAAATAAAGAAATTTTTAACACTTCACCACTTCACAGTCACAGAATTTGGCTGCAGCAGCCAAATTCTGTAACTGTGAACCGGTGAAGTGATAAAAATTTCTTCGTTTCTTTTCATTAAAAAACTTATCACTTCACCGCTTCACAATTACAGAATTTGGCTGCAGGTGTTATAAATATATCACAAACAACGATCTACTGTATCGCTTTGATATGATTAAACATTAATTTTAAGGTAAATGTATTTTTGAGCCATATAAAGTAAAAAAGTTTTTAGAACACATAACCGCATAACTACTTTAAACCCAATTTGTTTAAAGTTATCATAAGACAAATTATTGGAAAATAATATTTTTAAATTTCATAATCTATTCTTTTAGAACTCATGTATTCAAATTTAAAACATTAAATTGATACAAATTTTCATACATAGATTTTGAAATTTAAAAATATTTTTATCCTACACAACCAAATCAAATTAAATCAATTTCTGACAAAAAAAAATTGGCTAAAGTCAACAACCTAAACATATGGTTAAAGTGCATTTGAAAGATGAAAAATAAATCAAATATCTATCTATGTAGCCAACAACAACAACGCGTAACCCAAATTCTTCAAAAACTGAAAAATTATTTTGACCATTTTTAACTTACAAAAACAAACCAAAATTATCAATGAATTCTAAAAACCTTTATATATTTATATAAACATGTCAAAGGAAACACTAATCCATGCGAGTTTTTTTTTTATTATTAATTGTATTTTATCATCGTATTTTTTGTTGTCTCATTAGTAAAATAGAATATAAAGCAAAAGAAATTTCAAATACATATAAATGTTTCTCTTTTTTTATTTTGATTTGTTAAAGTATAAGTACTTTTTATCTCTGTTTAGAAATTTATTTCAAAACTAACACGAAACATCAATACGTTGCCGGAAAATTATAACAGATCAAAAATTAACATGATTTAGTGAAAAGATGATACACTCAGCAAACTACTCAAAATCATCTCCATTTAGCGTTTCGAGAAAATATTACAAAATCACAAATTCATATTTCTTTCAAATTCCAAAAATATTGTAAAACTTAAATAAAATCAAACTTTTTCAAAATTCCAAAAATATTCCAAAAATTAGAATAAAATCAAATACTTAAACTTTTTTAAATTCCATTAATATTCCAAAAATTCTTAAAAATCCAAACTTTTTCCAAAATTCTAAAAATATTGCAAAAATTATAACAAAATCAAAAATTGAAAAATACCAAAAACATTCCAAAAATTAGAATAAAATCAAATATTTAAACTTTTTCTAAATTCTAATAAAATTCCAAAAATTCTTAAGAATTCAAAGTTTTTCCAAAATTCTAAAAATATAGTAAAAATTATTACAAAATCAAAAATACAAACTTTTATCAAAATTCCAAAACTATTTCAAAAACTATAACCAATTCAATAATACCAATTCATAAAAACAGATAAATTTTTTTTTCCAAAAAATTGGCTAAAAAAATCAATGAAATCATTTTTGACACGCTTGACATTATTTTTTTGACAATCTTATAATGTCATAATTCTCTATAATAATAATATATTTTCATGCATACATATTATTAATTTTATTTTTTTCCAAAAAATTGAGTAAAAAAATAAATAAAAATCTTTCTTTTTACACACTTGACAACATTTTTTTGACAAACTTATAATGCAAAAATCTAGATTTTGGTCTCCCATACCAATCCCGACCATCATAATTTCTCCAAATTCAATGTTCCTACTCGTAATCACTTAAAATGAACGTTTTTTAAGCAAAAAATATGCAAATTTCCTTGTTTTGACACACTTGACGATTTTTTTGACACGCTTCCGGTACAGCTATCGAACACATCGTCCTTTCGGCTCTTTCTATTGAGTAATCCTATTTTTAGAAAAAAAAATTTCAAATCCGTTCAGCGGTTTTCTAGATTTCGTAGGTTGTGACGGACGGACGGCGGACGGCCGGCCGACAGACAGACATACATTTTTGTTTGTCGCTTTTTTAGAATCAGTAGGTCCTAAAACGTCGAGAAATGCCAAAAAAGCATGGGTAAGAATTTCACTTTGAGCTCATGAATGTAATCTCAGATCTTTCAGACCGAAGTAATTATATCAAACACGACCAAATGAATCAATTTAAATCAAACTCTGACCAAACTAAATTGATATATTCTAAAATCTAAAGTCATCGACCTAGGACAATAAAAACTTAATATAGTTCAAATCCATTTAAAAAGAGATGAAAAAAATCTTGACAACAAAACAAACAATTCGTAACCCAAATAACAAATTCAATCATTTGCTTCTTCAATATACAAAAACAAAAAATTATCATCACAACACAATCCTTAAATTATATATTTAAACACTCATACATACGAGTACTTTTTTTTTATTTTCTATTTTATAATTATCGTATTTTTTCGTATTTAAGTAAAAGTAAAATAGAAAATAAAGCAAAAGAAATATTTCTCTTTCAAATATAAATTCTCATTTTTTTATTTTGATTTGCTTTGTTTATTGTTTCATATAAGACAGAAAGAATGCAATGTATAATTTGTAAAATTTGTATATTGCTTAACCTTTCATCTCTGGTTGTACTTTTATTTGTATTATCAGTATTCTATATACAATTTGTGTGAATAGAGGTTACGTCTCTCTATATATGTTTCTCTATGATAATACTAAAATAAACGGATGGGTAAGAATTTTTATTTTTTACTATTACAAAACCATATGGTTTTTCAACGTGCTGACACCATTCATTGTAATGGTGATTTTATAACTCGGATACAAGTATGGCGTTGCAGTGATAATTTACATGACATCTAATTAGATACTACAAGTTGGAATTGATTATATTGATACTTGAATCCACGATCTCTATTTGCTGATAATTTCATTTGGAAAAGTATATTAAGAAGAAATTTAAGGGAAGATCGACTAAATGCGGGACTAAAATGGCGAAGATACAAAATAATATATTCCTTAATATCAGAATATCTAAATATGTATATACATACAGACTCAATAAAGTATGTTTATCATAAAGAAGCTTAATGTTGATGTGAAAAGTTTAATATTTTAAGTTATGATTTAATTGAAGTGTATATTTTATACGGTTTTGGGATAAACATAAACTTCATAAAATGTCATAACCTATAATTTGTTTTATAACATTATTTTACTAGTTATTATTTAATAGTGAATTTTGGAATTGAATATTTATAATTGATTAGATACACAGACTTTATTAAGTGTGTTTATCATAGATATGTTCTCATCTTGTGAAAGTGAAAGAATAAATAATCATGACTTAATTACGGTGCAAAATATTTATGAGTATGGTTTCGGAGTAATGAGTGAAAATTTCTCAAGTGGATCGGTAAAAACATGAACTGCGAATTTTTTAGCGAAAATTGGTAAGTCGGCTAATTTAATATATCTAAAATTAATACCAAATTTAAAATCATCTGCAGCGTTGAGAAGTTCTTGAATTTCCTATTTGTTTATTGGTAATGGCGATTTTTATCACCCAAAATTTAATTTTTTTAATTATATAATTTTTTCTATAAAATATAAACCAATCCTAGAATTTTCACTGTACTAAAACTAAATTTCATTTGTTCCATCAGGAGACATAGAAATATAAACACGAAGCCATCAAAAACTTTGAAGGCGTAAAACTTATGAATAAAATTTTTTTTTGAAATTTTAAACTTGGTTTCACAGGAATGAAATTATGGCAAATAATTATCGGAAACCATTATTATATGATTTTTAGCACTGCCTGTCAAAAAACTAATTAATTTTCTTGTTAATATCGAAATTATATAATAATTTGAACGAAACGGGAAATGACAGTGCAATAAAATGCTATGAAAACTGCATTATCGTAAAACGAAATGTATGTATGAATAAAATAAAAGTGTGTAAAAAAACAATAATTTTAATGTTATTTATAGTAGTTGTTGTTATTCTTAATATCGAAATGTAAATATCGAAATGATTTTAATGATTTTAATTTGAACAAATTATGGCAAAAGACAACTTAACTTTTTAACTAACTTTAAAGAACTACTTTATCGATAATTCTAAGTATCCAAAAACAAAATTTTATATAAGTTTTATTTATATATGAATTATTTATTTATATGAATTCATTCATGAATAATAAAATAAAAAAGCACAATAATTTTAAAGTTATTTAAAGAAAATAATGAATTTATGAATAAAAAAAAACAATTTTAATGTTATTTAAAATAAAAATTTAAAAACTGCATTATCGTAAAACGAAATGTATGTATGAATATGAATAAAATAAAAGTGTGTAAAAAAACAATAATTTTAATGTTATTTAAAAAAAAAATCGCAATATTCAGGTTTCGAACTTTCAATCTTATGATCATCAGTCGAGCGCGCTACCAATATACCAATTTGAACTATAGACTAAAGGCTAGATAAGGTATCCGTTACGCTCGTATTATAGATCATAGTATTTTATAAAAAATAAAAAGGGAAAAGAACATTGTGAATATATGACTTGTTTGTCAACGCCATAAGTTTCAATATTATTTTAGTCTTACGAAATCCTTATGAGTACTTTGTTGTACGCAAAGTTCTCCTTCATATGGATCTATTTATTTTTTTGATATGTTAAAGTCTTATTTTTACTTTTAGGGAAGTTTAATAAAGACTGAATGTATTATTTTTTCATCTGGAATATACGCATTTGTTTTGCAAATCTCTTCAATAAATCCAAAGGAAATATAAGTGAGCCTGGTGATAAAAGGAGAAGTGCCATACCATTGGGAAATGAAATATGTTAATAAAGGATTCAACGAAATAAATTAATAAATTCAATAATAATGAGAAGGAGTAAGGGATGATATGAGAGGCTGATAACCAATACAAGATAATATTTTAAATAAAATTTCTACATTTTAATAAATTCAAAAGGGAGACAACATAAGGAATTAAGAAACAGAAAGATAACAATTAAGATTTGTAATGAAGCGCTTTCTCACTGGCGAACCAATGAGAATGGCATAGCAGGAAGCGTACCTAGCGAGATTTATTTTCTTGCCCCAAGCTAGCTTCAGCCCATGGGAACGATTAAGAAACCCTGCTACTTCAGCACAAATACAGAAATGTACGCTATTAACGAAAATTTGCAGAAATGGAAAGAAATACAAGTGGAAAAATGGAGACTCTGGCGACCCCTTTTTCGAAAGACCCACGATCAACACGCCCAACCCCTACATTCACTCTCAGACGCCCACACACTCACGCGTCACACATTCACCCACACATTCGACGACTAACACGCCTCCCATTCAATCACTGACACGCCTTTTCACACCCATTCACACCCCTATGTTAATTAAAAAAGTTAAACAAACTAAGTGTACTCACCCCATGATTAAATCCTGACCTCCTATCCGTTTTGTATCAGCCTTCCATCAGTACGGCTGCATGTACGTTGATCCAAAAGAATTCGTGGTCGCAATCATCAAAATCGTTGAATAGATTTGTTATCAAAACCGTGGATTAAATTTGTTATCAAAAACGTTGAATAAATTTGTAAACCAAATCGTTGAATATATTTATTATCAAAATCGTGGATTAAATTTGTTATCAAAACCGTGGATTAAATTTGTTATCAAAAACGTTGAATAAATTTGTTATCAGCATCGTTGAATAAATTTGGTAGCAAAAAAAAACATTGAATAAATTTCGGTATCAAAATCGTTGAATAAATCTCAGTAAACCAAAATCGTTGAATAAATTTGGTATCCAAATCGTTGAATAAATTTGTAAACAAAATCGGTGAATAAATTGTTAAATAGCAACGTTCAATAAACTTGCAATCATTGGGTAACTTGGTGGAATAAAACGTTAATTAGAAACGTTAAATGATAATATTGTTGAATCAAAATGGTAAGTAGAAACGTTAATTAAACTTGCACTCGTTGGATAATTTTGTTGACTAAAACGATGAGTAGAAACGGTGAATCGAATTGTATTATTAAAAGGAACTATTATTCCATGCAGCGGCAGGTATATAAAATTTATTGTTGCATACGGTGACGGCGGATGAATGATGATTTGAGAACAGTAAAAAATAAATTTCCTATCAATGTTGCGTATTAATGTGCATAATACACCGTAGTAATGGTAAAACTTGGTCTACAATGTTGTGTTGAAATATACTTGAGATAAGACAATAATAACACAAATTCTATATTAATGTTGCGCAGAAATAAATCAGGCCTTTGCTGGTAAGAATCTTGAATTGATTTTGTACTAAATCCACCTTTGATGGACCATTTCCAAGTACACTCCCACAACGTAGCAATCCAAATCCCAAAACTAGAATAAATTTTATTTGCCAAGCAACCGAAAATAAGTTTAAAAAAAATTTTGGTTTAGTTAATTTTGCGCTGTTTATAATTTCGGTTGGTTTGAGCACTGATAGATTAATACTACACAACTCATGGACAATCCCTGGAAACAGATACCTGTTGTCTTATCTCTTTCGCCTTGATAGGTTAATCCCCACGAACAACAATGAGTTTACTACACCATCAGGTTCGGTTACTATACAGTCAAGAGATTCCTTCTTTTTTATAATTTTACGTATAACACAATCTTATTATATTTTTTTTTATTAAACGTTTCCCTTATATACAGAACAAGATAACTTAATAAATTAAGGACAGTCACTCTACACACAGTTAGAATCTTTTTTTTTGTATAATAACTTATTCTCAATGACACAAAATTTGACTAATTAATACTACTACTGTTACTTCCAGTTACTTTTCACTAACTCGATTTGATTTTTTTATTTATTGTTTATTAAGCTAAGAATACTTTAATTGATTTAAGCATTTGACATATACATAGACATAATAAATCACGTTCAGTCACTGGACACAAAAAAATGCTTAAATAAAATTAACTTATTTCCACAGGAAACAATTCGAACAGTTATAATAAATTACGTTCAGTCACTGGACACTAAATAATGCTTAAATAAAATTAACTTATTTCCACAGGAACAATTTAAACAGTTATAATAAATTACGTTCAGTCACTGGACACTAAATAATGCTTAAATAAAATGAACTTATTTCTACAGGAACAATTTAAACCGCTATAATAAATTACGTTCAGTCACTGGACTCTAACTTAAGCTTGTTTTTCATTTTAAAGTTCTTTAATCTTAAATACTTTAGATTTAATAACTTATTTCCACAGGCACATAATTTAACCAATTATTACAAATACTGGTATGTCCAGTGAATTTTCATTAACTCCAATACTTTCATTTATCTAAGGATAATTTAATTGATTTGTGCATTTGGTCACACACAGCTACAATAAATTACGTTCAGTCACTGGACACAAATTTATGCTTAAAACTTTTGAATTTCTTTTCACTCTTTCGATTTAATATCTTATTTTCGAAGGAAAACAATTTGACTAGGTACACTAAATAATAACAATAAAAGTAGTTACCGTTTTTATGACTGTTTTTGTAGTATCTACGATCCTGTTAATCCCATGATTTCAGGTGTTTACAGTTAATTACTAATAACCTCGTTGGACTCCCAGATTTATGTATGACTCCTGTGCACCTTTTAACATGTAATACGGCGAACCTCATCAAATGGTGGCTGGTTACCACAGTCTCTAGCCAGGACCAAAAAAAAGAAGTCTCTTGTAGTGGGTGTACACCATATGATCGTTTTCTATATCATGAGTAAACGACATTTGTACACTACCTTGATCTGACTGCGTATTTATTAATTATTATACTTTTGAAAAAAAAATTTTGTTTGCTGAGTTTCCCATTTTTCAAGTAACGTTTTGAATGTGTTGATTTAAATTTGTATAATTTCACTGTAATGTTTTGAATGTGTTGATTTAAATTTGTATAATTTAACTCCTTCTGTTATTGTCAATTCCAATTTATATAGTTGATTGTTCGTACTTGATTTAATAAATTTAATAATCGGTATTTATTGTTGTGGTTCGTTGGGCAAGATTCCAGTTTTGGTTCGTGAATGGCAAGTTCGCCATGTGGTGGGTGTACACCATATGATCGTTTTCTATATCATGAGTAAACGACATTTGTACACTACCTTGATCTGACTGCGTATTTATTAATTATTATACTTTAAACTTTTGTTGACTAACTTTAACACTGCCCGTCTATACGTCCGTTAGTCCAGAACTGTCCGGCTTTTCAATGATACAGTTTGCCGAAACAACTTTGCACCAAGGAAAGAACCGTTAGACCCGTTTGACGTGCGTCAACTGAGGTCGTCGGGAGGATCAGAGAAAGTAAAACACTATTTAAATTCAAACTGATTCTGATTTTTATTTGTTCGAAAACTTTCTTTTATACAATTTTTGGAATTGCATTTTCATTTTCCTAATCCCCACTTAAATCAATCAATATATTTATTTCAAATTAATTATGTAGAAAATGCAATTCTAGCAAAATGTACATATAATATATATGTCAAATTAATTACTTATTATTTTCCCCTTAATAAAATCTGTATCATCATAATTATTTACCTTTTGTTTTATTTAAAATTATTTAAAATTAGTTTCAATGTTTTGAAACATGATATATGATGACACACTTTGAGTAATGTATAATTCATAAAGTTCATAAAATTTCGCTTACTTATAATTGTAAACATATGAAATGTTGTTTACTAAATTATTATTATTTTGTTTTGATAAAAAGAAATTACGTCACGGGAATTCCTTTATAACTTATTATATGTGTTTTTAATTGGATAGGTAGACGTAGTAGTATCTCTACACTCTTCTGTTCAGAAAAATAATGTTAGACTGCGAGACGTCAAAAACAAAATCACAAAAATGTAATCGAAAAATGAGCGTATTCGTGTGAATCGCAATTAAACTAAAAGAGGGAACAATTTACAGTGGCTCATTATATAGCCAAATTTTTTTGTCTCGAAATAACTCGAATTTTTTTTTTTTTTTTTTAATTAATTAAATGGACATGTTTAGCACACTAAATATGAAATATACATTATTTAGACTCTTTGAATATCCGAAGATACCATGTCAACTATAAGGGAAGGAGATGAGGAAAATGGAAGGAATGGGGATATAGGGATAACTATACTAACTGTTTTAAATAATGATGGACATTTTCTTTAAATGCCTGAGGAGAAAATTCATCGGGAAATACAGAGGAAGGCAATGAGTTCCATAATTTGGCCACTCTATTAAAATAGTCGTTTTGGAAGGACACAGTTCTACAACGAGGTATTTGTACAACAAATGGATGGGATAACTCGGCAGCTCTTGTTTGTCGATTATACTGCGCACACGATGGAAGGATATTTTGAATTTCCTTAGAAGAGAATTCGCTAAAGTTATATTTATAGTAGATTGACAATTCAGCCACATTTCTTCTGTGCTGGAGTGAATCAAGCTGGTCCGTTAGTTCGGTATTACCAATCAACCGTATTGCTTTTCTCTGTACAGAGTCTAGACAATTTATTGTTGACTGACAAGCACCTCCCCAAACATGACAGCAGTACTCCATACATGGACGAATAAAGGACTTGAAGATTAACAAAATTTGCTCGGGATTGAAATACTTTTTACATCGACTCAAGAATCCTAATTTTTGCATTGCAGATTTAGCGAGGTTGAACACATGTTTATTCCATTTCAGGTTATTTTGAATATCCACTCCAAGAAGTCTAACTGATGCAACCTCACGCAATTCCTCATGGTTTATTTTAATAGGAAAATTTTTATGTCGCTCTATTCATGAAAGACGGCATAATTTGGTTTTGGTTGGATTAAATGAAACAAGATTACGATCACCCCATTCCATTATACGCTCCAGATCTTTGTTGATAGAATCAATTAGCAACTCTCTATCAGTGGTAACTGCAGTATGAGATCGAAATTTAGGAGATGCATGTGATGCATGCAATGTGCTGTCATCAGCAAAACTATGGATTGGGTGCACTGTGGAAATAAGTAAGTCATTAATGTATAGAAGAAACAAGGTTGGTGAGAGTGCAGAACCTTGGGGAACCCCAGCATTGGTTGTAAAAATATTGGATGTGATACCATCTAAATTAACATGAAATTGGCGACCTGTAAGAAAACTATGAATCCATGAGACAGTAAGATGGTCTATGCCATAAGATTTTAATTTAGCTATAAGATTTTTATGCCACACTTTATCAAATGCTTTAGAGATGTCAAGTGAAATACTGAATGTTTCACCGTGGTTTTCCAGCGATTTGTTCCAGAGATGGGATACGTAGGCTAACAGATCACCTGTTGAACTTTTTATAGTTATACAAAACTGTTTGTTATTAGATATTATTGCACAAAGATAAGGTTGTGATACAAAATATTTCCGACACATCAATAACATTTACCATTGAATTTAAAATGAATTAAATGCAAGTTCGATCGATGTTATGATGTTTAGGTATTACGAAAATACAATCTACTATATCAGCACCGTGAAGTTCAGTTCAATAACGGAAAAATGGTTGGAAACAAAATATTATATTCATACAAAGATAAATCGGATATTTTAACAAAGCAAGATAGTAATTCTTTGTATGTTGACGATTGGAAAAAATACGCACAGCTGTTATGAGGTTTGAAAACTTCATTGGTTAATTACGGTTGGTGTTTAGAAAATTCAAATTCAAGTAGTATATTGAAAATACTCGAATGGAAACGTAGCGCGCGTCCATTTTAGGGTGTTGTAAGATTAAATTTTAATGTTTATATGGACGATATTTAAAGAAAATTATCAATTAATTCAAATTAACCAATATTATATTATATTAATTAATAAATAAAATCAGTGTAATTGGCTCAATTCTTTTTCACATAGGTCTATCCAGCTATTGAAAATTTAGTTAGATTTTAAGAAAAATAAGGAAACTATGGGTTAAGGGAACTATACGAAATATGACTAATGATGATGAATGGATGAGAAACTATTATGAGCGGTACAGATGAATACAAGAAATGACAACTAAGGAAGCTGCGACTATAATACACTAGGTTCAGACATTAGTCCAGACTATCCATTACAGATTAGATATAATTTAAATCACATAATTAATTTTTTTGACACTAATTATTCACTTTTTTATTATATATTATATAAATCCTATTAATTCATTAACTTTCTATATACAATTAAGTTTATATAGATACAAAATTAATTAATTTTCGTCCAGCCAAGACGTTAAGGATGTATAGATAGTCAAATCGCGTAGTACATCTAATAAAATTTCAAACAAATTATTATGTAAAAATTTCAATACAGGAATGCTTTTTATCAATTACAACAATTTTCTATGATAGAATATTTCTAAAATATTATATAATTTCAAAGTACTAAAAAATATGTGTCTCTAATTTGACTACCGCTACTATATGGAAAAGTAGATCTGGCAACGTCACAGTCAGTCAAATATATTTATTATTTTAATTTAAAATTATTTTGTTTTATTGTTGCGTGTCCTGTAGGAATAAATAAATATATTTATTATTTTATTTTAAAATCTGATTGTCACGATATCTTATTATGAACACGAACGATGAGAAAAGACTTGCCTTTGACCGACACACACAACGTTGCCAGATTTTCTTACTGCAAATGGCGGTTAGCTTTTCGGTGTATGCAACAGATTTTATAAATTTTTAAATTGAATATTTACGTCTGATTGCCCGTGACACCGCTGTTTTTTGGGCTCAAAAAATCATAAATAGCACAGAGAAACTGAACGTAAGTTTTTTTTTCGGATGTCTTTGCAGGAACATTCTGAATTTTTAATTTTTCTAGCAAATTTTGATACTTCCGCCGAATATAACATAGAGTGAATGATAACTTTGAAATTGATTATTTCGCGAAAATTGTCGGTGAGATCTAAATTTTTTGATTCCAATCGATGCAGCAACGTTTATTCTGTAATATCTTTTAAGATCCGACGTAAATCTTTGATTTTATAAATGTTATATACATCCTTAAAAGGGTTTTGTCACACCAATCAAACATCTAACCAAACAATGTAATAAATCAATCATATTAACCATCGTCAAGGAAGACAATTTCTTGGTCACTTTTCGTGACTGTGTTCAGTAACTTATTAACAATTTGCAATAATTCAAATTGACAAAAACAAAATATGAATGTATTTAGTACAATTATTATAATTATCACTTGTTCCATCTTTAGTAAAAAAATGTTATTATGTGTACTAAAAAATTATAAGTTTCCGGCATATTTGTTTTGCCTTTCTTCGCCCACATCCATTTCTCTAACGCTAGACTAGCGTTAGATATAGCGGTTGATCTAGCGTTAGATTAGCGTTAGATTTGCAAAGAAAATGTCCAAATTGTCTACCGCTGATGGAGTGAATCTTTAATAAATATAGTGCTAAAACTAACGTTTACGCCATCTTTGAAATCAACTTGAACTATAAGGTTATTAAAGTGAGACCTCTGGTGGTAAAAAGCGAAAAGTAGTAAAAATAATAATTAATCTAGAGTTCATAAATAAAAATGTACCAAAATAAAATTTTCCGATTTTTTATTTATTTTTTGAAAAAAATTATGCAATTTTACATATCAAATTATTTACATATCAAATTTTATTTTAAATTTCAAATTTTATTATTTTTTCGATGGTATCTGTTGTTTCTATGGTTGATGTTCTATGGGATTTAAAAAACTGGAAATAATCATGTTATTAGTACTATTAAAATTAAATTTTAATAAATTTGTACTTACCGGATGGTTGTAAATTGATTGGTATACATTTAGATGGTCCATTAAATTGATGATTAAACATTTAGATGGACATTCAGCATTAGAGAAATTGATGTGGGTACTTCAAATTAAACTTCAAATTAAATGTGTTTTGTTTTGAAAACAAATGAATTCATAATAAGTAAATAGTAAATACAATTACAGATAGATGACAGTCACGTTAGAGTGTTCTAAGTTAGAGCGGCGATACATTTTTCATTGAAATATTATTTGAGTATAAAAAAAAATTAGTACAGACCTGAGAAACAAACCAGCGTAGAATGTAGGATAAAAACGAATATTCGTCAGGGAACTGGGTTCTTCTTTTGCATTTCATAAAAATAAGTCGCATGTCGGCTCGCTTGTTAAAATCAAAAATGTAAACTTTGTATAATGAAAGTGTTTATAATAAGTATTTGTCGTTTTTTAATCACATTTATAAAATACAGTCCACAACACCAGAAGGTAAATAATAAACAAAGAAATTTAAATTGTGTCCAACCACGACCACGCCGCCACATTTTGGTCCTTCAAGACCGAATTTACAACATTTTGGCCCATTCGAGACCAAATTATCAACCGCATATTCCATCCAGGAAAATATATTATTTTGTACAACCCGCATAACCTGGAAAGAAAATAATTCAAACGCTCCGCTAAAATATTTAAACCGCAATCAATAATCATCATATCAACCGCATATTCCATCCAGGAAAATATATTATTTTGTACAACCCGCATAACCTGGAAAGGAAATAATTCAAACGCTCCGCTAAAATATTTAAACCGCAATCAATAATCATCATATCAACCGCATATTCCATCCAGGAAAATATATTATTTTGTACAACCCGCATAACCTGGAAAGGAAATAATTCAAACGCTCCGCTAAAATATTTAAACCGCAATCAACAATTATCATATCAACCGCAGATTTCATCCAGGAAAATATATTATTTTGTACAACCCACATAACCTGGAAGGGAAATAATTCAAACGCTCCGCTATTTCTTCTATTCAAAACTCAACACCGAAATCCGCAATCCAGTGTCATCTTGGCCTACAAAAACTATTCATCAAAGTCAAGGTATTTATATTTTTCAATTTATCCTCGATGTTGAGTGGAATCTTCATTCGTTGAATTTATTGTTAATATTATTAACTCCGCTACTCAACAACAATCGCAAATTGGCGCTCTCATCAGTAAAACTCGATTGTGAAGTGTCAAACAGTTTTTTTCTGAATTCCAATAAAACGTCATATTTGAAGTAAAATATCACTTATTTTAGAATTAAAGTGTTGTAGTGAATAGTAATAACTTGATTATATTTTGTAAAAATAGTAATATCCTGTTAATCTTAACAAATTTCTTGTATTTTGTTTTTCTTTCGTACAGTGACAATCTGCTTAGTTTGTTTATATTCAATATAATAAAGTTTTATTCACAGTCTGTTAATTTCGTTCGAGTACTATATTACATTTATATTTTATTATATATTTTTGAAATTTTAATAATTAACTGCAAGTTCTCGTACATACAAAATGACAGAGGAAATAACTAAATGCAAAAATTCAATTCGGTATTTAAAAGGTTGGATAATGATGTTCAATTTTCTAGGGGAGAACTCGAGTCAATGCTTGATAGAGTTAGACCACTGTATGACAAATTTGACGAAGTTCAGTTACAATTAGAAATTTTAGATCCAACCGAGTTAGAAAACAATACGCGCGACGATTTTGAATCAAGATGCAGTTCTGTAGAATCTCGAATTAGAGATCGATTACAGGGTTTTACAAATCCACCTAATAACACTCCCGCTATTGATAAACTTCAAATAAATGAAAAATATTTAAATTTACCAATTCCTGAAATTCCGCTACCAAAGTTCGATTGATCATTTGTATCATGGATTGAATTTAAGGAAACTTTTCTATTACGTGTTCACGATGACAATAGAATAGGTAGAACTTTAAAATTCACAATGTTACAAAATTGTTTAAAAGGAGGAACCGCATATCATTTCATCGACTCAATTCCCAATTCTTATGAAAATTATACCGAAGTTTGGAATTCTATTTTCAAACACTATGAAAATGAACCACGAATAAGGTCTATGCACATGCAATCTTTATACAATCTCAAACCTGTGCGTAGGGAAAACAACGCTACATATTTGAATGCATTTGTAGAATCGTTTTGGAAACAATACAATGCTCTAAAATCTTTAAAAATTCCAATTCAACATTGGGATTTATTCTAAGTTTTTCATGTTTGTCAATTAATTGGCAACGCTTCACGCCAACAGGTTGAAATAAAGAAACCACTCGACAGGGACCCTACCATAAAAGAGATTATGGAAATATTATCGACCAGAGCAAGAGTTCTTGAGGCCATGGCACCAATGGTTTCTAAAACGCCAAGTACTCAACCATTATTCAAAATTCAACATTTTAAACATTCACTTGTCTCAACTGAAGTCAATAGTACTGTTACTTGCATATATTGCAAATCGAATCATCCGATTTATAAATGCAATTCATTTACCACATTATTATGGCAGGATAAAAACCAATGGGTCAAAAATAATAATTTATGTCAAAATTGCTTAGGTTCACATCACATTTCAAAATGCAATTCTAAAAATACTTGTTATAAATGCAACCGCAAGCATAATACTTTGCTTCACATTTCAAATTATAATTCAAATCAAAACCATGCATCTAATCAAAAGCCAACAGAAACTTACTTCTATTGTTACTAGTTCCAACGCAAATAATAAAGGTCAAAATTCTAATGTATCATCAAATAAGACAGTAGAATTAAATAGCCAAAACCCTTCTACTTCAAAAACTGGTAATCCAAATTCTGCTTCATATTTGATATGTGGTGAAAATAAAAAATCAACTCAGTCAAGTTTGTCTGTTGCTAAACATGATTCAGATGCGTCTGAAGTTTTAATGAAAACTGCTGTGGTCTGGGTAGAAGGTTCAAACGGTAACCGAACCCAGGGCCGTGTTATATTGGATGACGGTTCTCAAGTTAATTTAATTACAGAAAATTTGTTTCAAAAATTGAATGTCAAAAAACAGTTATCTTATCGACCTGTGTCTGGAGTAGCTCAACATTTAACTCCGGCAAAATATCAAGTTGATCTTACTATACAATCACGTTTAAATAGTTTCAAGCGCAACATTACTTTCAGAATTCTTCCTACCATAAGTGGATATCTACCGGGTCAACCAATTTCAATCGATATAACTAAACTTCCAAAAACTATTCAATTGGCAGATCCTAAATTTTTATTCAAAATCAAATAGATCTTTTGATAGGCGCAGAATACCATGGTGAAATTGTTACCGGTGAGAGAGTTAATATTTACAAGGAACTTCCTCCTTTTCAACAAAACGTGTTCGGATATCTTCTTTGCCAGTTGAGTGTTCTACTCAAACAACTTTGTTTTCCTTTTCATGTTGTGAAGTGGATATCTTACGACGGGAGGTTCAAAAATTTTATCAAATTGAAGATGTTAAAACCAAAAACAATTTCTCTCTTGAAGAGAAAGCCTGTGAAGCTAATTATGTAGAAAACGTTACGCGAACTTCTGATGGGAGGTATTCTGTAGCCCTTCCAACTAAACCCAATATTTCAAATCTCAAGGATAATAAACAAAACGCATTAAAACAATTTTTCTATTTAGAAAAAAGATTCAAATCTAATCCAGAATTATTCCGTTCATATAGCAAATTTATCGAAGAGTATGTTTCACTAAATCACATGCAGATTGCACCAGATACGGATGATTTATCATATTTTCTCCCGCATCATGCTGTCTTCAAAAAACATGACATCAATCCAAAAATACGAGTGGTATTCAATGCCTCCTCAAAATCTACGTCAGGTCTGTCATTGAATGACACATTAATGACAGGTCCTCTTATTCAACAAGACCTTTTCTTAATTCTTTTACGATTCAGAAAGTTTAAAATTGCCCTTACCGCGGACATAACTAAAATGTACCGTCAGGTAGATGTTCACCCCTCTGATAGAAATTTAAAAAAAAATTGGTGGCGTAAAACACCAGATGATCCATTGTCGGTTTATCGACTTAATACCGTAACATACGGAACCGCTAGTGCTCCATTTTTAGCCGTCAGAACATTGAAACAGTTGGTCATTAATGAGAGTCAAAACTTTCCTGATGCATCTCAAATTCTCCTAAACGATTTTTATGTAGACGATTTGTTAACAGGTGCAGACAATGTTGAAAAATCCAAAACATTAAAATGTGAATTAATTGCCCTGTTAGACAAAGGTGGTTTTGAATTAACCAAATGGGCATCTAACAACATAGAAACTCTTTCGGATCAGGAAAAATGTCATCCACAGGTTATCAGTATTTTGGGTGTATCCTGCGATACTGCTAACGATAATATTGTAATATCTTTAGAAAAAATTCAACCGCATTCAGTTCTTAAGAAACGAACAGTTCTATCTCAAATATCCCAATTTTTGACCCTCTTGGTCTTTGTGCCCCAGTAATTTTTGTCGCTAAAAAATTTATGCAAAATTTATGGTCAATTCCAAATTTAAATTGGGATGAGGAAATACCTGAACCCAACAAAACTGAGTGGATCGATTTTATCAAACAATTGAATTCAATGGAGCGTATCTATGTTCCAAGATGTGTCATCAATCCAACTGAGGTTGAGTCCATCGAACTTCATGGTTTTGGAGACGCATCGGAGCTTGGATATGGTTGTTGTATATATATTCGCACTTTGGACAAAAATAATCGATATCACTGTCAGTTACTCTGCGCTAAGTCTAGGGTTGCCCCAGTTAAAGCTCAAACCATACCTCGTTTAGAGTTATGCGCTTCATTATTACTTTCACAGCTATATGAAAAAGTTAACGAGTCATTACAAATAAAATTTAATAAAATTAAGCTTTGGTCTGACTCCGAGATCACGCTGCATCGAATAAATTCATCGCCATCCAAATATGCAACCTTCGTTGCAAACCGAGTTTCGCAAATCCAAGATATTGCTCCTTCTGAGTTTTGGGCACATATACCTTCCGAATTAAACCCGGCAGATTTGGTATCGCGAAGTATTATGCCTTCACAATTATCAAACGCTACTCTATGGTGGCAAGGACCTCCATTTTTGTTACAACATGATAACGATTGGAACTTGCCAAAGGTTACGTTTTCTTGTTCTGAAGAAAATGAATATTGTAAACTTAAAAATTTATTCGTAATAACCAAGCCGCAAAACTACCTTATCAAACGTTTTTCTGACTACAACAAACTGCTTCGGATATCCGCTCTGTGTTTGCGATTTGCAAATAACTTAAAATCAACTGTTCCAAATCGCAGATTTGATGAGTTGTCAACTCAAGAAATTGATAACGCTTTAAAAGGATTAATTAAATCCCTTCAATCCGATGAGTTTTCCGCAGAAATCAAACAACTAAAATCTAAAACATCAGTTGTTAAACAAAGTCCAATTCTTAAATTAAATCCATTTCTCGATGATGCCGGTATATTGCGCGTTGGTGGTCGGTTAAAAAATTCAAAGTTATCGCATGATCAAAAGTATTCAATCTTACTTCCATCAAATCATATATTCACTGTTTCTTTGGTTCGAAATGAACACCTTCGAAACTTGCACGTTGGACAACAAGCCTTACTTTCCTTTTTACGACAAAGGTTTTGGGTCATTGGCGGAAGACAGTTGTGCCGAAAAATAGTTCATAACTGTATTCGATGTTTTAGGACAAAACCTGCGTCAATCAATCAACTTATGGGTCAATTGCCAGCCGAACGTGTTCAACCATTTCGAGCGTTTCAAAATGTTGGTATCGACTATTGTGGTCCATTTGACCTCATACATAAAATTCGTTCAAATGTTATAACAAAAGGATACATAGTGGTCGTTGTTTGCTTTTCCACAAAGGCAGTACATTTGGAAGTGGTTCAGGATTTATCCGCCAATGCATTTATGGATTCCCTAAGACGCTTTATTTCTCGAAGAGGACGATGCTCAAATATTTTTAGCGATAATGCAACGAACTTTATCGGAGCTCAATCTGAACTAAAGCAATTGAAAAAACTTTTTGACTCCGAAATTCATAAACATGAATTGCTAAAATACTGCACAGAAGAAGGCATTCAATGGAATACAATTCCAGCACGCTCGCCTCACTTCGGAGGTTTGTGGGAGGCAGCCGTCAAGAGCGCCAAACACCACCTTCGACGTATTATATTTAATAAAAGGTTCACGTATGAAGTCTTGAACACGTTGGTTATACAAATAGAAGGATGTCTAAATTCTCGACCTCTGACGCCAATTTCAAACGATCCGTCAGACCTTTCGGTTTTAACTCCAGGTCATTTTCTTATTGGAACCGCAATTAATTCAATCCCTGAACCATCTCTTCATCATTTAGATTTCAATAGAGTTTCTCGATACCAACGGTTACAACATTCCTTTCAACAATTTTGGCAGCGTTGGTCAGCAGAATACCTGTCAGAGTTGCAACAACGCCAAAAATGGGTAAACAGTAGTACAAATGTTGAGATTGGTAATTTAGTTTTATTGAAAGACGACAATACTCCTCCAATGAAGTGGGTCATGGGTCGTGTTGTAGAAACTCACCCAGGTGATGATAATTTAGTACGTGTTGTTACCGTGCGAACTGCTACTGGTACTTTTCGAAGAGCTATTACGAAAATTTCTGTCCTACCAATTGAACAAGAGTTACCATCTGTCGATCAATCCGTTTAAGTTTCCAAAATGGAAACATTTCAAAAAAAAATTTAATTTTAATTGTTTCGTCTGTACATTGTTAAATTGATATAATTTGAATTAATTTTGATTAAATTCATGAAATCAAAAACATCACTCGATGGCAACTGTCGCTGTGTAATTGAATTTATATTTATTTCATGTAATTTTTTATTTTTTTAAAACAAAACATACTTATTATTAAGGACTAAGCATTTTGCTTATTTTGTTATTTCGAAATAATTTGTATGATTAATTATTAAAAATTTATGTAAAAAAAAAAAAAAAAAATTATTTCAAGGTGGCCGGAATGTAACTTATTAACTTATTAACTTAGTAACTTATTAACAATTTGCAATAATTTAAATTGACAAAAACAAAATATGAATGTATTTAGTACAATTATTATAATTATCACTTGTGCCATCTTTAGTAAAAAAATGTTATTATGTGTACTAAAAAATTTAAAGTTTCCGGCATATTTGTTTTGCCTTTCTTCTTCTTCTTTTGCATTTCATAAAAATAAGTCGCATGTCGGCTCGCTTGTTAAAATCAAAAATGTAAATTTTGTATAATAAAAGTGTTTATAATAAGTATTTGTCGTTTTTTAATCACATTTATAAAATACAGTCCACAACACCAGAAGGTAAATAATAAACAAAGAAATTTAAATTGTGTCGAACCACGACCACGCCGCCACAGACTGATTAGATGTTTTGACACAGCCCCGTCTAATTTTCGGGTGTCTGCCTTGTCAAACTTCTAATCACCCATGGAAACATGATACTAAATTGTTCACCTTGACTTTGGGTACATTCTAACCAATTAGACTTGGTGATGTAGTCTAACGACTAAACCAACATACTAAAATTAAAAAAAAAAATTTAAGAGAAACCAACCTGAATAGTCTGTCCACCCACAACAAACAAATGAGAATTGCACGAGAGTGGGAAAGCAGAGAGATTGCCGTCTTCTGTGAAGAGTGAAGGAGTCGAAAAAAGCAGCACGTAGGGTTCAGGAGCAGCAGTCGGAAACGCCTGTGTTGGATATGTAGAAAATGGTACCATATCTTGCAGGATTGCTGGAACAGGAGTGCGAAAGATCTTCGTCTCGTAGTCAAGAAGGGAGGAGAATGTAACCTACATCCCAATTCCAAGAATGACAGTAAATGATGAAAGTTTGGGTATCGAAAAATAATTTGAAGATAAGTCATGATATTGAATACACGTTCAGCTCGAACATTTGTTCGCAAAGGTTTGATTGATAGCGTTTTGGAATCATCAGATGGATTATAACGTCGAACAGTAACTGGAGAATGATATAGCAGGTAAAAGGATCGCAGAGTGAAATGAAGCTAGAAAACAATTGCTATCAACAAGAGGTGGTAGTGTAGACATCATGGATAATGTCATTTTGAGGATGGACTTCATGAAGGCGAAGGGATTTGTCTTCGGTTTCGATCTCCGGAATCGAACTTTGATTCCCCGTTACTCGTTGAAACCGTGGTAGTGAAACCTAGATACTACCATATAAAATTGAGCCGTGAAACCTAGATATTACCATCAATAGTTAATATGGCTGATATTTGAAAGAACCATCGCCGGTACGAGACCATGCAATCAACGTGTTGAATGAAGCAGAGTACACAATTGTTAGCAGCGATAGACAACAATGATGGCATAGAAAAATTCAAACTGACCATCCAAAACAATGAGGGAAACAGAGGTCAAACACCGCAGACGTTTCGATCAAACGGCGGAAGTTTCAAATGAAACAAACGCGGGTGCATAACGAAAGGAAAAATTTAATTGAAGTGGTTAAACTGGCTTCAATCTGGAATGCTACGCAGCCGGAAACTTTAAAAATAGTTGGTTGAATTTTCAGGACATCTGAATAGGTGGTCTACATCGTGCAACGTGCCCTTACATGCGGGACACTTGTCAATAATTTCATTTCATTTCATAATCAACTCTGCTCATGTCGTTATTTAGGATGCGTGACCAACCGGATCTTAGTTGAGATAGGATGGATCTGGTGCTACGGGGCAGTTGGATCTCTTCGGCAGCGACTTGTGGTGGCTTTCTATTTGGAACTCGATTTAGGGCGTAGTTCCTTATAACGTCCTCAACAGCTTTAGTATGAAGTTTTTAAATGATCCACTGTGTCACCTATTCAACAAATCTCTTGCTAGTGGAGTTTTCCCTTCTGCATGGAAGACCTGCAAAATAACACCGATCTTCAAATCAGGGAAAAGAAGCGATGTATATTGCTACAGGGGAATAGCATCTTCTTCATCTATTCCTAAGTTATTTGAAGTATTAATTTGTAATTCTTTTAAAAAGGTGGTAGCCAGTCACCTCTGTGTTAACCAGCATGGTTTTATACCTGGAAGATCAACATCAACAAATTTAGTTGAATTCACCAGCCGTGTTTTAAAAGCTATCGAGCAGCATCTTCAGGTGGACACAGCGTATACTGACTTTAACAAAGCGTTTGATTCAATAAGTCATAGCAAAGGCCTAAATAGCTTATCTGAATTTGGATTTACGAAACATTTCGTAATCTGGTTCAGTTCTTATCTAGAAAACCGGCTTCAATTTGTTGAAATCGGTGGAGAAAGATCTAAGATTATAAGAGCTTCTTCTGAAGTACCACAAGGCTCACACATTGGCCCATGGATCTTCTTGATCTTTATTAATGGAATCGCCAAAATAATTAAACATTGCAACATTCTAATTTTTGCTGATGATCTAAAAATATTTCGAATCATAAGAGGACCTGATGACTGTGATAAATTACAAGAAGACATCAACAATCTAAGTGAATGGTGTGAGATAAACCACCTCCATCTAAATATCTCAAAATGTAAAGTTATATCCTTCTGTAACAAAAAGAACCCAATACTAAACGATTATCACATCAATGGTTCTCTCCTTCAAAGAGTTAAGGAAATCAAGGATTTAGGAATCACATTTGTCGAAGATATGAATTTCAACAAACACATCAATCTCTGTGTAGCGAAAGTTAACGCTATGTTGGGCTTCGTTAAACGCTGGACTCACGAAATAGATGATCCAAGCACACTTTTCATACTTTTCTTTGCATACATTAAATCCCAGCTCGAATATGCCGTAACTGTGTGGTGCCCATATTATGTTGTCCATATTAAAAAAATCGAGAGCATCCAGAAAAAATTTCTTCTATACACCTTGAAGAAAACGGGATGGGATAGTTATGATTACGAGTTATCTTACCACGAAAATGTTGCTAGACTGCCACCTTATGTTATGAGATGTGCTGGGTATAATATCGTAACACTTGAAAATAGGCGTAAAATTCTGGGCGCTTCTCTGCTGGGTAATTTATTATTGGGACATACGGATTCATCTTTTATTTTAGAGAATATTCAACTTAATGTTCCTAATAGAAACCTTAGACACCAGTGTTTCTTGCATCTAGATCGTCATAGAACTAATTATGGAGAGAACGAACCAATCAACCAAATGGCAAAAATATTCAATGCAACTGCAAATCTGTTCGATTTTAATATCTCGAAAGACAGCTACAGAAATAAACTGAAAAACCATTTCCTTCAACTTTAATGTAACGTTTAATTATAAAAAAAAAAAATTGAAAATTTTGATTAATTCACTTAGGTGAATATTTTAATTGTATAGACTTCTTCTATTGTTGTTATTATTGATATTTTTGTTTGTAATTTTATTGCTCATGTATTGCTGTATTATTTGTTTTCTTTTAATTCTTTTTGCAACCTTCTTATTCTCATGTTCTGAAATCATATAGGTATGTACAAATTCGATTTCTTTAATAACAAATAAACAAATAAACAAGTGTTTTTAAGCCTGTTCTTTAAGTAACCTCATCGATATTGCCTGTTACTTGGTGGTCTCTATCCTCATGCAGAAAGTATCTTGTTGTCCTCCTTATATCTCTAGCTGGTTCAATTTTTATAAGGTATCATTACAAGGATGTTGGTCTTTGTGACAGGCCAAAAGATATTGTTTAGTTAGCATTTCATTATGTTCACGAACTGGCAGTATGTTACATTCCTCGTGCAAGTGATCTCGGTGGGCCCATCAAATGACATCCGGTTGCGGTTGGCAATGCTGCGTTTTGTGTTGTTTGTAACTTCTTTTAGTGCGTGTCAGCTACTTTGGGTGTCCATATGGGTGCAGCATAGTTTATAATAGGTCGACCTATTGTTTTATACGTTGTAATTATTGTATTTTTATCCTTTCCCCATGAACTACCCGCTAGTGCTCTCAATATATTATTCCTGTTCTTCAGTCTAGAGTTCACTTGTTGTGCATGAGCATTAAATTTAAGCAGTGGGTCGAATGTAACCCCCAACAATCTCGGATTTTATACTCTAGGAATGAGTATGTTGTCAATGCAGATGCTTTGTGTTGTGTTTACCTCCTTCGTCCTTGTGGTGAAAATTGAAGAAGTGGATTTTTCAGTAGATTATATTTTCTCGAGGTTTCTTCGTAAAAATGTGACCTCGAATAATATAAGAATGTAAATTAGTTTTTATAAAACTGCGATAATGTCAGTTATAATTTAAATTAAGCTGCGATAGTGTTAATAGTTTAAGCGGAATGTGATTATGTTAAATGAAGTTTAATTGTGAATAAAGGTTTAAGTGTTATTTAAGAGAAATTTTGTGTATTACTTTGGAGGCTGGACTGCAAATTTCTACAATCAACTGTTTTTGAAACTGTTGAATATTTTGGTTTCAAAATATTGTTTGCATAATTGTGAATAATATGGAAAACCATAATAACACATATAATTGTTTTCCATTGTTGTGAAACAATAGCGGTGTTGAATACTTAATAAAACCTGGTGTTGTTGCTACTAATCAGTTATCGAATCCAGAGGGTGATTTGGCCATTATTTGGGCAGGTTTGTTATTTTTCTAGAATATCCACACCTAATCCGTTCCAATTAAAGTTTGACTCTAAAGATCTAATAAAGAAAGCATCTGTTAGACTTCTAGCAGTAGAAGTTGAAAATAATATGAAATGGAATTCTCATTACTAATGAGCTTGATTCCTTGCAGCACAGACGAAATGTTGTTGATTTGAAAATTTTCTACAAATACATTATTGATGAACGAACTTCCTTAGAGATTAAATCAATTTTACCTACCCTGAAGGGTAGCGAAATCCGAAATTCGACATCCACGCCGTGTTGTCTGGGTAATGCTGACAGAATTAGGTTGGTGTATTGGAGACAAGCAGAGTAAAAACTGCTTAGTCAATGACGCTACATCACGGCGAATTGGCGCCTTAAAACCAATGTGACTCAAGCGTCTGTTCTCCATGTCAGGGGCGGCTTGGAGCGGGCGTCTGTCTTGAATCAAGCGGCTCGCTATATAAACGTGTAAAAAGGTTGTTTCTGGTGACCTTAATATGCAGAACGGACCCATTCACGACAATTTGGGTTGGGCCTAAGGTTAACACCCTAACCCCGGAAAAAAACTCATATGTTAAATTTGGTTATCAAAAAAAGAATAACAGACCCGGACAAAAAAACACAATTTTACCTGGACGTGAAAAAGGACCAGACTACCGAATCGGAACGTGGAACGTGCGCAGCCTGAGCGCTCCTGATGCTCTTATAAGTCTGGAAACAGAGGCTGAGAGGTATAGGATGGATATTATTGCTCTACAAGAAATTAGACAGCCGATAATCGGAAAACAAGATTTAGATAGTCACTCTCTATATTGTAGTGGTCATCCTTCCCGAAGAGAATTTGGTACTGGCTTTCTTGTTGGTGCACGCATACAAGAAGCCGTGATGAAATTCATCCCGGTCAGTGAGAGGATCTGCTACCTACGTGCACGTGGTACATATAACAATATTTCTCTTATTGCCGTGCATGCACCTACTGAAGCTAAGACCGTCGACGAGAAGGATAATTTCTACATAGCACTGTAAGAGGTTATGAAACAAACACCAACACGCGACTTCATTATGGTTCTTGGTGACTTTAATGGACAGGTTGGAAGAGATATCTCTTATGGAAATGTGGTAGGTCCCAACAGCCTGCATTTGAATTCAAATGATAATGGTGAGAGAATGACTGAGTTTGCATTATCAAATAATTTGAGAATTGCCAGTACGTTCTTTCCGCATCGATCGATTCATAAACAGACTTGGGTCTCACCGAATGGAAACACTCGAAATCAAATTGATCACGCTCTAGTAACAGCAGGTTTCTTTTCGAGCGTTCGGGATGTGCGATCCTTTAGAGGTGCATACATCGGAAGTGATCACTTCCTTGTATGTGCAACGATAAGGTTCCACTTCCCAAATCCAGGCATTCCAAAATTCAATCAACGGAAACGTTTTAACATCTCATCATTAAAGAATGCTGAAACAGAAGAGAGATATCAAATCCATATTGCCGAAACATTGGAGAAATCAGAAACCATTAATGGAGACGTCGATAAGTCATGGTATTTGCTCAAAGATGCTGTTTTAAGCGCTGCTGAGGGAATACTTGGACGACCACAGAACCACTCCCAGAAGCCATGGATGGATCAAGCATGCCTTGACGCTATTCAATACAAAAGAGATTGCTATCTGAAGTGTCTACAAGGACGCAACACCAGGTCCACGAAGGAAAACTATAAACTGGCAAGACAAGCCGTTACAAAGCTATGTAGACGAGCGAAGAGAGAATGGTGGAAGAGACAGTGTGAGGAGATTAAAAGCTTCAATAAGGAACATCAATCGCGTAACTTCTTTCAACAGGTTAAAACCTTAAAGAAGGGCCCTCAAACTAGATCAACTGCTATTCAAAATGAAGATGGGGAGCTACAAGTAGACCTTAAAAATATTTTAGATACTTGGGCCGCTTATTTTGAGAATCTTCTCAACTTAAGTGACCAGCAACAAGTCGGACGACGAGCAAAGCTTATTCGTGCGTCAAAGGTACATGTAGACGAACCCACCAAAGAGGAATTCGATGCGGCGCTGTCAAAACTAAAATGCAATAAAGCACCTGGTATCGACGATATAACATCCGAAATGATTGTACATGGTGGCGAAACTCTTGTAACGATCGCAATAATCGCAAAATAATAATAAAACCAAATTCCTCTTTGTTTTCAATTCAATAGAAATGTATTTCATTAGTTTCCGTTCATTTTTACATTAATAGTACTTTTAAAATTTTCCCAACTTAACTGCTAATTGATTTTGAATATATTATAAAAAGCCAACGAACGTACTAAATTTTTATTTCCAATACTAATGAACAGATGTCGTTGTTAATCATTACTGAATTTTCGAAGATTACCCGATTTTGTTTTGACATCATAAGATGTCAAAAGAAAAATCACATTTTTGATTCAAGGCATTCAGTTTTTAACTTTAAATCAGAAAACATTTTTTATTGTAATTTCATTCTGATTTGGATTAAAGGAAAGAAAACAATACAGTTTTTTTTTGATATAGTTTTCTTTAATTGTTAACATTATGCAGTGGATCATAATTGTGCGATATTGATATCAATAGAGTTTTAATAAAAAAAGAAAGAAAATGAAAGAGTTAATTTCAAGTTATACATAAAATAACTCGTAACATATCAATTAATGTATATCAAAATGTATTTAAAGTTAGTGCATATATTTTAAACGTATCAAATTAAGTTTCATACGCAGTGGATTTTAGCTACAAATTTCATCCAATTTTTCATACTCCATGTTATAAATTTATATAAACCAGAAATTTTAATATAATAAATGTTGGTTCGTAAAGCATCTTATAATTTTTATTTGAATTACGAACAAATTGGAATATTCACGCCGCAATTTGGCACAAAAACTGCGAATAATAGTTTTATGTGTCAGAAACCTCGCTCGAAAGGATCTATTTCATGCTGCTGAGTTTTTTTTTGAAATTAAACATTGGAAAATTAGAACCAGATCATCAATCAACAGTTAATAATTTAAGGTATTTATTGTAAATATATATATATTAATTTTAGTTAATTATTCTCTTTGGAATGTCAGGCTAATTATATAAAATTTAAGAGATTCCCAAATTTTCGATTCGATTTTATCCCGGGTAAATTCCTTTTAAATATATTAGTTAACAAAGGTCCAAGATAATAACTAGCGCCGAACAAAAGGGACCCGTTAGGTTAATTACAGTTATATTTCTTGTATTTTTTTTAGATATATATATATAAATAATTTGGTGGGAAAATATTTTCCAGGTTGGGCGTTGGCAAGCCGGTTTTTTTTTTGAAAAAACTTTTTTTTGTGTGGAACATCTTATATTATTATATTTATATATTTATATATTATTTGATTATTTCAATTCAGATTAATAGTTTGTTTTTCGCGTCGGTTTATTTAGCTAAATTTTGTTAAAAAGCTAGAGGAAAAAATAAAGGTTTAGTTTCTAAGGTGTTCATGTGTATATTTATCATAAGTACTCTAAATTTATATTTTCAAAAATTTAAAGAATTCCGCGTTTCTCTTTGTAAGTTTTAGGATAAACCAGTTGTGGTTTTTTTTTGGTAATAGGGTGGTGGCAATCGGTTTGGGCCGTGGTTGTCAATCAGCTTTTTGTGTATCTTGAAATAAACCAGTTATTGGTTTCGTTTTGATTAGGAAATTATATATTTTGAATTTTGATAAGAATGTATACAATTATGAGGGGTCAGGGGTTGATAAGGAGGTGTCGGCCAGGTGGGTTTGAGCCCTGGATGAATGAGGTGGATGGGAGAGCGAATGAGGAGAGAAAAGAGAGAATGGTTGAGGCGAGGAATGTAGTGGATGGAATGATAAATGTGATTCTGGATGAGGTAAAACATAAAATATTTTTGGAATTGATGGATGATATTTACGAAGAAAAATATGATGAGTTTCTGGATGATTTGATTTGTGAGATAGTGGATGAGGAGCTGAATGGAGTGGATGAGGAGCTGAATGGAGTGGATGAGGAGCTGAATGGAGTGGATGAGGAAGTGAATGTGGGCTGGCGTGAGAGGAGACGGGTCAAGAGAAACAGGAGCTCACACCTGAAGAGAAAGGAGAGGAGGAAGAAGGAGAAGGAGAGTCGCTTGGTCGTGGAGCTGGGAGCTTCCTCGACCAAGAGTACTCAAATAGAGGAGCTGGTTGAGGTGGTTCCCATCTCACCGACCATGCGACAGGTAGAGGAGTGGATTGGTCCACAGGAGGCCCCTGTCCCTCACTGTATAATTAGTTAAGTGGTTGCTTGTTTGAAAAAAAACCGTTTTGGGACAGCAATTTTTTTTGGAGATTGTTTTTTTGTGCTGTCATTTGCTTTTAGTAATACTAATTGTTTTTTAATTTGGGAAAAAAAAAAAAACCGCTTTGGGGAAGCAGTTTTTTTTGAATTTTTTTATGCTACCATGTACATATTGTACATATATTTGTTTATATATTGTACATATTTTTGGATGATGCAATTAATTTATATATGAAATTAATCGTATGTTTTTCTGATTTTCCTTTTTAACATCATTTTTAGCTAACATTTATTTTTGTTTTGGATACAATAAATAAAGCGATAAAAATTTGACCTGAACAAATATATTAGAATTAATAACTTAAAAATTAGTAAGCTTAGTTTTAAATTTAAAATAATCGTAATTTTTTTTATAATATAAATTACCAATTTATTATCTAGTCTGAAGATTAAATTTAATTAATTTCATGTATTATATATTTCATGTTTCGATTTAGCATTTTTAAATAAGAAATTATTTAGATTATGGATAAGTTATGTATTATTTACTTTATGTTAATGTATAAATTCTCCTTTCTCAGCGGTAGGCCTAACAAGCCATCCATGGGGCTTCTCCCCTTAACATTGATGTCGTTCTTAGATCGCCTATGGCCATCGGGGTTATGCGATCGAAGAACATTGGTTTCTTCTCTTCATTCGGCGAGGAAGTCCTCAGGGACGAGGAGTGGTGCTGCTGTGTTTGTACTCAGGTGCAAACCAGTAGTACCATTCCTTGCTCAGAGGCTTCTTCGGTGTAATGAAGAGAAGAACCAATTGTACTTTGCTTTCAGGATCAGAGGCTTCTCCGCATACAAATTCAAAAACTTTTCCATTTTTCCACTTAGCTTTTACAATAGAACAATTTTCATAGAGTTTAGGGTTTGAAGTCTGGTGCTCGGGAGCGTTCTTCAACTTTCGCATTAGGTTTAGTTGTAATTTATTTTTAGGTTAAACAAGCACAACTGGGTCAGTAGAAATGGACCTAGTGTCTAATCGTGACAGTTGTGATTGTTTTATTAGGTTGGGGAGAATCTGTTCTGTAGAATCTGGTCGTTAGGGGCTTTTCTAGTCAGTTCTCACATGCATGGTTGGAGTGGGCTCGCGAACGCGATATTTTAAATTTAAACAATATGGATATTGTAGCCATACTTACTTTTTAAATTGTCTCCAGACGAATCTTGATTTTGGGAATCTCTTATTATATTAAATAAAAATAAAATAAATCAAACAAATTTTTCAAAAATTAAATAAATAAAATTTTTTATTAAATAAATAATTTTTTTAAATTTAAGTTAATTTTAGGTAGCTAAATAAAATAAATTTTCTTAATTAAGCTTTACGTCAAGATATAAATAAATACTTTGTTTTTTTTAAAAAAAAAAATAAATCAATATTTCAAAGTTAGGACGGTGCATCCAATAAATAAGCATTCTTCTAAATATTTTTATTTTTCAATTTTCTTTTAAAAATAAATAAATATTCTTAGGGGTGCTATCGTCAATAACTAATTTTAGGTATATATATATATTTCAGTATATCTGAAATTAAATAAATAAATTATATTTTTACACATACAATATTTTAGGAATTTTTGTGAAAGATGAAGTAAAGATTAGCGGCGACAGCGGTTTTTTTGTTCTTTTACAAGTTTGTTTTTACAAAATTTTTTTTTTGGGGCGTCGTTGTTTTTTTTCGTTTTGCGTTTTTCATTGTTTTCATTTTTCCATCGTACTAACTACATTTGTTGTTGGGAATTGGTTTTAGTGTTGTTGTTAGCGAGTTCATAATTTTTCGGGTTTTACCATCAAAATGTCAAACCAACTAGACGTTGACCATCCGTTCTATGGTTTGGAACCCACCGAACTACAGATCGAATGTCTGGTTCGGGGTGTGAACTTCAGGGGGAACAATTGGGCAGAGGACTTTGCAATACCACAATTGGGTCCATCACTCCAAGCTGAACACATACACAATAGTCCAGCATTAGTACAACCGCAATTATCATTAAATTATCCATCAGTACCACAGGTACAACCACCACCATTATATCCACAAGCTCCACTTACAGCACCACCACCATACAACCAACCTCCTCAGGTATGGCGTGACGCGGCTCCAGCGTTAGCACCAGTGGAGTACCGAGGGGTTCATGGGAACAATTTCAGTCGTTATGACTCAAATTGGGTTCCAACCTTCACAGGAGATGGTCACTCTCCTGATGTTCATGAGTTCGTTCACAGAGTTGAGGCGGCTGCCAGGAGGGACCGTGTGAATTGGGACGACCTTAGGTCTATCGTTCCACGGTATCTCAAGGGGGCTGCCGACAGATACTATTTGAACTTAACTCATGAATATGAGGTGGTGACCTATCCAGTGTTAAGGGAGGGACTCCTACAAACCTTCGGTACGCTCACTGATGATAAGGCGATCTTGCGAGTTCTTCTGAACCGCAAACAAAAGTCAAAGGAGAGCGTGTACGAGTATCTGGTGGAGATTGGTTCGTTAAATCGTCGTTTAGCACGTCCATTTGCTGACCGTGAAATGCTAGAAATTGCTCGGGAGGGACTGAGTGTGGAGCTCCAAAACGCTACTCTAGCTGCAACAATACATTCAATTGATGAACTTCGGACTTTATGTCAGAAGTTTGAACGGTTGTGGTCCACACCAGTTCCGACCAGAACATCAAATTTAAGAATTAGCAAGCTACAGCAGGTGGATGATTATGAGGTGGATGTGGAACTAGATCGAGATGGATATTTTGAAACGATGGATTCAAAACAGCCCGAACAACAGCACGAAGAAGGCGACGAGAGATGTAGCGACGCAGGACGATCGGCAACCACCAACGAAACCCAAATAAAATCATCGAATACATTTAATTTCCCATCATTACATCGAACGTATTTTAGACGTCTGGAACGTAACATCAGATATTGGAGGATGAGGAAATTATTTCGTAAAACTTGTATTTCATCTATCCTTTCAGAAACAAAGGATCCTCGGCCGCGATTAACAATAAAGATTTTGGACAAACATATTTCAGGACTATTGGATAGTGGAGCGTCAATCACAATACTTGGAAGAAATTCCTTGGAATTATTGGAATCATCGGGTACAACCTACCGTAAGTACACTTCGTGTATTCGTACGGCGGATGGTACTGCAACTAAAATTTTAGGTTACATTGAAATTCCAATAACCGTGAATGGCTCCACTAAACCAATGCGGTTTCATATTGTCCCTGGATTACGAGAAGAGCTCTACCTGGGCATAGATTTCTGGGAGAAATTCGGTATTGTTCCTTCTTTTGTTAGTGAACTGACTCGCACAGAGCTACAAACTTTTAATACACATAACCTCACCACTGATCAGCAACATGAACTGGATATGATCAAGGATTCTTTCCCGTCATTTGAAGTGTCTGGACTCGGAAAGACTTCTTTGGTTGAACATGTCATCGATGTTGGTGATAGTGCACCTGTTAAACAGAGACACTATCCCACATCGCCGGCTGTTCAACTAAAGGTCTATGCCGAACTTGACCGAATGCTTCAAATGGGCGTGATCGAAGAGTCTAACAGTTCTTGGTGCTCGCCAGTGGTTTTGGTACAAAAAGAATCTGGTAAAAACAGATTATGTATTGATAGCCGTCGTGTCAATTCACTAACTAAAAAGGACGCTTACCCACTTCCCTTGATTGATGGCTTACTAGGTCGTCTAAATAGCACAAAGTACATTTCAAGTATTGATCTCAAAGATGCTTTCTGGCAGATTCCTCTGGCAGAAGCATCTAGAGACAAGACAGCCTTCACAGTGCCTGGTCGTCCATTGTATCAATTCCGGGTTATGCCCTTCGGATTGTGCAATGCTCCCCAGACAATGTGTCGGCTAATGCACAAAGTGATACCACATCAATATCACGAAAATGTCTTTGTTTATTTAGATGATCTATTGGTAGTCTCTTCCACGTTCCAGGAACATATGGAATTGCTGTCCAAAGTCTCTTCATTGTTAAGAGCGGCTGGGTTAACCATAAACCTCAAGAAAAGTAAATTTGTTCTGAGAGAGGTGAAATACTTGGGATTTTTGGTTGGTGAAGATGGTCTACGAACTGACCCTGACAAGGTAAGAGCTGTAGCAGAGTATCCAGCTCCATCTACAGTAAAACAAATACGACGTCTATTGGGAATGGCTGGTTGGTACCAACGTTTCATACCAAATTATGCAAGCGTGGTATCACCAATTACAGATTTATTGAAGAAGAGTTTGGGGAAACTGAAATGGACATTGGAAGCGCAAGCTGCTTTCGAAAATTTAAAACGATTGCTGACTACAGCACCGGTATTAATTAACCCTGACTATAATAAAGAGTTTTTTATTAGATGCGATGCGAGTCTGACAGGGATAGGTAGTGTGTTGTATCAGATCGACGAAGACGGACAAGAGTGTCCGATAGCCTTCATGTCGAAAAAACTTAATAAAGCTCAACGAAACTATTCTGTTTCTGAGCTTGAATGTCTTGCGGCAATTCTGAGTGTGAAGAAATTCAGGGGCTATGTTGAAGGTCACCGATTTACAATTGTGACTGATCACTCAAGTCTGAAGTGGCTTATGTCACAGAAGGACTTGAGTGGTCGTCTGGCTAGGTGGAGCCTAAAACTCCAACATATGGATTTTACAATTGTCCACCAAAAAGGTACCCAAAATATAGTCCCTGATGCTCTATCTCGTCTTTATGACGATACACACGAGGAATTGACGGAAGCATTAGTACATCACATCAGTGAAATTAAAATCGACAATGAAGGTTATCGGCACAAGGAATATACGGATATGATAGCTAAAGTTCAATCATCTCCTAAGGACTTTCCATCTGTTAAAGTCGTGGATGATAAGCTATACATACGTATTGAGCCAAGATCTGATGCAATACCCAACGATGTTCCTGTGTGGAAACTCTGGGTACCAAAACCGATGACTTCAAACATGATTCAGAAACATCACGATGATAGTACTGCTGCTCATGGAGGTGTTAAAAAGACTTTAGAATTACTTCGACGTCTTTATTATTGGCCGGGCATGGCGTCACAGGTACACAACTATGTTGTGTCCTGCGACACATGTAAACAAACAAAAGCCACGAATCAGATATTGCGTCCTCCGATGCAATATCAATTCGAAACAGCACGTCCATGGCAGAGAGTCTATATAGATTTTTTGGGACCGTATCCTCGTTCTACACTTGGGAATACGGTATTACTGATAGTTCTGGATCATGCTACGAAGTTTGTACTACTGAAACCACTTAGAAACGCAACTTCACCGAAGGTGAATGCTTTTCTAAAGAACGAAGTGTTTCTTACATATGGGGTACCAGAGTTTCTGCACAGTGACAATGGCAAACAGTTCACTAGTAGGAACTTTCAAAATCTTTTGTCAGATTTCGGCATTAAACACATTAGGACCGGTGTCTATAGTCCTCAAAGTAACGCGTCAGAGCGGGTCAATAGGTCAGTTCTAGCAGCAATTCGAGCGTTCATTAAAGGTCAACATACCAAGTGGGATTCACAAATTGGTGAAATCGCTTATGCACTGCGGGCTGCAGTACATTCTGCTACCAAGTACTCACCGTACTATTTATTGTTTGGTCAACATCCAATCTCGGATGGAAATACTTACCATTTGTTGAGATCACTACACCAGCTTGGTGAAGATGCTGGTGAGGAAATAGAACGCACTGATCATTTGACTCTGCTTAGGAACCGGGTTCAACAAAATTTAAAAACAGCTTTTAAGAAATCGCAACATCAGTACAACCTGCGATCTAAACTACGGACTTTTCAACCACAACAACGTGTGTTTGTACGGCAACATCATTTGAGTGACGCTACCAAAAAGTTCTCGGCAAAATTGGCTCCAAAGTTCTTACCTGCAATGATTAAGACTAAGATTGGAAATGTACTCTACGAGTGCATAGATATGAGCGGTAAGAATCTTGGAGTACATCACGCGAAAGACATCAGGGAATGATGTCTTTTCGTTAGGTAGGGTTGTTCCTCTGGCTGATTGTCGTCTCTGAGGTTCACATCTTCAGGTCATACTTACTGGTTGTATCGGGGTGTCCATGGTGCTGACGTTCGGATGGATGGTCGGTCTCAATACTCAGTGAAGTTCTTAAGGACTTCATGAGTGTTGGAACCGGTCGTCGGTCTTGACGCCAGTGACGGTGGGTATCTCGATCCCAGATACAATTTAATAAGTGGAAGTAGTTCGGTGGGTTTCTGTCATGGAGGGGATGGCGACGTTTTTGTGATTTCAAGAGTAGAAATCTTGATTTTTACCTTGAATTCATGGTGTAACGATCGCAATAATCGCAAAATAATAATAAAACCAAATTCCTCTTTGTTTTCAATTCAATAGAAATGTATTTCATTAGTTTCCGTTCATTTTTACATTAATAGTACTTTTAAAATTTTCCCAACTTAACTGCTAATTGATTTTGAATATATTATAAAAAGCCAACGAACGTACTAAATTTTTATTTCCAATACTAATGAACAGATGTCGTTGTTAATCATTACTGAATTTTCGAAGATTACCCGATTTTGTTTTGACATCATAAGATGTCAAAAGAAAAATCACATTTTTGATTCAAGGCATTCAGTTTTTAACTTTAAATCAGAAAACATTTTTTATTGTAATTTCATTCTGATTTGGATTAAAGGAAAGAAAACAATACAGTTTTTTTTTGATATAGTTTTCTTTAATTGTTAACATTATGCAGTGGATCATAATTGTGCGATATTGATATCAATAGAGTTTTAATAAAAAAAGAAAGAAAATGAAAGAGTTAATTTCAAGTTATACATAAAATAACTCGTAACATATCAATTAATGTATATCAAAATGTATTTAAAGTTAGTGCATATATTTTAAACGTATCAAATTAAGTTTCATACGCAGTGGATTTTAGCTACAAATTTCATCCAATTTTTCATACTCCATGTTATAAATTTATATAAACCAGAAATTTTAATATAATAAATGTTGGTTCGTAAAGCATCTTATAATTTTTATTTGAATTACGAACAAATTGGAATATTCACGCCGCAATGGGGCACAAAAACTGCGAATAATAGTTTTATGTGTCAGAAACCTCGCTCGAAAGGATCTATTTCATGCTGCTGAGTTTTTTTTTGAAATTAAACATTGGAAAATTAGAACCAGATCATCAATCAACAGTTAATAATTTAAGGTATTTATTGTAAATATATATATATTAATTTTAGTTAATTATTCTCTTTGGAATGTCAGGCTAATTATATAAAATTTAAGAGATTCCCAAATTTTCGATTCGATTTTATCCCGGGTAAATTCCTTTTAAATATATTAGTTAACAAAGGTCCAATGTAATACTCTATCCTTAAGATTGTTTGAACTTGTTCAAATGATCTGGCGGACTGAAACCATGCCACAGGACTGGAACACAGCTATGCTGATACCAATCCATAAAAAAGGTAATCGCCTACAATGTGCAAACTACAGAGGAATCGCTCTCCTCTGCACAGCATATAAGATCTTTTCCTACATTTTGCTATCCAAAATCAATCCTTTTGCTGAACAACTGTTTGGAGAATATCAGTGTGGCTTCCGGCGGGGCCGAGGTACCACCGATGCACTTTTCTCGATAAGGATGATTTTGGAAAAGTGTCGAGAGTTCAACATACCTGTGCACCAACTTTTCATTGATTTCAGGCAGGCCTACGACTCTCTCGAACGAGAGACTCTATGGTCTGCTCTGGTGTCGATGGGAATTCCTGGTAAACTGGTATCACTATGCAAAATGACAGTACAGAACTCTCAATGCTGTGTACGAGTAGAGAACGAAATATCAAAGTTTTTTAGAGTCGACTCCGGTTTAAGACAAGGTGATGCTATCTCTCCTATACTTTTTAATCTAGCCTTGGAATATGTGTGCCGTCAAAAGAAACTACCGACTAATAACAATATCTTGTCAATAAACTCAGTACAGATGATTGCTTACGCTGATGATGTTGTCATCCTCGGCCGAAGTGAAGCTGTTATGAGTGAGACTTTCAAGTCGCTTGAGAGTGGTGCTAGGAAAATTGGTCTGCAAATTAACTACAATAAAACCAAACATATGAATGTTTCAAGAGAGGCTGAGAAGAAAGATTTGATGTGCGGCGATGAACAAATTGAGGGAGTTGAATCTTTTAAATATTTGGGATCAATGCTTGACTCAAACAACAGCATACTTACAGATATAAAAGCTCGAATCGCTGCAGGTAATCGAACTTTCTACTCAATTAAACCTCTCCTTGGATCACCGTATGTATCAACTAACACCAAGCTCAAGTTATACAAGACATTGATTAGACCGGTTGTGATGTATGGGTCACAAACGTGGACCCTTACACAAAATGACGAATCGCATTTATCTGTATTTGAGCGTAAGATCCTACGCTACATATTTGGTCCACTTAAGACAGACGATGGGGAGTATAGAACCCGGTATAACTTTGAGATCAGAGACCTTCTTGAGGGTCCTGATATAATAGGTTGTATCCGTTCTAATAGGATTGCTTGGTTTGGGCATGTTCTACGAGCCGATTCACAGTCTGGAATGATTAGAAAAATGTACGTTAGTACCCCAGGGAGTGGTAGACCGCGAGGTAGACCACGACTACAATGGGAGACTGACGTAATAAACGACCTTAAAAAAATCGGCTGCCATGGTAATTATGTCGCTGTTGCGAATGACCGTGGTGAATATTCAAAGCTGATTAACCTGGCAACGCTCCTACATGGAGCATGAACGCCTTTAAAAAAAAAAAAAAAACAAACTTCTCGCGTTTAACACTAAACATGCCTAACTTTGTTTAAAAAAAAAATTACGTTTATCGAATTGATAGTAAGGTCAATTCGAAGACAGATTGAAAAACGTGACAACGAATGAAGCATTCAGACAACCAGGATAATGACCATCAGCTTATCATTGAAACCACAGAAGAAATAACGACTATCCAAGCACAACGATACTTGTGTTCATCCGGTTATTGCATGGCGACACTTCGAAATTTCAAAGCAATTCATGGAATTAAATAAAAGATGAACCAAATATTAAAGGAATTGTAGTAAACATTTTAAGCAAAAAATTACAAAATATAAACTTCAGTCGTTTTTATAAAGCAGTGAAGAATCACCAAATATAGAAATGGAGTTAAAGCAATTAACAAATATAAAAATGGGAATAACAGAATAACGAGAAGTGATAACACCTAACCGCAGTTAGCGACAGCGGTAAATCTAGGGAACAAACATTCTGATGGGTGCTATCTAACAGCTTGGGTGTTGCTGTTTATATATCTGGTTGTATTGGGGCTGGGTGTAACATACCTAGCAACACAACATTTAAAAAGGATCATCACAGCAGAAGTAACCAAAACGCTGGAAAGTATCAAAGCGGTGTCCGATGTGACTCCATGGGTTTGAACTAAATATTGTTAAGGAAATTTAAAAAAAAAAATTGATTAAGAATAATCGCTGGCCCTCGCCGATTTCATGTGATGATTACCACATATTTTATACCGCGTGGGCGCTACTCCTTGACGAGTCCGAAAACTTTTGTTCTGCCATTTTCCCTTAAATCGGCCGCTTTTTCATTCGTCAAGCTCCGCAAAATGCCGATTGTCTGCGATCTTGTAAATTTGCTACCACATTTTTTTTTAACTGTGGGAGTTGGAAATTTGCTTTAGAACAAGAGGGTAAGCTTGTCCGAAAAAAATGTGTCCACTATTGTCGAGCCCGACAACTGACATTTTGGTATGTTTGGGCTGTCGGACTAGACAAAAGAAGACAAATTTTTGTCGGAGAAGGTTACCCTCGTGTTCTAAATTTATTTTTTTTTAACTATGGGGTAAATTTCGACACCCATAGTTAAAAAAAAAATAAATTTACAAGAGCCCGACTGGCATCGGCATTTTTCGCAGCTTGTTGAACGAAAATGCGGCCGAATCGAGAAAAATGACAGAACAAAAGTTTTCGGACTCGTCAAGGACAGGCGCCTCACGAAGTATAAAATATGTGGTAATCATCACATGAAATCGGCGTGGACCCAGGGACTAGAAGTTGAAATTAAAATTATTATTAGTAAAAATTTGTTATAGTATGGTAAGTAGAAATTTTACTTTATAACATTTTTTCGGCAAATGGCTTCGTCGCCATTTTTTTTATATTTTTACGACAGTGAAGTAACACGTTGTTTTGAAAATAATTTCATGTATTAATTTCATATTTATAAAAAATATACTATTTTAGTATTATGAGAAATTTATATTAGAATATTTACTGGGGATTGCAATCCTGGGATCTTGAATCATTTTATCACACATTTTTATGATCCCGAAAGTCCAGCAGCAAAATGTTAGGTATCACTACACCATCACATCACCTTCACCATCGAACCGAAAAAATTATATGTTTTCAATTTTACTTTTTTTATGCTAAATTTTTATGATAAATCATCGTAGATCGAAAATTCGATGATTCAAACATTTTGCTGCGGAATTAATGAAAGAAAACTCCGCGATTACGGGATCGTCGTATTTGCCAAGATTGATCAATGAAAACACGAAGCCTGTTAAAAAAGAAGTAATATTAAGTTCGCATGGAGGGATCAGTTTTTGTTGATTTGTAATTTTTTTATGTTTGGTTGGCACATGAGTTATTACTTATTACCAAATTAAGTAACAGGCGTGACGAAAAATCAATTGAAGAATTATGTTTTCTAAAATCTTATTTCCATTCGAAAATGTAAGAAACTGGTTTTTCGTTATGTAATATTTTTAAAGTTTTATTTTGTTTCTTGAATTTTAAATAAGAAGTTGAATTAGTAAGTTAATTTTTTTAGTATGTATGAGCAATTTCACGCAAGTTCAGCAAATTTTTGGGAAATTTTGACTTGACCCCTTTTAATTTTGATTATTTTTTGTTTATGGATAGTCTTTCATAAATAAAAAATACAAGTTCTCTTAGAATTTTTTTTTCGACCAGGGGTCTTCACAGGGTGCCCCTCAATTTTTTGTTATTTTGTGATGTGAGTGCATTTCGACGAGCGATTGTAGAAAACCTACTCAATCGATTTTCATAAATGATATGTTGTTGAATAGGTATTAGAACAAAGTTTTTAAAAATGTACACTGTTAGTTTTTTGAAATAATTTTTAACGGTGTTACATAAGAAAAAAACGGTGTAATTGAAAAAAAGATGGCATAGCCTTTTTTTTTTTTTTTTAACTAAATTGAAGTTTATTTTATATCTAACCACTTGTGAAAGTTTAAGAGATGCATTATTTTTTGTTTTAAAGATAAAATTCGTTGTGCATATGACTGTCGGGAATCAGTTTTTTTTGTTCTGAAGGACAATTATAAAAATGGCGATTTTTAGATTCAGATTTTTTTTTTATGTCAAATATTTTATTTTTAAATATCAAATATTTTATTATTAGATGAACTTTTTAAAAAGCAATTTCAGTCAATTTCAGCAAAATTTTGCGACATTTTGACTCGACCCTTTTTAATTTGGTTTATTTTTAGTTTATAGATAGCCTTTGATAAATGAAAAATACGACTTCAAGTAGAATTTTTTATAAATATAATAATATGAATTATTATATTTTTAAATATAATAATATAATTATAATAACAATATAAATGATATGTCGTAGAATAGGTGTTAAAAAGAAACTTTTGAAATTGTGCATTGTTAGTTTTTTAATCCTATTCAACGGTGTTACATAAGAAAACAAGTTTAAAAGATGAAGCTAGCATCTAATCCCACTTTTTTATTTTTTTTTTTAAATAAAATTGAATTTTGTTTTTATTTACCTGTGAATTTACCTGTTAATCCGTTAATCCTTTAAAAGGCGGTTGTTTTTTTAGATATGCATGATTGAAAAATTTGAAAATCCTACTTTTAATTTTAAGTGAATATAGGCGTAAACTAATATGGATTAAAAATAAATAAAAACCATCTTAAGGATTTTAAATTATATATGGCTGTAATTAAGACAAAGATTTCAAAAGGTTGAATAGATGCTGTAGAGTAGTAAATGTAGAGTAATTGTATTTGGTCATAAAAAATAGGCGTATATAATCTTTATTGATGCCTGCATTACTATTTTTAATCCCATTTTTGTTATATAAATGAAGTTTTAAATTGGTCACTATCAGTTAATTTCTATTACTTTAACAAAAACTTTCAAAATTTAATTTTTCTAAAATGAGTGAATATAAATGCGTTAAACCATTTTCAAATTCTAAATGTTCTTCAAATAAAAGGAAAATCACAGAGAATGTTCGACAACATTTAGATGTTCTTGGGATTAGTGCAATGGAGAATAAGCGAATATGTTCATCTTGTTATTTAAATTTAATCAATCAGTCAACACTACCTTCTGGTTCAGATTTATCAACATCACTAACAGTGGGTGACGATGCAGTATCCAATGACGCATCTTCAAATGAAACATCAGATGAAATGCAAACCGATCAACTGATTGGTGCCAGCTTTAATCGAGATTATGTTCAAACACCAAACTTGATTAACATAGAGCGTGATGTGCTAATTAATAATTTAAACGAACTTATTGTGCCGCATATATCGGATCATCTTTCACCTCTTAAAATAAATTTGTGTGGCAGTCTCGACTACAGGAAACAAAAAGCCGTTCAAATAACTAAGTCTATTCAGGAACGTTTGACTGGAGAAGTATTGGAGTTGTCTGAAAATGCAAAAATAAGGCAACGTTATGAAGAAATTATTAGAAATCTAAAGATACATTTCGAAAATGGGGATTATGCTGAAAAACAAAAAATGTTGTCAATTTTACCGCAAGAAATGAAAATGCAGGAGATTCAAGATATATTTGGAAGTAATGCTACGCGTCATTTGGTTGAAAAAAGTAAAACTCTACATGAAAATAATTTTCAGCATTCATCTGCGACGGATAAAAGAGGTGTATCCACAGTGGCGGATTACCATAGAGGCGGAAGAGGCGGCCGCCTCGGGCCCCACGTGCACAGGGGCCCCCTCGCTACAAATAGTATTAATATTTTATTGGTATTCAAATATCAGATGACTGCGTTCATTCAACCAAAGTTTTTAAACCTAAAGATTTTTTTAATATTATCCTACATGTAAAAGTGTTAAGTTGTCAATTTGTATTACTTTTTTTCATGTATGTATTTATTTTAATAATTCTATTTTGATAGTTTTATAATTTTTTAATGTACAAATTCGTGTTCCAATTTGTATAGTAAAAAAACATTTTGTTTTGAAAAGTTCCACTGTTACGAATAAATATTAATACCAGTGTTTCGAACCCAGAAAAATTTGGGTGCAGGTTCAGGTTCGGGTTCAATACATTAAAATTTAGTGGGTTCGGGTTCGGTTCGGGTTTGGGTTCGGGTTCAAATTTGTTACAAAAAAAAACAATTTTTTCGAATTTTTTTTATGAATTCATTATTTTTTTATTGAGAATTTTTGAGATCAATTAAACTTAAGTAAGGAAAGAAGTAATTGGAATTTTTTCAATTCAAAGGTATGGTTTGAAGTTTCTCAGAAAAAACTCCAATTCGCATTTTTCGTGTTTCGGATGAATTCGAACCTTCCTCATCAGTGCCCGGGCTCGAATCCTTGGGCAGACACGCTATCGATTATGCCGTTGAGGCAATGACAATTTCGAAGTTGAAACTTCCTCATCACTTACTTATTTTTGCTTAAGTTGAATTTTTCCACTGTCATTAGACTCCATATTATGGAAATGTTTTTACATTATATGGGATTTTTTTATTTTTATTTTTTTATGTTACATTACATACCGTATTTATGTTACACACATATTTATTTTGGAAACTATTTTTCATTTAATTCTCACTATTCACTATTCTCTACTGAAACAAATAATAACCAAAATAATCTTGTTTGAAACAAAAAAAATTCTGCGAAATATGAAATTTCTTACGCAAATTTCCTAAATTTCCTATATTAAAAATTGAACCTGAACCGCGTTTTTGATTGGGTTCAGGTTCGGGTTCGGGTTCACATAATTTTAAAAAAATTTTGCTCCGGAGCGGGTTCAGGGTTCGGGTTCGGTTCGGGTTCGAAACCCTGATTAATACTAAAACTTTATTTGCAATGGGCTGTTATTGTATCAATCGCAAAATTATTAATAAAAAGAAAATCCAGATAAGTATTTTTTGGATATTTGAAGTATAGTATAATTGAGTTTTATGTTTTCATCAATGATTTTGGATTTCTTTTAAGACCTACAATTTATTGAAAGCATTAAACTGAAAACCTCAATTTTAAGCATATAATTGTACATATTTTAGATTAATTTCATATATAACTAAATAAATGAAAACTTTTTAACGTGTAGAATTGAAATCTTTTATTGTATGCTTAAAATCCATGTATTTTTTATACAATACGAATACATGCTAAATTCATCATTTGGATTAACGTTTGAAAAGGGTTTCCATATAATATGATTGATATAGTATTGGTGTTCAAGCTTTAGTTGTATATTTCGTTTTATCAATGTTGATTGGAAAAAAGATTGTCTAAAAAATTTGTCTAAAAAATTTGTCTAAAAAATTTGAAAAAAAAATTGTCTGTAACTGGACGTATTGATACTCAAATAACTCGTGAAATTGAAGTACAACAAAAATGCTGGCGGGAAGTTTTAAAAAGAGTTGCAGCTACAGTAAAGCTATTAGCTACTTTGGGTTTAGCATTTCGTGGTCATCGAGAAGATATTGATTCGAACAGAAAAGGAAATTTTATGACATGCATTGAGTACCTATCCCAATTTGATGATTTTCTTAAAAATCATTTGGAGAGGTACAGCCATCCAGGAAAAGGTAATGTAAGTTATTTATCACATACCACATGCGATGAATTTATAAATTTAATGGGAACTGAAGTAAAAGAACACCTAATTCAAGAAATTCAGGACTCTTTATATTATTCAATTATTGTTGGTTCTACGCCAGACGTGAACCACACTGACCAACTAAGTTTTATATTAAGGTACATTGATAAAGTGGGCGAGGCGAGAGAACGATTTTTGAATTTTTACAAATTGAAAATCACAATTCAGAATATCTAGCACAACTTATTTTGAAAACTTTAAACAATTTGTCTTTGGATATTAAAAATTGTCGCGGTCAAACATATATGGCCGGAAAATATAATGGTTTACAAGCCAGAATTAAAACTCTAAGTGAGACCGCCATTTTTATTCCTTGTATAAGTCATACGCTTTATTTAATTGGAAATTATGCTGCAGATGCCTGTTCTACTGCGGTGCATTATTTTAGCTTTATCCAAAATATATATGTATTCTTTTCTTCATCTACTCACAGATGGAAGTTGCTTATTGATAATTTTTTCGATCCTAATTCCAAACATAAAAAATTAAGTGACACAATATGGTCTGCAAGAGCTGATGCAGTATCCGCCTTGCGGTTTAATTACATAAATATTAAAACTGTTCTTATCCAAATTAGCGAAAATGAAGACGAAAAACCGATTACTAAAGTTGAGGTTAAAAAATTAGCTAGCTCTTTCGATGAATATGAATTGCCTTATTAACCGTTCTATGGGATATATTATTGCAAAGAATCAATAGTACTAGAAAATCATTTCAAAATATTCAAACGAACTTATTGCGTACAAGGAGCAAAACTGTTTAATTCTTTGTCACAATTTATAAGGGATGTTCGGAATGATTTTGAGAGCTACAATATTAGCTACAAAGAAGGACGAAAAAGAAAACTCAAAATTATGTATGATGAATCATCTGCAAATGATACACAGCTAGTAGGACGAGAATTGTTTATTATAAGTACTCACAATATGATCTGTGATAGACTTGCCACTGAAATGTCTACCAGAACGTCCATATATGAAACTGTTTTAAATAATTTTAAATTATTTTTTGATCAAAATATATCCAGTGATGAAGTTGACAAGTGTATTTTAGAATTGTCAAATACATATGCGAGGGATATAGAAGTACAATATTTTAAAGACGAAGTACATCATTTTTTAAAATATATAAAAGAAGAGAACATCACTTGTTCATTTAAGATGTACAAGGTAATCATTGATGGCCTGCAATCTTCATTTCCCAATGTGGAAACTATTCTAAAAATATTTCTTACATTGCCGATATGCAACGCAAGTGGGGAACGATCTTTCTCCGTTCTGAAGCGGATTAAAAATTATTTAAGAAATAGTCTTAATCAAACTCATTTTCAAAATTTTTGGTAAAATCTTAGGCCCCAAAATTTTGTTCCGCCTCAGGCCCCTTAAAGGCATAATCCGCCACTGTGTATCCACAACAGATATAAATGTTGTGGAGCAGTTCTATAAAAGTGATGAAATCAGTAGATTATTGCCAGGCAAACGAGATGTAATATCTTTTAAAAAAGGAGATGAGCGCATAAAAATACAAAAGCGCTTATTGCTATGTACATTAAATGAAGCTTATGTGGAGTTTAAAAATAAGTTTCCTGATGTGAAAATAGGATTTACTAAATTCACGTCCCTTCGACCACAAGAATGTATGAAATTATCCCAAGGAGTTCATAATGTGTGCGTGTGTACCATACATCAAAATATAAAACTAATTCATATTGTAAGTTTTTTTTTTGTTTGTTTTTTTTTTTTTTTATAAAACTAATGATTCAACACTCTAAGATGTCTTGGATTACTGATGCTGCTTTCCAAAATTATAAAACATTAATTGAATTTGTTTCATGTGGTAAATTAACAGAAGATTGTCATAATTTGAAGTGCAATGAATGTTCAAAAAAACTTCAACAACTGAAAGAAAAATTACTAAATGATTTTGACGTTAAAGGAATCCTTCAAGTCAAATATCAACAATGGAATACCACTGATCGATGCAATTTGGATACTTTAATAGAAACTGTAGAAGAATTTATGAAAAAATTTATTTACCGTTTACAAATTTTGATACCACACAACTTTATAGCAAAACAGCAATCTACATTCATTGAGGAAAAAAAAAAATTTAGAAGCAGGAGAGTGCTTCGTTCAAGGGGATTTTTCTGAAAACTACGGCTTCATAATTCAGAATGCGGTTCAAGGCAATTATTATAATAATTCACAAGCTAATCAATAATATAATAGCCGTAAGTCTATCCTTCTATACAAGCGTAACGGATACCTTATCTATCCTTTAGTCTATAGTTCAAATATAGTTCAAATTGGTATATTGGTAGCGCGCTCGACTAATGATCATAAGATTGAAAGTTCGAAACCTGATTGTTGCAAATTTTTTTTTATTTTTTTTTTAAATAACATTAAAATTATTGTTTTTTTACACACTTTTATTTTATTCATATTCATACATACATTTCGTTTTACGATAATGCAGTTTTTAAATTTTTATTTTAAATAACATTAAAATTGTTTTTTTTATTCATAAATTCATTATTTTCTTTAAATAACTTTAAAATTATTGTGCTTTTTTATTTTATTATTCATGAATGAATTCATATAAATAAATAATTCATATATAAATAAAACTTATATAAAATTTTGTTTAGTTTTTTTACAGGCAGTTCTAAAAATCATATAATAGTGGTTTCCGATAATTATTTGCCATAATTTCATTCCTGTGAACTAAATTAAGGAAAAACAAAAACTACTATTTGAGTATGTATTTCTCTTGCAATATAACAGCTTTATCATAAAAGATCGTGTGACGTCATTTTGTTTAGTTATTTTAAGTTTTAATAAAAATTAGAATGCATTCAGGGATTTTATTTTAATTCAGTTACATAATACATATATTTATAATTTTTGTTGATGTTTTATTAATAAAACCTTTTTTATTTTGAATTAGTCACAAGATATGTAATATTTATTATGAAAAATAGATCGAATTTTTTTTAAAGGAATAATTTTTACATTAAATAGTAAAGTTGGTAGATGGTTTTTATAATAAGTTTATTAAAAAAGAAAAGAGGAAACAAATTGATGAAAGTACATGATTAAAGGTCTATTTCCTCACTTTTTGACACAACATTTCGTAAAATACTAGCGCTATTATGGCAGGACCAGAACCAGAAAATTGTTCTATAGTACAGCGAACATAACAGCATAGAAAAATATAGATTTTTAACAATTTTTAAAAACAATGTAGGTTGAAAACATTTGATATTTTTATGCAAAAAACAGTTTAGGTTATAATATACATTTTCAAACATTAATAATTTAAACCGATTTGATAAAATGAACTTTAAGAAACTCAGTACGAAATTTCGTTGTCATTGTCGATGTAGGGGGTTGTGAGAAAGGTTCGGAGCTCAACGCTTATCCTATATTTAATTTTTATTGTTTTGGTTTATTTTTTTTATAGAACATAAAAATTATTCCTTTTTCATAAAAATTCCTTCATAAAAATTCCATTTACGGCATTTAAATTTTTCGATAATGTAGTTTTTCAAAATTATTGCTCTAATTGTCTTTTAGCCGTTTCGTTCAAATTTATATCGTTGCGATATTAATAAGAAAATTAATTATTTATATGACAGATAGTGCTAAAAATCATAGAATATTTTTTTTCCATCATTATTTTTGCATAGCTTCATTTTCTGTAAATAAAATATAGGAGAAAAAAAGCTGCTATTTCAGTATTTTCTTATTATTATTATTTTCAACCATTTGTCATTGATCGTATAAAAATTTATCGTTAACCTCACGATGATTTTTGTAGAATTATAGTTAAGCAGAAGGTACACACAGAATAGATTAGAAGAGGTTGGATTATGATGGATAGTACTTAGTAGTTGTATCAAAGCCGGATGAAAAGAGCAAGAGTGTATTGGTGTGCGTAGGGAGGGGAAAGGATGGAGGGGCGAGGGGGGGGTGGGGGTGGGGTTTGGGCGGAGCCCGCGGGATACCCCCTAGTATTCATCCATTTGTCATTTATTTTAAAAGTGCCGCAAGTGAATATATACAGCACCGAAGTTTTATACTCATTTCGGATATAAACGATCACAACAGTACTACAGTCCATCTTTTCATTACAAATCTTATTGAATTCATCAAAACGCATATAAATTCTAATTTTACAAAAATAATTTATAACACTGACGGTGCACCTTCTCAATACAAAAATAAACATAACCTAATTAACTTATGCCACCATAAAAAAAACTTTAAGGTTGATGCTGAATGGCATTTTCATGCTACCAGCCATAGAAAGGGACCTTGTGATGAAATTGGTGTTACACTGAAGCGTGCTGCACACCGTTATAGTATGGCGAGCGAAGAAATATTATTGATACACCAAAAAAACTTTTCGAATGGGCTTTAAAATGGGAATCTACCATGAACTTTGGATACGCCGATAAAAATGAACATCAATTAACAAAAAAAAAATTACAAAATCGATATAAAAATGCGATTACTATAAGTGGAACTCAAAAATTTCATTCTTTTGTACCAATAAATACTAAGACAATAAATGCAAAAATGTTTTCCAACTCAAATGAAACTTTTGAATGTAAAATAAGTAAATAATTTTTAATAATTATATTTATTTTCACATATATAATTTGTATGATATTTTAAAAAGTTTATTCAATAATAAAATATTTGTAATTTAATGTTGAAAAACAATCTTTTACTTTATGATTCCATAATAACATAATACGAACATAATGCTTCTCCAGTCAAAAGTTCCTAATTAGATTTAGTTATTTATACGGCTTTTTTGTTTGCAGTCAAGACTGTCAAATTATTTTTTATAAGAGTAACAAGTGATTACTAAAAGTGATAAATAAACATTTCATTTTTTATGCCATCTAATACAAAGAAAATAATTGCAGAAGTGCTTTCCTATTCAAAAGAAACTTCTGTTTGTAAAATAAGTAAATCATTTTTAACAATTGTATTTATTTTATTTATTGTACTACATATATAATTTTTATAATATTTTAAAAAGTTCATCTAATAATAAAATATTTGATATTTAACATAAAAAAAAAATCTCTTAGTTTATAACGCCATTTTTATAATTTTCCTTCAGAACAAAAAAAACTGATTCCCGACAGTCATATGCACAACGAATTTTATCTCTAAAACAAAAAATAATGCATCTCCTAAACTTTCACAAGTGGTTAGATATAAAATAAGCTTCAATTTTGTTTTAAAAAAAAAGTCCAAGCGGCACGTATATCCGCTAGAAATAGGTAGATTTCGAGATCAGACAGTTTTGTGTGCCAGTAGAATCTGATGTATCAGATTACTTTAAACAACACAAACTAATTTCAAACAGATATCGAACAAATTTTAAAAAGAAAATTAGCTACATATAAGCAAAACTATATCTATCCAATTTTGCAACAAACAAATATAAAATCTACCACAGAACATGCGTGTGACAATTTATGACACAAACCTACGCTTTATCATATGTCGTACAATTAGTGCAAAACATCAAAATAGTTTATTTCTAAGAAAAAAAAATTTAATTTCTTCTATTCAAACCTTTTTATTTTTTTTTCATTGACTGTTATAAGGTTTTTGGAAATTGTAGTTATGGATTGTTGCAAACTTTTTTGTTGAAGCTAACAAGTCAAAAACCTCTAACTGCAGAGGTTTATATTTATAAGAAACGGATTAAAATGTTTCCACAGATTCTAAATTTATGAAGTTTTTAAAACTATTAGTATCCAAACGGCCGTTATAACGGATTAAAAAAACGAATTTTTTTTCTAGTTTAAAGCCTCTAGTTATTTAACCATGCGTCAGATTTTTCTGATTTACGAACTTGTCTACTCCCATTTTTATTTATTAACTTCCCGATATGGGAAGTTATTGTTTTTGGGTCGATTTTCGAAATCGGAAATTTTTTGATATCTTTACGTTTCATGACCTCCTGAAGCTGTTTAGACTATTTTTAGCTGGCAGTCTGTATGTGTGTGTGTGTGTATGTATGTGTATATCGCTGTGTGGAGAATTTTTGCCCAACGATTTCTCAACAACGGATGGGTCGATTTTAACGAAAATGGTCGCAATCGATGTATCTTGTCGTAACTTAGAGCCCAGTCCTTTTCTAGCGAAATTATATCGTTTGTTTTTTAGTGGTTTCCAAAAAACTGAAAATCATCTCTTGCAAATATCATGAGATTAATAAATAATGCTATCAAGGTCATGAAGCTTCCATATTGCTTGTCAGCATGTCAGACATTTATAATGATATTTGTATAAACAATTGCTATCTTAGTTTTTGAGATTTTTAACAAAATGTGAAAAAACTACGTGTTATTTTCTTTATGCAAACGAATGATATCTGGCTACAGTTTTCGTTCAATCTTTACAACATTGTCTATAACCGTGAAGTTTTTCAATTTTTCGCTTCTGTAATGTTCGAAGATAAAGAGTGGGAGAGAAACAACTTTTTACCTTTTTATAAATAAGTCAGGAACCGTGTTTTCGAAAAATACAAAAAAATTATTTTGAACTACAAAAAAATCACCTTCCATATGACACCCCACTTGTCCAAGTCAAAAATATTTTTTTTTCAAAATTTCTACTCGCAACCCCCTCCAAAGAACAATTGAAATTATAACGACCAAAAAAAATTTTTCATTTTTTTATTGCCAAGTTCCTACAACCGTGAATTTTTTAAAAATTTTTCTTTTGTAATGTTCGAAGATAAGTGGGGGGGACAAAACTAAAATTTCACTTTTTCTAAAATAAGTCCATTACTGTGCTTTCGAAAATTAGAAAAAAAACTGTTTTAGACTTGAACAAAAATAACCTTTCATATGATACCCCCCACTTGACATGACCAAAAATATTATGTTTTCGTAATTTTTACTCTCAACACCCTCCAACGAACATTTGAAATTATAACAACCAAGGATTGGATTTTTGGATTTTTTTTGGATTGGATTTTTTTTGATCTTTTTAAACCAAACTCGATTCCTTAAAACAAACTTTTGTTTTACTATCTCCTTATCAATGTCCATAAAATATTGATGAAAAGTAATATTCAAAATTTTCTTGTTGTCAGTAGGCGTGGACAAATACATTGAATAACTGTAAAAAATTTCAAGTTGATAGCACTTATAGTTTTTGAGAAAATCGATTATGTAGAAATTCGGACGGACACCGAAGTCTCACCAATAGGGTACCGTTTTTACTTTTTCAAAGTACGAAACCCTAAAAATGGTGTTATTGTATGATAAAAATCGAAAAAATTTTAGCAACGTTGACAAAGTAGACTTTAAGTAGACTCCACCGTTAGTTTTTTTAAATATATGGTGCAACGAAAATCTTCTTTCCAGTGTAACCAAAAGATGAAAATATGACGATTAATTGCAAGTCTTAGAAAGAGAATTTCAATTTATTAAAGTTTTAAGAAAATATCTTTATGTTACCTATTTAACTTAACGGGAAGTTCTTGGCGTGGCCGCTATGGTCACACCCTACCCTACTAGTTTTTTATTTATTTTTTAACTGTTTGAGGTTTTTGACCGATTTTTCATCTGCTTGTACTAAGCAGACCCAACTTCTTGTTCCCTTCATGTCCTTGTTCATTGTATTAATGTTTTGTTTGACACCATCTTCTATGATTTATAGTTGTAGTAATAATAATAATGTTGATGGTGACTCCCCGCGTGCGGGAAGGGAGGGGTAATTGGTCGTTGGGAATTATTATTATTATTGTCCAAGATATTAATAAAACACACATGTTTACGGAAGGTTTTTTGATCTGGCTCCACAAATGCGACCGTGAGAGTGCCGGTTGATTCAAACGCATTTTGTGTTTTACAAGCTTTTTTGTTGGAGCCGCTCACTCAAGAACCTCCAACTGCAGAGGTCTTTTTTTTGAAAGAAACTGATTAAAAAGGTTTTAAAGATTCTAAATTTATGAAGTTTTTAAAAATATAAGAATCTAAACGGCGGTTATAACGGATCTAAAAAACAGAGTTTTTTTCTAATATAAAGACTCTAGTTTCTTAACCATGTGTCGGATTTGGCTGATTTACGAACTTGTCCAAGATATTAATAAAACGCACATTTTTAGAAAAGGTTTTTTGATCTGGCTTTACAAATGCGACCGTGAGAGTGCCGGCTGTTTAAAAAAAAATTTTTTTTTGCAAACTTTTTTGTTGGAGCAGCTCACTCAGGAACCTCTAACTGCAGAGGTCTATTTTTAAAACAAATTGATAAAAAAGATTCAAAAAATTCTAAACTTGTTAACATTTTTAAAATATTAGTATCCAAACGGCCGTTGTAACGGTTTTAAAAAATCAATTTTTTTTAGAAAAAAGGCTCTAGTTCCTTAACCACGTGTTGGATTTTGCTGATTCACGAGCTCGTTCGAGATATTAATAGAACACACATGTACAGAAATTTTTTTTGATCTACCTCAACAAATGCGACCGTGAGAGTGCCGGTCGTTTTCGTTATATCTCATATCGTGTATATATATATATTGTAATAAACTTCGTCCAGAATGGGTTAATTTTATTTACTCATTCATGAATTGAAAGTTAACTCCTTTTTCAATCTTTTACTTGTATTGCAAATTGTATTGCATAAATTAATGTAAATTAAATTTGTTATACAAATGTTTACATTAATGAATTAAAAGGAGTTACCTTATACATTTTGCATAAATTAAATTTGAGTTCGCTAATACAAATGCAAGTTTGAATGAAAACAGGTGTGGCCTATTTCAGATGTACGGACTACGTAGTATTGATTTCTAGTGGATTATAGAAGTTTCGATTTATTTATTTTTCGATATAAATAAGCAAACAAAAATATCAGATAGTCAGTTTTAATTTGGCAATTAAAAGTGTTTTACAAATATTCGAAAGTATAAGGAATAATCGGTGGTACTTGAGCCTGGGTACTAATAGTAAAGGAATTTGAACTTAGTGGAATAGCAAATACAGATTTTACGATTCCGAATATTGTTGATTCAAATTGCGGAAAAGCGGTGAAGTTTATGGTACATAAATTGGAGACCCTGGAATTTATTGTAAGGAAAAACGGAAGCTGCTGTAATTTGTTGACAAATAAAGTTTGAGATTCTGTTAACTAAAGATCTGTCTTTTACCGTCGTGTTTGTTCAATAATCTAAAAGAACCAACGAAGAGTCGTTACAGTGGTGTCAGAAGTGGGATTATTGAAACAATGGTCAAGACAGTAAATATTAGTGATCTCAGCCAGACCCAGCTGAAGGATGAGTTGAAGAAAAGGAATGCTCCAATCCACGGAACGAAGGCAGAACTTGCATTTCGGCTGCGTAAAGTTTTAGAAGAAGCAGGCCAAAGCACAGAGGTCATAGAGGTAGAGCCGGAGGAAGCTCCTGTCCAGAATGCCCCAGCAATTGATCCGATGATGATGTTGATGAAAGAAATGATGGCACAGCAACAACAACAATTTGCTGATATGATGGCCAAACAAGGAAACAATCTGATGGCCCGACAAGAGAAACTGGCAGCAGAACAAAAAGTTCTGGCAGCAGAACAAAAAGTAGAGCAACAACAACAACTTGCTGATATGATGGCTCGACAAGAGAAACAGGCAGCAGAACAAAAAGTTCTAGCAGCAGAACAAAAAGTAGAGCAGCGACAACAATTTGCTGATATGATGGCAAAGCAAGAAAGTCTACTTGAAGTAATCGAGTCACGTATATCCAGTGCAGAGGGTAAAATCAACAACATAGAAAGGGAGCTGCGGAAAGTTACCGAAGAACATGAAGAGAAATTACGCAATCTTTCGAGTGAATTCCGTCAAGAAATAGCACAATTGAAGTCAGGTAACATGAGCAATCCATCAATTACTTCAGCCCCAGCTAGAGTGAAAACGCCCGCATTTGATGGATCTACATCTTATCAGATATTTAAGATGCAATTTGAGATAGCAACAACTGGGGTTGATCACCAGCAAAAATCAAACGCGCTTATATTGGCATTGAAGGGACCTGCTGCTGAAATTTTGCAGACACTATCAGCGACAGAACGTGATTACAGCAAGATTATGGAGGCCTTAGAAGTAAGATACGGGGAAAGTCATATGCAAGCTCTCCATCGCATGCAGCTCAAGACACGAAAACAAGGAGTCAGCGAAACCTTGCAAGAATTAGAGGCTGACATTGTGAGACTGGTAAATCTGTCATACCCGAACTATAACGCTGAACACCGAGACGAATTGGCAGCTGATACATTTATCAATGCTCTTCGAGATGTACAAATGAGGAATCAGCTTTATCTAAGCGGAAAGAAGCTACCTGCAGAAGTCTTAGCATTGGCCCTGCAAATGGAAGCTGGAAAAAGAGCGTACGGTTCAGATAGAGTACGTCAGATGGAAGTTACTGAAGAACCTCTAAAAGCAGCGCTTGATGAAGTGATCATGCGTGTCAAAAGTCTGGGAGATAAGCCTGAGCGAAATCAACGAAGTAGGTCTAGCAGAGTAAGATGCTGGAACTGTGGAAAGTTGGGGCACATCCGAAGAGAATGTAAATGGGAGCCGCACCCGGAAGACAGATGCAGCGTTCCGGATTCGGGAAACTAGATCGTGCCAGTTTTGAAGGGCGAAAGCTGGCTCAATTACAATGCCCTACATTGGTGGTATCACAAGTAAAAAGAGAAAATAGTAGTCTAGTCTTAGAGGCAACCGTTGGAAGCAGATCGTGCATGTTGACTTTGGACACAGGTGCTTCGAGATCAATAGTGCGTCCAGATGTGGTTCATGATAGTCAGATCGAGACAGCAAGACGATTCACCCTAAAAACAGCTACGGGTGAAACAGTTCTAGTTCATGGAGAAAGCGACCAAGAGGTTCACCTTGGAGGAAATTCATTTAGGCACCGATTTATTGTAGCAGATATAGAAGATGACTGCATAATTGGGCTTGACTTCATGAAAGAATACAATTTTATATTAGATCTGGGGAGCCACGTACTGAGATATGGAAACACAGAAATAGTGCTAAACGCCACCAACGACAATTCTGAGGTCCGTGTTATTAGTGACGGACCAACTGAGATCCCGGCAAAATCTGAGAAAATCATATGGACTAAGCTACTAGATAAAAGTGACCAAAATTCACCTGTGATGATTGAGCCAGCTAACAACGACTTTGGGGGAAACATTATGACTGGCCGAACGCTAGTTGCAGCAAAAGAGGGAGTAGTTCCAGTGCAACTGATTAACTTCTCAAATAAACGAGTGGTCATCAATCATGGAGAAGAAATCGCCAAATACAGCACCATAAAAGAGATAATCAGCTGTGAAGAAGAGCAAAAGGTCTTCATGCAGAGAAACAATCCCGCATTAGTAGCAATTCTTCAAGATCTTAGTAAAAGAATGAATCCAGCCGAATTCAAAGAAATCAAGAGGGTATTAACGAAGATGAGCAGCGTTTTCTCTACTGGAGATGAAGATGTTGGAAGAACAAACATCGTGCGACATAGGATCAACACTGGAAACGCTCATCCTATCAGACAGCCTCCTAGAAGACTACCACTGGCTAAACACGAGGTAGTGCAAGGAATGCTGGACAAAATGAAAAGTGATGGAGTCATCAGGCCATCTAAGAGTCCATGGAGCTCACCAGTGGTGCTAGTTAGAAAAAAAGATGGGTCAGCTCGTTTTTGTGTAGACTATCGAAGGCTCAATGAGGTAACCATTAAGGACAGCTATCCACTGCCACGAATTGATGACACACTGGATACACTATCAGGGGCCAAATGGTACAGCACATTAGATCTGAAGAGTGGCTACTGGCAAGTTGAAATGCATCCAGAAGATCGACGAAAGACAGCATTTTCTACTGGCAATGGGTTGTGGGAGTTCAATGTGATGCCGTTTGGTCTATGCAATGCCCCAGCAACATTTGAACGTCTAATGGAATGCGTGTTGCATGGTTTAACCTGGAAGGCCTGCCTAGTTTATCTTGATGACATCATTATAATGGGTCGCAACTTCGAAGAGCATCTAATGAACCTCGAAGAAGTACTCCGAAGAATAAGTAATGCCAACATGAAGTTGAATCCGGTAAAGTGCAATCTCTTCCACAAAGAAGTGAAGTACCTTGGACACATCATAACAGAACATGGAGTCAGAACCGATCCCGAGAAGATTGATGCTGTGAAAAATTGGCCAGTACCGAAGAATGTTCATGAGCTACGCAGTTTCCTTGGCTTATGCACCTATTATCGAAGATTCGTGGAGAATTTTGCGAATATCGCCAAGAGTCTACATAAATTGACAGAGGCAAATACCAAGTTTCTGTGGACAACCGAATGTAATGAGGCATTCTGCCGTTTAAAAGAAAAACTATGCAACACCCCTATACTAGCCTATCCAGAATCCGGAAAGATGTTCATTCTGGACACAGACGCAAGCAATGTAGGAACCGGAGCTGTTTTGTCACAGAAAGTTGGAGATGATGAGAAAATGGTGGCGTACTTCAGTAAAGTTCTGTCAAAGCCGGAGCGGAATTACTGTGTCACGAGGAAGGAGTTGCTAGCTATCATCAAGGCTGTGAAACATTTCCACAAGTATTTGTGTGGACAGCCATTCCTGATTCGCACGGACCATGCTGCTCTAAAATGGTTATTACAATTCAAATTTCCTGAAGGACAAGAAGCAAGATGGATAGAGATCCTGCAGAACTACGACTTCAAAGTTGAACACCGCAAGGGGAGGATCCATGGTAACGCCGATGCCCTGTCCAGAAGACCCTGTATAGAGGAGTGCAAGTCATGTAGCAGAACTGAGGGAAATGAGGCAATGAAAGTGAACCAAATCAAGTTCCAAACTCCTGAAGATTGGTGTACCGAGGCAATTAAAAGAGAGCAGCTAGAAGATCCAGCTACGGCTCCAGTATTGAAATGGAAAACCGAGGGAAGGCGACCGGAGTGGAAAGAGGTAGCACCTTTAAGTACGGAGGTGAAGTGCTACTGGGCGCAATGGGACTCACTATTTATGGACAACGGGATACTGAAAAGAAAATGGGAGTCCGCTGATGGAAAGAAAGTGTTAGAACAACTGGTGTTGCCATCAAGTCGAGTGGAAGAGGTACTGGGAAAGCTGCATGGAAGTATTTCTGGAGGACACCTGGGAGTCAATAAAACCCTGGCTAAAGTAAGGGAGAGGTTTTATTGGGTAAGGTATCGAACCGACGTGGAGCAATGGTGTCGGCGATGCGATACTTGTGCAGCGAGCAAAGGACCAAAAACTAGAACTCGAGGAGAGATGCAGCAGTACAATGTGGGTGCCCCAATGGAGAGAATTGCTATAGACATCGCGGGGCCATTTCCGGAAACGACAAAAGGTAACAAATACATCATGGTGGTCATTGATTACTTTACAAAATGGCCGGAAGCTTATGCAATACCGAACCAGGAAGCAGTTACGGTCGCGGAAACATTAGTCAATGAATGGGTTTGCAGATATGGAACACCGCTCGAGTTGCATACCGACCAGGGAAGGAATTTTGAATCTCAACTGATGGAAGAGCTGTGCAGAACACTCGGCATTAGAAAAACACGAACTACACCTATGAACCCACAATCGGATGGCATGGTAGAACGATTCAACCGAACCATGGAAGAACATTTGTCAAAGGTAGTAGAAGCCAACCAAAGAAATTGGGACAAGGATCTTCCGTTATTCTTGATGGCCTATCGTAGCGCAGTGCACGATACGACAAGTGAAACGCCAGCGAATATCATGTTCGGAAGAGAACTTCATCTTCCTAGTGACATCGAGTTTGGCATCCCTGGAGGTCTGGTATCCACGAAAACAGATTATGTGGGACAACTAAGGGAGAAGATGAATAAAATCCATCAGCAGGTTCGAGACCACATTAAGATTGCCAGTGACAAAATGAAAACCAGGTACGACATAAATGCAAATAGTGGCGGTTTTCAAGAAGGAGAATTGGTATGGCTATACAACCCCAGAAGAACTAAGGGAAGATCACCCAAGCTGCAGCCAGATTGGGAAGGCCCATATAAAATAATCAAACGAATTAATGATGTTATCTACCGCATACAAAAGGGACCCCGTACCAAGATGAAAGTGATACATCTGCAAAGGTTGGCACCGTACCAAGGTAACAGCACCAATGCGATCTCTGATATTGTTCGGGACGAACAAAACTAAATGGAGGGCAATGTAATAAACTTCGTCCAGAATGGGTTAATTTTATTTACTCATTCATGAATTGAAAGTTAACTCCTTTTTCAATCTTTTACTTGTATTGCAAATTGTATTGCATAAATTAATGTAAATTAAATTTGTTATACAAATGTTTACATTAATGAATTAAAAGGAGTTACCTAATACATTTTGCATAAATTAAATTTGAGTTCGCTAATACAAATGCAAGTTTGAATGAAAACAGGTGTGGCCTATTTCAGATGTACGGACTACGTAGTATTGATTTCTAGTGGATTATAGAAGTTTCGATTTATTTATTTTTCGATATAAATAAGCAAACAAAAATATCAGATAGTCAGTTTTAATTTGGCAATTAAAAGTGTTTTACAAATATTCGAAAGTATAAGGAATAATCGGTGGTACTTGAGCCTGGGTACTAATAGTAAAGGAATTTGAACTTAGTGGAATAGTAAATACAGATTTTACGATTCCGAATATTGTTGATTCAAATTGCGGAAAAGCGGTGAAGTTTATGGTACAAAAATTGGAGACCCTGGAATTTATTGTAAGGAAAAACGGAAGCTGCTGTAATTTGTTGACAAATAAAGTTTGAGATTCTGTTAACTAAAGATCTGTCTTTTACTGTCGTGTTTGTTCAATAATCTAAAAGAACCAACGAAGAGTCGTTACAATATATATATATATATATATATATATATATATATATATATATATATATATATATATATATATATATATATATATATATATATATATATATATATATATATATATATATATATATATATATATATATATATATATATATATATATATATATATATATATATATATATATATATATATATATATATATATATATATATATATATATATATATATATATATATATATATATATATATATATATATATATATATATATATATATATATATATATATATATATATATATATATATATTCTCTCTCTCTGGCGTTTACATCCCATGAAGGGATTTTGCTGTCTGTGCAATAAGCTTCCAATCATCTCGTTCCATGACCAGTTGACCCCAGTTTCGACATCCTATATCACGAAGGTCTTGGATGATGTCATCACGCCAGCGTTGTCTAGGTCTTCCTCTTCGACGAACACCAGCTGGTTGTTGTTGGGACGCTTTTTTTATCATTCTTTCTAATGGAGCCCTTTCTACATGACCAAACCATCTGATCCGGTTAGATTTAATGAATCCGATTACATCGCAGCCTCCAAGAAACTGTCTGATTTCGTGATTCATTCGGATTCTATACTGATTTTCAGCAACTTTACATGGACCATAAATTGTTCGTATGACCTTCCTCTCGAATGTTGATAAAATTCTACAATCGGAGGAAGTCAGTGTCCAGCTTTCACTTCCAAATGTAAGCACAGGTCGAATTAATGTTTTGTAAAGTGTGAGTTTACACGACCGCGAAAGATGTTTTGATCGCAAAAGTTTTGAATATGCGTAGAAAACTCTGTATGCGGCAGAGACACGGGCTTTGATATCTGCCTGCATGTCATTTGACGATGTTATTACAGACCCGAGGATTTTGAAGTTTTCCACGCGTTCCACTTCGTAGTCGCCAGTATCCAGATTTCCGGGAGGTATGTTCTTAGATGTTGTTAGCACTTTAGTCTTGCCGGTGTTGATGCATAATCCAAGTCGTTTAGCATTTCTTTCAAGCTGAGAGAGACTATCTTTAATATCGCTCGTTCTACGTCCGAGAAGCACAATATCATCTGCGTAGCCAAGAACTTGACTAGATTTATTATATATGCAGTTTTGCGTCTCAATTCGGCTTTTTCTTATCGCGTACTCTAACGCCAAATTAAACAGTACAGGCGCGAGTGCATCACCTTGTCGAACACCTGATGTTATATCGAAAGGATCAGAAACTGACCCTTCGATTACTATTCTACAATTTGATCCCGATGTTGTGAGTGCACAGAGAAACAAGTTTCTCTGGGATACCAAGGCATATGAGTGCGGACCAGAGGTTGTCGCGGATGATACTATCATATGCTTGCTTGAAATCAACGTAGAGCTGGTGAATGCTGATGTTGTACTCCCAACATTTTTCCAGAATCATCCTTAATGTAAAACATTGATCTGTGGTTGAGCGGTTGGGACGAAAACCACACTGATAGTCACCGATGATAGATTCGGCGAACGGGATGAGTCGAGCAAGTACAACATTAGCTAGTATTTTATATACAGTGTTCAACAGTGCGATGCCACGATAATTTTCACACTTTAGACGGTCACCTTTCTTATGTAGCGGAACAATGAGAGCTGTTTTCCATTCAGCAGGTAGTTCTTCTTGGTCCCAGATTGCAAGAATCAGATCGTATATACGTGAGACCAGAGCTGCTCCTCCATTTTTCAAAAGTTCTGCGGGAATTCCATCGAAACCTGGTGATTTGCCATTTTTCAGTTTTTTAATTGCAGCTTCCACTTCCTCTATTGCTGGGTAAGGGACAAAAATCTCCTCAGTTGATGGAGCAATTGCTCGAATAGGATGAACTTCATTCGTCCTATTCAATAGGTCTTGAAAGTGGGATCGCCACACTGCCAGCACATCACGTTCACTTGTTGTAAGTTCATTATTTTCGTTTTTGATGGCTGTAGATCTTGGGTGGAAATCTTTTGTCAGATTCCGTGCATTGGCAAAGCACTCTTTTGAATTTCCGCTGGCCGCATGTTGGTTGATATCTTCAATGCAGCTCTTCATGTGTTCGCGTTTCTTTTTACGTAGAAGTTTTGCTGAGGCTTTCCTGGCGCATAGATAATCAGCTTGGGAGCTTCGGGTGTTCCTTGTTAACCATTTCTCTCCCAGTTTTTGTTTATGTTCAACGGATTGGCGGCACTCGTCGTCGAACCATTCGTTGTGTGATTTCGGTGGCCGCTTTCCGATTGTAGTTTGTGCTGCGGCTATAATGGTTGATTGAAGCGTTTGCCATTCTTCTTGTATGTTAAATGGCATCTCAGAAGAGATGTCATGCTCTTCTATGCTTTGCGTTACAATTTCCTGATATCTGTTCAGCGTTTCCGGATGTTTAAATGCATCGACGTTCCAGCGCACGGTCTTTTTTGCTTGTCTATTAAATGTAGATGATAATTTGCACTTGTACTTAAAGATGACAAGCATATGATCAGTGTCCATATCAGCACCTCTGTATGATCGAACGTCAGTTACACTTGTGGAGTGTCTCTTAGAAATCATGACGTGATCGATTTGATTTTCCGTTCTTCCGTCATTTGATTTCCACGTTGCCTTGTGGATTCTCTTGTGAGGGAAGAAAGTGCTGGAAATTACTAGATCATACATCATAGCCAGCTCGGCTGCGCGAAAACCGTTATTGTTGCTGGTATGATGCAAGCTGTTAGGGCCGATATGTGTTTTAAGTTCTGCAATCCTACCGATTTGAGCATTAAAGTCACCTACCACGATTTTTATATCGTGCCGCGGGATTTTATTGATGACTTCTTCGAGTTCTAGGAAGAACAGGTCTTTAATATCATCTGCTTTATCTTCAGTAGGTGCATGAACATTGACGATCGTTACATTGAATTTTTGCGTGCGGATTCTCAGTGTGCATAACCGCATATTAATTGGGCAGAAGTCGATAATATGCTGATTCACGCGACGGTGTATAAGAAGGTCAACTCCAAATTCTCCTCCGTTTTGATGACCGCAATAATAAAGAGTGTATCCTATCGCTGTTTCATGGATTCCACTACCTTGCCATCTTAGTTCTTGTAATGCCACTATATCCAGTGTGTAGCTCTCGACTTGTTGTGTGAGTTTTAGGAGATCTCCTGGTCTTCTAAGGCTTAGCACGTTTCAGGTTCCCATTTTTAAATCGTAGTCCGGGTACAGTTTCCGAGGTCGTTCCAATAATGATTCCGAAATATTCCGAGGCCTGTGTACAGAATTCATGACAATAATTTTTTTACGGAAATGGGGTGTTAGCCCTTCGCCCAACCCAAATTTTCGTGAATGGGTTCGTTCTGCACCTTAAGGTCACCAGAAACAACCTTTTTACACGTTTATATAGCGAGCCGCTTGATCCAAGTCAGACGCCCGCTGAAAGCCGCCCCTAACATGGAGAACAGACGCTTTCTACACATTTATATAGCGAGCCGCTTGATCCAAGACAGACGCCCGCTCCAAGCCGCCCCTAACATGGAGAACAGACGCTTGAGTTGCATTGGTTTTATGGCACCAATGACTCGCCATGGTGCAGAATCATTGAGTATAAGCAGTATTTACTCTGCCCCTCTCAACTACACCAACTTAATTCTGATAGCGTTACCCAGGTAGCACGGCGTGGACGTAGAATTTCGGATTTTTGCTACCCATATATATATATATATATATATATATATATATATATATATATATATATATATATATATATATATATATATGTTTATATGTATATATATATATATATATATATATATATATATATATATATATATACATATATATATATATATATATATATATATATATATATATATATATATATATATATATATATATATATATATATATATATATATATATATATATATATATATATATATATATATATATATATATATATATATATATATATATATATATATGTGGGATGATTAATAATAAGCAAAATAATTAATTAATGAATTTATTGAATATAAAGTCTAATTGAATGAACACGTCTTTTCTCCTTTACAAAATATTAACGACTACTATAATTTTGAATCAACACGTTTTAGTACTATTTTCCGGGTTGCTGATTTTCTTCAATTCCCACATATATATATATATGTGTGAAAATTTTTTGCTTTATTTTTCATAAAACTTTTTGGATTCATAAAACGCTACGGGATTGCAATCCCTAGTATTAACAATAAGATTTTAATAAGTTATTAGTAATAGTACATTATGATGCTAGGACTTAAAGCTAAAGATTTTGGACGTATGTGGAGTTTGCAAATCGAGGCGCTAGCCGAGAAAATATATGGTTAAAAAGTGACACTGTAGGGTCGCAAATCACAGTTATAAAGTAACACTTAATATGTAGGCAAATAAAAAAAGCTTTTTGATTGGAAACTTAGTTTTGAGAAGGAGATTATTATTAGGAAATATGGAAAATAGCCAGCGTACAACCAGTTCCAAAAAAGGGTAGTAAGACTGATCCAACAAATCACAGACCTATTTCAATTTTATCGGTGGCTTCCAAAATTTTTGAGAAATAGAAATTAAATTAATTTTAATATAATGAACTTTTTAGAGTCTACCACACTACTTAATGTAAGACAATACGGGTTTTGGGAAAGGAAGAGACACGGGATATTTACTTTCCTTTGTCACTCATGTGTGGAACAAGTCGCTTGAAAATCATGGTGAGACTTTTGGTGTTGCTTTTGATATATCCAATGTTTGGCACAACAATCTTATTTGCAAATTAAGGTGCTATGGTTTGGATGAGCAACTTATATCTTGGATACAAAGTTTTATTTCCGAGCGGATATTTCGGGTCAATGTTGATGGTGTTTCATCGGATGTCTTTTCAACTAATGCAGGAGTTCCTTAGGGTTCTGCTTTGTCACCAACTCTCTTTCTTATTTATATTAACGATTTGTCTGATTCACCAATTAGTCCTATCCATAGTTTTGCTGATGATATAGCACGCTTCATGCGTCTCATGAAAACCCTCAATTATATTCACCTTTAGCGCTTAATAACTGTAGATCAAATTTGATAGATTCATTAAACCATGACCTTAAAACTATTTTGGATTGGGGGTCGCTAATAGTGTTGAATTCAATACGAGAAAAACACAGGCTTGTCATTTTCTAGATTATCTACACCTAACCCGTTTCCATTAAAGTTCGACTCTAAAGATCTTGTAGGGAAAGAATCTGTAAGACTTCGAGGAGTAGAAGTTGAAAATAATTTGAAATGGAATTCTCATATTTTTAACCTAGCTAAGAACGCTGTTCAAAAATTGGGCTTTTTGTTACGATGTCGTAAGTTTTTTTAATAGCGAACAGCTTCTATTAATTTACAAATCATTTATACATCCCTGTATGGAGTAGGTATCAACTGCGAACATAATTAGAAGCAAACGGGTTGACATTAATAATTTCGTGTAAAGAATCACGTAGTTAGATCTTATTTTTGAGTTCCGAAAGGGGAATTCTGCGAATGAAAATCCTACCGATCGTCCTATTGTCTAATCGACAGCATTCAGCAAATTGCTGTTGAAGGACGTACGTCGGACAAGGGACGGATCATTGTGCCATTACAGAATAGAAAAATGAAAAGAAGAAGTAATTTTGGTATTTGTTTACAGATAAGAACACATATTTGTCAAGAAACGACATTTTATGTGCAACCATGGTATGGTAACGAATATAAGGTATTCTTGACAGATAATCGAAACTTTTGTGTGACCTCATCCGGAGTGAATATAAAGAAACAAAAGCATATTGTTTTAGCCGTTAAGTGATGATAAACTTAAAATTATACAACTCTTTCCGGCAATTCAATCTATTAAACTATGTAGCGCATTGGTGGAACAGCATACTTGATAAAGGTGGTGAAACATACGTTATCGCTTTAGGCTTCTTCAAGGCATTCGATCGAGTCTGGCATGCCAACTTAATCAACAAGCTCGTTGCGTATGGTTTTCATCCCAATGTTGTGAAGCTGATTCAAAATTTTCTATCCAACCGATACATTTCGGTCTCCTTAGACGGATTTTCTTCTGAATCTAAACTAATTAACGCTGGTGTACCTCAAGGCTCAGTACTGTCCCCAACCCTATTTTTGATTTATATCAACGAATTGTTGAAAATCACCAGCAACCCAATAAATAGTTTTGCAGATGATAATACTCTGCTCGAAGTCATTCGAGCCCCTTCCTTCAAAAGGTAAATGCACGAACGAATTAATCCCACCCGGAGAGACGCTGCCATAAACGTGAATAAAGACCTAACAAAAGTCGCCGATTGGGGTGACCAAAACCTGGTCAATTTCAACTCTACCTAAACACAGCAGATGATTGTTTTCAGATCAAAAACCGAGTTCCCTAAAGATATTTTATTCAGTATGTGTGATGAACCAATAGGTGAACGTAAAATCATTCGTTTATTGGGTGTCACAGTTTCAAATGACCTACTCTGGAACGATCATGTAATGGCGATGGCAAAAAGCGCGTCTAAAAAACTCGGCTTCCTAAATAGATGCAAAAAATGTTTCGCTACATACCAATTTCTCTATGTTTACAAGTCCTATATATTTCCCTGTATGGAGTACTGTTGTCAAGTTTGGGGTGCTGCTTCTGTTTCCATCTTGGTCCTCTTGGACTCTGTTCAAAAGCGGGCTATACGAATTGTGGGTGATCGAGCTTTGACATCAATGATTCCCTACAACATCGTCGCACTGTTGCTGACCTCGTTGTTTTTTACAAATATCGTCATTAACAGTGCTCAGATGAAATCATCGGCATTATGCCTCAAACTTATTCTTACCCCCGTTCCACTCGGAAATCGGCTACCGCAACCACTGAAACGGTCAAGATCCCGCGCTGTCATACTGGCGGATCGCAGAAAGACTTTTTCGTCCAAACTGCATACAAATGGAATAGTTGGAATAGCCGGAACCCTTAGTCTCAGGTGGCTTCAACCCGCAGAGGTTTAAAAAAAGCGTTCATCAACACCTAAGAACGCCAGTTGTTGTGGTTTTTTTAAAAGGTATTTGTGTTGTTGTGACACATATTCTAAACCCTATTACACACCACTTTTTATTTTTTAAAAAAAATTATACAGTTGTGGCCGAGATGAATTTGAAAGCAGAATGCCCTTTAGGGAAAGAAGCGACGATTTCTTTTTTGAAACCCAAATTTGAGATATAAAATCGGCGTTTTTCTTTATGATATCATTTTGAAATATGCTTTAGTTCAATCTCTTGATTCTCTTCTTTTGAGTTAAATACATCAAACCACTCATTAACTGATTTGATAAACTCTGCACAAAGTAAGGCGTTTTCTGATTTACAAATTGATTTACAAAAAGAACGGGTTTTCTAGATCCAAGCCACATATTGACATTGTTTGTTCTTGTGACTTATTAATAGTCATTGCGAATGCCAAGCGAAATGGAAATTGCAAACGTTTGAATGGAATGGGCAAGTCTGTAATAAGCGATGGGATCATCCGGATTCATGGCAGAAGAACAATTTCATCTTCTTGTTTTCCTTTTTTTTATACACACCATTTTTCAGTTGCATAAAAGAAATCGAATAAACTAAATGAATTAAATTCATTATAAAATTTTAATGTTTTCAAAGACTTTTTTTTTTTTTTATCAATTAGTTAGACATGTTTAGCACACTAAATATGAAATATTCATTATTTAGACTCTTTGAATATTCGAAGATACCATGTCAACTATAAAGGAAAGAGATGAGGAAAATGGAAGGAATGGGGATATAGGGCTAACTATACTAATTGTTTTAAATGATTATGGACATTTTCTTTAAATGCCTGAGGGGAAAATTCATCGGAAAATACAGAGGGAGGCATTGAGTGCCACAATTTGGCCACTCTATTAAAATAGTCGTTCTGAAAGGACACAGTTCTACAACGAGGTATTTGTACAACAAATGGATGGGATAACTCGGCAGCTCTTGTTTGTCGATTATACTGCGCACACGATGGAAGAATATTTTGAATTTCCTTATAGGAGAATTCGCTTAAGTTATATTTATAGTAGATTGAAAATTCAGCCACATTTCTTCTGTGCTGGAGTGAATCAAGCTGTTCCGTTAGTTCGGTATTACCAATCAACCGTATTGCTTTTCTCTGTACGGAGTCTAGACATTTTATTGTTGACTGACAAGCGCCTCCCCAAACATGATAGCAGTACTCCATACATAGACGAATAAAAGACTTGAAGATTAGCAAAATTTGCTCGGGATTGAAATACTTTTTACATCGACTCAAGAATCCTAATTTTTGTATTGCAGATTTAGCGAGGTTGAACACATGTTTATTCCATTTCAGGTTATTTTGAATATCCACTCCAAGAAGTCTAACTGATTCAACCTCACGCAATTCCTCGTGGTTTATTTTAATAGGGAAATTTTTATGTCGCTCTATTCGTGAAAGACGGCATAGTTTGGTTTCGCTTGGATAAATGAAACAAGATTATGATCTCCCCATTCCATTATACGCTCCAGATCTTTGTTTATAGAATCAATTAGCAGATTTCTATCAGTGGTAACTGCAGTATGAGATCGAAACTTAGGAGATGCATGTGATGCATGCAATGTGCTGTCATCAGCAAAACTATGGATTGGGTGCACTGTGGAAATAAGTAAGTCATTAATGTATAGTAGAAACAAGGTTGGTGAGAGTGCAGAACCTTGGGGAACCCCAGCATTGGTTGTGAAAATATTGGATGTGATACCATCTAAATTAACATGAAATTGGCGACCTGTAAGAAAACTATAAATCCATGAGACAGTAAGATGGTCTATGCCTAAGATTTTAATTTAGCTATGAGATTTTTATGCCACACTTTATCAAATGCTTTAGAAATGTCAAATGAAATACTGAATGTTTCACCATGGTTTTCCAGCGATTTGTTCCAGAGATGGGATACGTAGGCTAACAGATCACCTGTTGCATGACTTCTACGAAAATCATACTGTTTATCATCAATATTTCGCGACACCTCCAAATAATCTATTACATTGTAGTTAACATATTTTTCAAATATTTTAGCTAAAACTGACAGAATTGCAATATGGGTTATAATTGTTAGGATCTATCTTACTGTCATTCTTTGATATGGGTTGAACGCTGGCCAGCTTCCAAGAATCGGGAAATATTCCGGCTTTATAAAATAAATAGAAAATTTTTGTTAAAATTGGAGCTAGTTGCCTAGCAAAGTTTTTAAGAATGTGGGGTGGAATACCGTCGGGGCCAGCAGGTTTGTTGATATTGATAAAAAGAAACATTTTCCGTTCAATATTGCAACGAAAAATAATTGGTTTCATTTTCGTTACAACTGGGGGAATGATTGAGTTTTCTGCGAATATACGACCCAAAAGATCCGCCTTCTCTTTCGAGTCGCTCACGGGAATGTCATTCAGAACTAAGGTTGGAATAGAGGATCGAGTAAAATTGCTCTGGACTGATTTAACTGCCTGAAAGAAACTACGTGAGCCAGATGGGTGCTCGGCGACTTTCTTTGCGTTTTCTTTCTGGATAAACGCTTCTTTGTCCAAGTCTATTTTGTATTTACTAATATTTCTGGCTTTCTTATAGGCGCTATGGGTTTCAGGTGTTTTATTAGCGTTATATGTCTTAAAAGCTTTGCGTTTATTCCTCACTGCCTCATCAACATCCCGCGTGAACCAAGGCTCAGTTTTAGGAGTGATTAATCGATTTGGAATAAACCGCCGCATTCCGTCTTTTATGATTTCGGACATTCTTATTGCCGATGTGCTAGGATCTTGATCAACACAACAAATAGTTTTTCAAGGTGTTTCATCATAAAAGTTTCTCAGTCCCTCCCAGTTGGCGCGTTCATAGTTCCAAACGCGACGAGGATTTGCTTTAATTTGTGTCGGTGATGTAAATTGTACTATTGCTTATATTAGTAAATGGTCTGATGTTCCGAGTGGTTGTTCAACTTTTGTCTTCGTAGTATCTGGTTCGTTTGTCAAAAACAGATCCAGCAAATCATTGTTATGACGTGAATTGTCTGAGATTCTAGTGGGGCACTCTATCATTTGCGTCAAACCGTGATAATCTGCGAGCATCAGTTCGGCTTGTCTTCCTACGTCGTCAGTGCGTGATGAATACTTAAGCCATTCTTTACTATGAATATTAAAGTCTCCAAGAATGGCCAGTTTTGCTTTGGGGTAGTCCGTGGTAATCTTGTCTAGATTAGCCGATATTTGATCGAAAAAGGGACATCCTAGCGGAGAATTTGGGGATCTATACAATCCTATTATAAACATAGTTTCATCAACACCTGAGATCTTCAGTGCTATAGAACTATGGTGCTTAGAGTTCAACTCGTAGGCCTTAATTCTCATACATGAAAGTGAATCTCGAAGAAATTCAGACACCATGCTTGTTATAAAAGGAATGTTCCAATTCGTAACTAGGTATCCGGTATTTATCGGAATCCAACTTCGATGCTTTGCCACTAACAATTGTTTCGGTAAGAAACAATATGTCAGGTTTATTTTTTTCGATGTAGTGATGAACCTCGTTTAGATTCGAATTGAGACCTCTTATGTTGGTGAAGTCAATGCTAAGCTGTTGGTTAACTCTGCGGCCATTTTGTTGAGACAAAGACTTACCCTTTGACATTGCAGGCATAGCTAATGAAATCCGGCCAGGCCTAAATTTCAACACTAAACAGTACAAAAGAAACTGGGTATCTCTCACAAAAACACGATAGCAGATTTCATGCAACAGTAGCACGATAAGAGAAAAGCAAAAAATTCGAAATTCCTAACTTTTGTCAAAAAAAAGACATTTCATAATCAACTAACTGATATTTTCCAACTCCTAAAATAAATCCGAGGTGGGAGGAGCAAGATCATGTCAAAAAACTTCACAAAAAAAATCTCAATCAATTCCAAAAAAATTACTAACAACTAAAACGAAATTTTCTGTTTTCTGTTACCAAGCAATATAAAACAAATTTATGCTTTAAAATAATAAATAAATTTATTACATCAAAGCAATAAAAGGTAAAATTTTACCTGCCTAAAATACCAAATAATTTTTTAATAAAGAACAATCTCACCAATTATATAATTGTACGCGTCCGTTCTTAAATACTTTTATTTTTATAAACACTAACACAAACACTATAACACTTATTAGCTACTTATTAACACTTACAACACTTATTTTTCTATGCTCGATTATTTTTTGTTTGTTTTTTTTCTTTTAAAACTTAGAAGACCACCTTCTTCGTCTGACTCCGAATGATGATAATTAAACTAAGTATTAAACTAAGTAAGTACTAATACAATAGTTCGCCAATCCGTGCCGTTTTCACATTGAACAATTTCACCTTGAACTTGCCGTTTAAAATAATAGCTTGAAGAACATAGCCCATAATTTGTTTTACGACCAATCGCGACCTTTGCATAGCTTTGGTGCATTCGCATTTTGAAGCAAAACGATTGGGGAACCAATCAATCAATCCCAAGTTATGTGATGGCATTTCAAATAAGTTCTAGAATTTGATAACCACATCGATCGATTTGAATTATATTTCATTGCCAGGCAATTAAATCTGAAAAATTGAATCTGCTAAAGGGCCTTTCGTAGCCATCTTGTTGCCCAAATTGTGTGGCAGTCGGATGCATTGTGCAATTTTATGCAATTAATTTTGAAGAATTTTTTAATAAACAGTGTTGTGTTATAGGAATTACAATATGTGTCACAACAACACATGGATACCTTTTAAAACCTGGGTTCTTCAACAACATGCGCTTTGAGGTGCTGGTGAACGCTTTTTTTAAACCTTTGTGGATTGAACGCCCCCGAGACAATTGATTCGACCAAAGCATTCCATTTGTACGATGTACGGACAAAGAAATCTCTCTGCATTCAGTCAATATTACTAGTTTCCCACTGTAGCGATTCGCTAGCTAGTATAGTTTAATAAAGTATAATAGCAACGGTGTGAAAGCAAACTATCACAACAATTATTTTAAATTTGCTATTTTCATTTGCCACCTAGTAAATATAATACTTATCAAATAAAGTATAATATCGACGGTGTGAAACGAATTATTATTTTATAGGTGAAATATGGAATATGGAATATGGAATATTTCACCTATAAATGGAATATGTCATTTTATGGAATTTGTAAACATTTTGTTTTCTTGAGATTTCTAGCTTGTAAGATTCATTTCTGATCTTTAATAAATAAAAGTGTATTAGATGTTAATTATGATATGGATATGTTTAGTATAGCATTATGTAACGACGGACTATTTTCAATTTTTACTCTAAAATAATAGTACATATTAATATTCAAAGAAATTCGAAATTCCAAGGAATTTTCTTCAATTGTAATAAGCGTAGGGACATTTGTTTGTACTACTGTATTTTTTGTTTCAATTAATAATACATTGCAAAACATGTTTTGCATAAATGATTGTTTGTGTTGTGCTAGTGAAAATTGCTTGTTATAAAGATGAAAGGGGAAACAGAAGATCTATAATATGTATATATAAACGATCAAATATTTGGGGTCGATTAGATTCGTATAAATTTAAATAAAAAAAAATTAGTACTAATCGCTGATCGGTAGTAAATTAAAATTAAACAAATATCTTATTATTTAAGAATAAAACAAAAATGTAAATTTTTATGATCCTAAATTAAATTATTTGTTTTTGCTTGTGAGATCGAAGTTTTGTTATTTATTTATTTGTTTTAGTGTAATGAGTTTAGTGAAAATTGTTTGATAAATTGTTCAGTAAATAAAATGAGTAAGAAAAAATAACAAGTTCAAGTACAAAAACGTGAAAATAGTTATTCAGGTGAAGTAATAACGAAACCGTTCAGCACACTTTTATACCCAACGGTTACGATGACGCTTCATTTCAAGCCGTTACATGTTAAATGAAAATATTCATAAATTTGATGTCAATCAGAAGCAACCAAAAAAAAAGTTAATGATATTGCTGGGCTTCAAAGTACTAAATAATTGTTGGCGTGTGGTTAAGTTCTATCAGACTATGAGGCATATATTTCGTATTTACAGACCTAGTTTGGTTTGATCATTTCATGGTGCTTTTAATAAAATTACGTTTAGTAAAATGAATTACAGTCAATAATCAACATTTGATCCATAGGACTGGTTTTGGAGGAAGACAACATTCAAGAAAGAAAGTAATGTAAGCCTTTTTGAATTTTGATTTATATAATTTTTGTGATTTATTTTTGTACTGCTAAATTATTTTCTCTGCTAGCTAATTAAAAGTTTCATTACATTATTCAAATTTCAAAGTGATTCATGATAAGAGATTTGCAAGTGTTATTCGTTTTGTCATAGGTTCAAAAGTTTTCCAGTGTAATATTATTATTTCGTATAAAAGTTCAAATTATTATAATTAAAATTATAAAGGAATAAGACAAGAAAAACGTAGTCCGTGTAGACGTTTGGTTTGGTGAGAGAATTATTTAAAAAAGACGTTATAGAATAAAACTTATATGTATTTTATGCTGTTCAAAAACAATGGCAGGGCTGGTCTAAATGTAGTTTGATCTTCTCTGGGTTGTAAATTTCATTTTAAAAACTATAACGCTAATATCAAATATAAAATTGACAGTACGGTATTTTGATATATCACTTTTATTGTGAGTGATCTCAACAGTTTGCATAAACTGATTGAAGTGTTAAACGGGGAATAGAATATGGTTGAGCCAGGCCTCAGAGACGCAAACTAAATCAAGAAAGGAACCAGAAAGAATCGATCTAACTTTTTCAAGCTTGGAGGGAAAGCACAAGGTTGAGGCTTTGTGCATTAAAGTGTCCTAAATTAAGAGAACTACGAAATTTGTAAAGGGTCTTGGAAAGGTAAGTACATAAACACAGGAAGTAGAGAGTCGTATAGAAGAGCAAGGTAGAGGAGGATGAGAAAGGAGAAGGTAAGGCAGAGGAGATTAGGGAGAAGATAGGAAAATAAGATTATTGGTGAAGGAGGATAGTATGCGGAAAAGTAGGGGAAAGGCGGGAGGTAATTGGATGTTACGAAAAAACATTTGGATTTTAAATGAAGTATTTCGTGCAGTAATTATAATGGGAGTTGATACGTAAGTGCTGTGGATCAAAATCAAGTGGGGAAATATTAGGATACTCAAAGACCGAATATAGTAGCGAGAAATGATTTACGACTTTTTTAGAGATCGGGCATATTTAGCCAAATAGATAGAAGTGGAGGAAGATTTTAGTTGAAATGTATACGATTAGTAAGATTGAAAGAAGAGAAAATATCAGCAATTTAAATGACCTTTTTGTTAAAATAGGCCTTCATGACCGCGGGCTTTAAAGGATGAGAATTGAAATAGAATATTGGATTTATTCTTAGTGAACCTAAAACAAGAAGATAGGGTTGCGAGATAAAAAATTTTTTAAAATCAGTGAGTGTATAGATGCTAGAAGATCGGTAGAAGAGGGAAAGTCGGAGACTGTATGTCACAACGCCAGTGTTCCCGAAGTAATCGTTTATTTTAGAGCCTAAGGTCATGGAGTTTAAGACAAAGGATCATGATTTTGGTTGATGAGAGCTTTGATGGATGGGCCGAGGTTAGCCTTAATCATTGGAGAGATGGTTATGGTCTGATCTGAGAGAAAGCATGTCAAATCAGAAAACTGGTTTTTATTGGGGAGTTCAGAAAGTCTATCTTGAATTAGGTTAACGGTTTTTTCTCATTATGCTTGTTTTTTTTTTTTACAACAGGCACAGAACCAGGAAAGCGACTTATCAGAGTCGAATTTAGAGAATTCTGACGAGGAGAAATTGGAACAAGCGACCAAGCTTGTTCCAATTTCTCCTCGTCAGATACACGAGTATCCAAGACCAGCAAGAGTCGCATTGGATGGAGCTTGCTAAAATTAGTGGAAATTAGGAGTTTACCGTCACAACAACTGTTGGAGGGAGGAAGCATTATGAAGATGGAGTAAGAGGGAGTCGAAGGAAAAAGAGTGATGATGTAGAAAAGGTAAGGATCTTAAGAAAAGGATGCAAGGAAAAAAGAAAAATGAGAGGATATAGTATTAAGTAATGATAATTATAGAACTAAAGTTCTATAGTAGAAAAGTGAATAAAAGTTAAAAAGAAAGTTGATTAAGACAATAGAATAAATCACAAATCAATACAACAAATATAAAGTTTTATACAAATCGACCAATATTATACAAATACACTAGTTTACAAGAAAAATCTCCCTAAGTAAAACCCAACATTTATAGATTTTGACCTGCTGAACATGAATATCATATTCATTTTTTTATGTTAGCTCAGGTTTTTTAGATATTTACGAAAAACCAATTTTTTTGGTGAACAAAAATGTTATTTCGGTTTTTGGATCGCATATTTTACAAAACAAACAAATTTAATATATTAATAAAACAAGTGCTTAGCAAAGGTACTATAACAAACATTTTGAGCTATTTTTTGTTAAAGTCCATCAAGGTTTATGGAAGGTTTATTTACACTCGAAAAAAGTTAAAAAAATCAAAAATTTATGTTTTTATAAAATTTTTCAACATTCAACTGCATAAATTTTGAACAAACAATGATTGTAAATTTTTTAATTTTTTTTATTTCTTGGAGCTTACAGTTAATTCAATTTATTTTCTTTTAAGTTAAAAACACGAATATTGGTGCAGGTTGCACAAGTTATTCAGGTTTTCCCACAAAAAGTCAAAACTCAAAATTTGGAAAAATGTTTGCTTAAAATGTTTGTTAGCTTAAAATGTTTTTATTTCTTGGAGCCTACAGTTAATTCAATTTATTTTCTTTTAAGTTAAAAACACGAATATTGGTGCAGGTTGCACAAGTTATTCAGGTTTTCCCACAAAAAGTCAAAACTCAAAATTTGGAAAAATGTTTGCTTAAAATGTTTGTTAGCATCCTTACCCTTGTTTCATTAATACATTGAATTTGTTTGTTTTGTAAAATATGCGATTCAAAAATCGAAATTACCTTTTTTTCACCGAAAAAATTGGTTTTTGGTGAATATCTCAAAAACAAGAGCCAACCTATAAAAATGAATAGGATATTCGTGTTCAGCAGGTCCAAATCCACAAGAAAAGTTTGGTTTTAGTCAGGGAGACAAAAAAAGTTCAAAATTTGTAAACTAGTGATATTGTATAAATCCAAAATATTAAACAAATTGCTTGTCAAAAAACAATATGATAATTTCGTTACCTCCGAAAAGTTTTTATTTAAAATGTAAGTGAGCTAGAATGTAGACCCAACTAAGTTAAAATGCAGACCTAATATATGTAAATAGCTGAGATGATGAATGGCAATCCTTGTGAGTTGAACAGTTTGTAGGTATTACTAAATGTTACAGCAGTAATTAGTTGCAAATCACCCAGATCAAATAATTCTATTAACAATGAGTTAATGCCTTATTAGTCATTGTGAATCTGTATGAGTTGATCTAATTTGTGGATGCGTTTGGTTTACTAATGTTACAGCAGTGATTAGTTGTGAATCACCAAAATAAAATCATAGAATAAACGTTTGTAGAGTAAATAGTTGATATATTTATAGTAGCTAGGTATGTTTAATGATGAAATTGATATGCCAGAGATGTTATTGACACAATTTAGACAATGGATATGTAGGAAACACAGAAATAACACAATATGACAGCAGCAATTAGTTGCGGATCAGCAAGATCAAATGGTCCTTATGAATTCTTATGAGTTGATACAATTTGTGGATGTTACTAATGTCACAGCAGTGATTAGTTGAGATTCAGCATATTTCAGTTGTGAATCAGCATAAAAAACGTATTTCTAATGGTGAAATTTTTTTATATAAAATTATTTATACAGGTTAAAAATAATATATGTACATTAAAAAAATTAAATTCCTTTATTTTGTTAATCAAAATTTACAGGTCTAAAAAATGTGACTTTTTTCTGTTCGATTCTCAAGTATTTTAAGGGCAAAACTGAAAAGAATTAAAGATTTTAAAAACTACAGAAAAAAATGCAAAACTGAAAGAGTTTTGTCCGCTCTAAGGTCAAAACTTAAATCGAGAATCGAAAACGCTATAAGTATAAACGCACTTAAGTACATCATTTTTTTATTTCTTTAATTACCTTTCATATTTCTTCTTTTCGTTTTCTTTCCAATAAATTCTCTTTCAGTTTTACTCACAACGTTTTTGTTTTTAAAAATAATAATAAAAAAAGAAAAAAACTGAACTCGAAACTAGTATATGATTCACAGGTTGTTCTTGCATTACCTTTAGTCTGGTTGACGCGGTCTGCTCGATAATTACATAAATATCTAAATAGTTATTATAAACGTAAATACTTTTTTATATTTTACTGTAAGACTTGAAATTTTAAAGAAATAAAATTAAAAAACTATATAGTGATTATTATTAATAATTATGTTACAAGCATAACCATTTAATTTATAAGTAAAACTAAAAGCGAAACATATAAAAAATAAGCAAATACAATAAAATTAATGCAAAAAATTTCCAGTTTTAAAAATAAACAAAACATTCACTATCAAATTATATCTACCGAAAAACTGATAGGCTGGCTCTTTTACTATTCACTTGCGAGCTTTTAAATTCGCTATTTAGGAGCTTGTTAACTAACTAAATGTAATTGATGTTTAAGAAATACAAATATTATCTTCATTCGTTTTAATTAGTTATTGTTAAGAATAAGAACACACAAAAGTAATTGAAATTATCCGGAAACCGAAAATTCAAATTTTCTTGTTCAGTAGGAATTTTTGAAATAAATCAGTTTTTTAAACTAACAACAAGTGTATATAAGTGAAAAATGTGGAAAACCGTTGTATGAAAATAAGGTGAGTGCAATTTTGTATTAGATTTTCTTTTAATGGGGTGTTTTTGTGTTGATTTTGGCTTTGAAAAACAATAGTTTTTGAATTGTAGCCTTTTGGAGTTTGTGGTTCTAATAAACACATTTTATTTTATAATAATATGTATGTATATTAAACTGGTAAAATACGTCTCACGCTGCGTGGAAATGTCCCACAAAGCGTCCCACGAAAAAAATATTTCTATACCACATTTCCCTCATTATTGAAATAATATATTGATATTTAATATAAAAAAAACCTTATATCTGCGTAAAGTTTGAGCAATAAATATCTCAGTCAAAGCAATGGCTTCACAGTTTGTTCTTGCAGTTTCTATAATGTTATGAATATGTTGATTTAACTATTGAGAGAACAAACCAGTGCAATATTTTTCTAAAAAAATAAAATAATTTTTTTAAATAAAAAGCTTGATAAATAGTATGGATTTGTAAAAGATAGAACGAGAGGTATGTACATACAGAACACAGAAAGGATATTAATTATTTAGTAAAATTAAAATAAATTGTTTCAATTGTTTTGCAGTCTTTACTTGTGTAACAAAAGTTTTTTACTACTATAAAAGGTTAATTGATGCTAATTTAAAGTATATTAAAAAAGTTCTCCTGCAAACCATCACGGATAGCAAACAATTATGCCGATATTGAATTGGACGATCCTTTTATTAAAAAATCAAAATATAAAGACGCAAATGTTTATTCTAGTATCTGTAAGTGAATTTGCAAATTAACAGTGGACGTTTTGATATCAAAAGACATATATGTAGATACAGATAAACATAAAAACGTTGATATAAGCCGCCAGCTCCAGTACCCTAAAAAAGTTTTTTAAACCATTAGAAATGAGAAAAACTGAAAGAACTATTGCTCTTGCAGATCTCTTTTACTGCTCCCATACGATTAACCACAACCAAAGCTTTCGATCGATGGATTGCACATCTAAACTAATCCAATCATTATTCGATAACAAATAAACATGTAATTCAGTAAATTATTTGTGATATAACATCACCCCGATGGAAAATCTCCCATCAAGAATAATATAAGAACTGAATCTAAAAAATTATGGTGCAAATTATGAAACTTTTTGCAATCCATACAATTTTAGATCGATCTAGTTTCGAACCATGAAATTTTAAACTTTAAAAAAGTTTATCATTCCCATCAGGGCTAGCCGACTAGATAAACTCTACCAAAAAATGTCAACGCTAATGAATATAAACCAAAAATTAGGTTACAACTCTAGCGAAGTGTAAAAACAAAAAATTTACATAAACATACATTTAATAAATTCAGGTTTAGTCAATTAATTTCTCTGGTGATCACCTGAGAATGGTAAACTAGAATGATAAACTTTTTTAAAGTTTGAAATTTCCTCATTGGTTCGAAACTAGATCGCTCTAAAATTGTATGGATTGCAAAAAGTTTCATAATTTGCACCATAATTTTTTAGATTCAGTTCTTATATTATTCTTGATGGGAGATTTTCCATCGGGGTGATGTTATATCACAAATAATTTACTGAATTAATTGTTGATCATGTGTCAATAGACACAAGTGAAGACTAGTCATCTTCTTTTCACCGATACAAGTTTGTTATTCAATACTAGAATGTCTAGAGTATAACAAAACAGTGAACACCAGAGAAATTAATTGACGTTTAGTCAATTGAATTTATTAAATGTATGTTTATGTAAATTTTTTGTTTTTACACTTCGCTTCGCTAGAGTTGTAACCTAATTTTTGGTTTATATTCATTAGCGTTGACATTTTTTGGTAGAGTTTATCTAGTCGGCTAGCCCTGATGAGAATGATAAACTTTTTTAAAGTTTAAAATTTCCTCATTGGTTCGAAACTAGATCGCTCTAAAATTGTATGGATTGCAAAAAGTTTCATAATTTGCACCATAATTTTTTAGATTCAGTTCTTATATATAAAATAAACATGTGCCAGAACAAAATCAGAAGCCATAATTAAAAAAATTTTAATGGATCATCTACTGCACCAACTAAAACTAGATTTGTCTGTTGCAAATTTTGCCACGGTTTATACAGACGCATCGAATCATAAGAAAATAAAAATATTTTCGATTCTATTCCGAAATTTTAGAAGGCATGACGAGTAAAGCAATTAGTATATTCTTCAGAGTATATTCTTAAAAAATTTAACCTTGACAAAAACTTAGTTGCATTTGCGCTAATAACACGAATACTAATTTATTGGTGTGTCGCGTGAAAAATGTTTTAAGCAAGCTAAACTCGAATTTGCACCAGATTGCTTTGGGAATTGGATTCACAGACCATAAATAAAACAATAAGAACTGCTGCTGATTTAATTCCAATTGATGTAAATGGCAGGGTTAAAAACATTTACGGTTATTTTATTGGAGACGTTGAAGGACTTCTGCGACAAAAGTAATGTCGAATATAACAAATTCCTTGGATACAGTGAAACTCGCTGGATAGCATTATTGCCATGCCAGCACTAGAAAGAATTTTGAAAATGTACGAACCACTGAAATCATATTTCCTAACGGTTGAGAAATGTCCCATTAAAATAAAAGAATTTTTGAAGAATTAAATAGTAAACAAATAGTAAAAGCATTAAATAGTAAATTTATGCACAATCTAACTATAGCACGTTTTGACCGTCCCACGTTCTCGCAATAGAAATTTTAATTAGTTGGTATTTTGAAGAATTTTTGCATTTTGTCCCACATTTTAGCGATTTGGCTCTGGTCACTTTAATGTATATACAAATTCTTTCGAAATTTTTTCACATAATCTGACACTCGTGGCTATGTTAAATTATATGACATCATATTCCTTTAGTTTGTTAAACAGGTATCTATTTGGTAAAATAACCAAAATAATAACTGTAACAAAACTATTTATTTCTTTACCTAATAATTAAACATTTCGAATTAGATTGTGGCGGCTTTTCAATTCGATACAACGATGTTTTGGGTAAATTCTTCTCGATTAATAATTGGTATGCTAAGGCTTGTTATTTCGTAAAGATTAATGATACGGAGATTGGATTAATGGTGGGCGTTGGATTAATGGTGTGTTAAATGTGTTGAGTAGGAGGATGCCAAAGCATATGCCGGATGCCAAAATGCCAAAGCATATTTAAGCAAAACATCAAATTGATCCAAACACCGATTTCTAATTATCCGTATATTTATATCATCCGATTTTTATTCATCAAATTGTCCTGAACTGGACGGATAAAAAATTGATAAATACGTTTGTAGTGAAGCAAAAACTTGATTAATATATGTACATATTTGTTTTTCTAATTTCTTTCTTCTAAACTAATCAAGCATATCCAATGCTATTTGTACCCATATCTGCCTGGCAATGAAATCTACCTATTTCTATATCTTGCCACATAATCTATTTAGTTCATGTATGCATTTTACTTAAAACGAAAGAACTCGTTTGTTTTAATTTTCCAAGTCAATTAATCTAAAGAAAAAAAATTTAGCTTATGCACAAAACCTAATTGACCTATAGGCACAATTATTCTAGTTGGTAAAATAACAGTCAGTGAAACCCCGGTGTCGCGTATACAACCTTAATTCGTTCCTGAAGTCCCGTCGTATACCGAATTGGTCGTACCGAAGCAAACTTTTCCATAAGAAGGCATGTAAAAACAATTAATTCGTTCCCATGTTGCAAATTTGCCTGTGTTAGTGGGTTCAAAATAGTAGTTTAATCAATGAGTGAATAATGAAGTAGTTTATTCTCAAGCAAAAGTTTAAAATTTGAGCGAGGCACGAGCGAGAATTTTAATTTGCGAGAGAATAAAATTCATTATTCACGAATCGATTACAATACTTTATTCTCTGACAAAGATTTTATTATAAAAAAGAATTGTGTATTATAAAAAATAAAAACATTTTCTTCAATTAAAACAATAAATCTTTATTGTTTTAATTGATAAATCAAATTTCTTAATAAAAAAACCCTGATGATAAAAAACGCCCTTCTCATACAATCAACCAAGTTCAACTAAACGAAATAAGAGAATTAAAATTAAAATTTGATTTTTGAACAAAACTTATCAAAGCAATTGTGATTATAATTTGAAAATAATTTTAATGAAATCAAAACAAATTGACCAATTGGAATCATACCAATTGAATAAAATTTTCATTAGGCAATAGGTTAAGTTCATTAGGCTATAGGTTAGAAAACAATACAATAATACATACTATTATTATCGAAAAAACATACAAATAAAGCTGATATAATTAAATGGAAGAGAATAAAATAATTTAAATGCTGATTTAGTTATTTATATTGATAAACTAATTTGAGAATGAAATTTTTTGTACTTTTTTCATTTTAACCAAAAAAAAAACAATTCATATTCAAGGCAAACATTTTTCAAAGCAAAATAAAATGTGAAACAAAAAATTCTTTAAAACAAAAATAAATGACACATATCGTTTCCTGGCATTATTACTTTAGTTTTATTTCTAGCAAGATTTGATTTTGAAAATCTTTCCAAACAACTTTGTTTTTTTGTTTGCTTTTAAAGATGTTTCTAAAATGATGGGGCTTATTTAGTAAAATCTTTCATCGAAAATTTCTGCTATTCCTCTATTTTTGTATGCAATTTTATTTTGCTAAAATTTCATACAAAAAATAGAAGAATAGCAGAAACTTTCGATAGAAGATCTTACAGAATAGACCCCAATGTCTGGTCTTCCTAAATTATGCTTTTGCAACCGGTTTGAACCTTGTTGATATTTTTCTGCAAATTTTTTTACATAAACCAATTTTCTAATAATTTCTTTTATTAATGCTTCATCTTCTCGGCTTGTTTGATTTGTAGTGAAAAAATTGAAAACAAATTCTCGCATGCACCAAAACCCCCAATATTCATAGCCCGATTTATTGACGACATATGCATAAAACAATGCACACCATATGGAAGAAAATGGATTACTGTTTTTGATTAAATTTTTAATAGGATATTCTTCAATGATGCCGAAAACCACATGTTTTGAAGCGAGAGGAGAGTTTACCAGCCGAGGCGATAGCCGAGGTTTGTAATGGTCGCGAGATTCAAAATATGATTTTCGGCGAGTAGAAGACTGTACTTTTTCTACTACCTTTTTGAAAATTATTATTAATTATTAATTATTTTCATTTATAATAACGTACAATTCACATTTCAAAACATACACTGTTACAAATTAAAATTTTCAAATGTATATTTATATTTCTGCTATTAAAAAATAGATGACTTAACATGATATGAATAAACATCAACAAAGCCTGTATATAGACGATATTCCACCCATTATTTTAGAAACCTTTTCTAAAGAACTTGCACCAAATTTGATTAAAATATTCTAACAATCCTACAAATCTGGTATATTTCCCAAGTGCTGGAAGTTGGCAAATGTCCAGCCTGTCCCCAAAAAGGGACCAAAATCCGATATTTCAATTTATAGGCCAATAGCTTTACTATCGGTCCTATTTAAAGTCTACGAGCATTATATTAATACACACAGTTCAAAATTTCTGGAATTAAATCATTTAGTCAATACGGGTTTCGAAACAAAAGATCAACTACCGATCTATTAAACTATGTAGCCCATTGTTGGAACAGTATACTTGATAAAGGTGGTGAAACATACGTTATCGCTTTAGACATCTCCAAGGCATTCGATCGAGTTTGGTTTACCAACTTAATCAACAAGCTCGTTGCGTATGGTTTTCATCCCAATGTTGTGAAGCTGTGTCACTGAAATTTTCCAACCAACCGATACATTTCGGTTTCCTTAGACGGATTTTCTTCTGAGTCTAAACTAGTTAACGCTGGTGTCCCTCAAGGCTCAGTATTGTCCCCAACTCTATTTTTGATTTATATGAACGAGTTGTTGAAAATCCCCAGCAACCCAATAAATAGTTTTGCAGATGATAGTACTCTGCACAAATCGTTCGAGCCCCTTCCTTCAAAAGGTAAAATGCACGAACGAATTAATCCCACTGGAGAGACGCTGCCATAAACGTGAATAAACACCTAAAAAAAGTCGCCAGGGTGACCCGCTGTTGATTGTTTCCAGATCAAAGACCGAGTTCCCCAAAGATATTTTAATCAGTATGTGTGATGAACCAATAGGTGAATGTAAAAACATTCGTTTATTGCGTGTTGCAGTTTCAAATGACCTACTCTGGAACGATCATGTAATGGCGATGGCAAAAAGCGCGTCTAAAAAACTCGGCCTCCTAAATAGATGCAAAAACTTTTTCACTCCATACCAATTTCTCCATGTTTTTAAGTCCTATATTCATTCCTGTATGGAGTACTGTTGTCAAGTTTGGGATGCTGCTTCTGTTTCCATCTTGGCCCTCTTGGACTCTGTTTAAAAGCGGGCTACACGAATTGTGGGTGATCGAGCTTTGACATCAAAACTTGATTCCCTACAACATCGTCGCACTGTTGCTGACCTCGTTGTTTTTTACAAATATCGTCATCAACAGTGCTCAGATGAAATCAACGACATCATGCCTCAAACTTATTCTTACCCCCGTTCCACTCGGCAATCGGCTACCTCAACCAGTCAAACGGTCGAGATCCCGCGCTGTCATACTGGCGGTCGCAGAAAGACTTCTTTGTCCGAACTGCATACAAATGGAATAGTTTGCCGGAGTCCATAGTCTCACTCAGGTGGCTTCAATCCGCAGAGGTTTAAAAAAAGCGTTCATCAACACCTAAGAACGCCAGTTGTTGTGGGACCTAGATCTGAGCCTAGGTCTTAAAAGGTATTTGTGTTGTTGTGACACATATTCTAAACCCTATTACACAACACTTTTTTATTTAAAAAAAAAAACATAGAAATAAAGCCTGTAGTTTCTTAACCATGTTTCAGATTTTGCTGATTTACGAACTTGGCCAAGATATCAATAAAACACGCATTCTGAGGAAAGATTTTTTGATCTGGCTCTACAAATACAACCGTGAGAGTGCCGGTTATTTAAAAAAAAATTGTTTTTTGCAAGCTTTTTTGTTGGAGTCGCTCCGTTATTTTTGAACTGTCAGTTTATATTTAAAACGGAAATTAAAACACAATGAACGGAGGGGAAAAAAGCGGAACGGACACTAAACACAAATTCAAACTTTTACGAAAGACATAACCTCAAATATTGTTTTAGGTAGATTTCATATAAAAATCTACCTATTGCAATGGGCTTCATCTCGGAATTTCGGAAAAATTTTGATGCCAAACGACTATATGTGATAAGCGGAGACGGAAAAACAAAAAAAAAATTATATATATATATATATATATATATATATATATATATATATATATATATATATATATATATATATATATATATATATATATATAATATATATATATATATATATATATACATATATATATATATATATATATATATATATATATATATATATATATATATATATATATATATATATATATATATATATATATATTACTAGCGGGACCCGGCGTGCTTTGCTACGCCTATAAATAAAGCTTGTGTGTATACATTTTGTTGACGTAGTAGCAATAATTTCTAAGAGCAGTAATGAGAAATGATTTTTTTTAAATATGATTGTAAAAGGATCAGCACTCTAGTTGATCAGTAAAATATAAAAAAAATAGTATTATATGTAAAACAAAGGATATATAAAAAATACGCGATCAAATAAGATTTCAGGTGTGTCTCTATATAGAACATTATACGGAACAAAAATGGATTTACTAATTTTCACAGTGTTCAGGCGGCTTAATATACGCTTGCTTTACCGGTAGGTTATTAAAAACGTTGCAAAAAGTTTTGATCGTTGTCATTTTATGGTCAGCAAGGGCAGAAAGAATAGCGACAATACATTAGATGAAGGTATAGAAGAAGTGATACAAAAAAGGAATAAAAGAAGTGATGCAAAAAAATCAAAATTATTTGGAAGTTTTTGTATTAGAATTTATAAGATGTGAATTCATAGGATGAGAAATATTAGTCAACATCTTAAGTCATTTTAAAGTGATTATTGATTGCTGCAAATCAATGCGAAACTAATATCTTACACACGGTCAATATATTGGCATATATGTTCCATATATAGACAACATTAATGGAATATTAATTTTGGGGCAATTTTGTGACTAATTATTGCGCAAAGTAATTATTGAAAGTATTATTCCCGATAATAATTAATTATTGTCGGGATTGAACTCACACTAATCAGAGACATCATAGCTCAAAGCTATCTTACAGACTCAGCCACAGTGGATGAAACAACAATAAAACATATTTTAATTTTCATGTTCAGATAATTTCTAAATTGAAACTTCATTATCTCATATTTATTTAAATTGAATTCTTCATCTGTGATTATACAATTGTAAATTGTATTTGTAAATTGTAATTGTAAATTGTATTAAACACACAAAAACTGTTTTAAAGAAGTTTTTTTGAGAGAAAATAAAAAATGCTTTAAAATTGCAAAATTCATGTGAATTAAAATAATTACTTTAAGTTTAGTCACTCTAAAAATCTCTCAAAATTTTATTTATTTTACACCAAATAGTGTAAAACTTTTGTTTATTTAACATTATAGCCGTCGCATATTGTTGGTATCTCATAAGAAAGGAAATTTAAGAAAACTCGTTTTGATAACAGCCGTGCTCGATTTGACTGAAGCATTTGAAACAACGAAAAATTGAATGCTATTGTTGTTGTTTTTTCAGTTGTTTCAGTCAAACTAAACGTACCTAACATTAAATTTACATTGTATCATTTTTATAGCAACAATTATTTATTTTAATAAGGAAAAAATTTCAAAATGTCGTTTTAATTCTATTTCTTTGTTCCTGTGCTTGTGGGCACCCATTATATTTTGTGTTTTTCCGTCTAGATACGTACACGAATAAATCAGAAGGTATTTATTCGTGTACTATTTATACGTTAGATGGCCACATACAGTTGTCCAGATGTGAGAAGTACGGATTCTCCAAATCTACCTGGTTCACATCCTTGCAGCAATTTTCCTTGTGCTTTGTTGATGGTCATTGCAAAAGCGAGTCGCACTGGAAACTAAACGTTTGAATTGCCATGCTGTTGCCATATCTGTTGGGAACATTGATATGCGTAGCAACTGTACATATTCCCCTTTGAATTTTCCATTCAAAATTGTAGCTTCAATGAAATTGTTCATCATCTTTTTCACCAAAACATTTCAAAAAAATTTGTGCTATTTCAAAATATTTGACATATCTTTTTAATAAAATGTGTTGTGTAGTTGGAATTACAATATCTCTCACAACAACACATAAAACCCTTTAAGACCTAGGTTCCATACCATCATGTTTTTTAAGATGATGGACGCAAATTTCTTATTTTTTGTTTTTTATATTCATTTCAAAGAATGAATAGGAGAATGAATAGAATAAGAAGAACTAAATAATATATACTTTCACATAATAATAAACGACATAGGGCAATATTTCATGATAAAATAGAGGAAATGAAAATGAAATACTTTTTTTTTTTTCAAATTTGTAGGAACAAAGCTAATTGGGTTACCAATTATCCTTAAAGTGCTAGAATCATATACAAAGATCATGTAAAACATGGTTTTGCTGAAGGATTAAACCCGGTATATTTAATAGTTATATGGAAGCTCATTTCTTCGATCAAACGAAAAAGTTCATTCTTCAAAAATATATACAAAAATAAAAAATTTGCGTCCATCAACACCTTAGAAAGCATGTTGTTGTGGGACCTTATTCTTCAAAGGTTGTCAAGAGTGTTGTTGCTCACATTGTAATTCGTACTACCCAACACATTTTATTTTAAAAAAATAGCGTGTCATCATCAAAGAATATTCTATTCTCTAGGGTGCTATCGTTGATTGAAAAAAGTTCATCCGCCAACATCCCTAAGATATCACTTTGGCTAGTGCTAGCCAGTGGTTTACGATAGCTCCAGCTAACTCATGTGCAAATAGCAGGGATCTAAGTACGCGGGGTTGTCACACCCATAGATCTAAAATTTTAAATTTTACAAATCTTCCTGCGCGAGTATATATTAATTCGTTATAGAATTCTTTAATTATTGCTATAAAAACATTGATCAAAGCAACCTACGCGCATAAACCGATATTTAAACAAAAAACCAATTAAAATAATTATCACCAATCACCAATGAAGAAATAATACACGACAATTTGAAAAAGCAAATCTTAGTGTATTTGCAAAACTTCAACGTTAAGGCGCGCTATAACACCTGAGCTAAACTATGCGAAATATGATAATTTTTAAAAAATAATGTATATAACGTAATTATAGAAAAAAACATTACGGAAACAAAACATTTAAAAAAGAAAAGAAAAACGGAAACATTACATTTTTTTAAAAAGCTTTATTCGCATTAAAACATTACTTTTTTTAAAAACATAGTTCGCATATTTCGCATAGTTTAGCACAGGTGTATGGCACGCCTAAAAACAACGTTTCAAATACAAATACGGCACCATCTATTGGCTAACCCAAAATTTATGAGGCGTATATCACACTATCAAATATATTGGTCAATAAAAAAATATGACATGAAATTGGAGAATGTAAATGTTGTAAAATAAACTTCGCTCCTAGTTTTTCATCCAGTTTTGATGACAATTTTTTTTTACATCTAATCGTTATATTTTAATTAGCAATACAAATAAGAGCATTTTTAAATTTGATATTGATTTTTGTAAATTAATATTGAAGATCAATGAATAATTTAAAAAAAATAATTAATAAATTTAAATTATTGTTTTCTTTAATTTGTACTCTTATTTTATTCAAACTTATAAAAACCAATACAATAATTTTTTTACAGGTTTCGATACTAACACTTATATGATTAATATATAACCTCCACAAAATTATTAATAATCCTTGGTAACGTATTTGACTTAGCATAATATGCTTTTCGTTTATTATCAAATAAAACAAAGCTTTCTTTACTAAAACATATTTGATAGTCTAATAATAGCCTTACACGAAGTTGAAGTTTACTATCAATTGAAAAAATTGATTTACTCTGCCATCTGAAAGTTGGCATATGAACCATCCATATTTAACATTTAATTCGTAATTAAAAAATATTCAGGCATTTAATCAAGATAATAACTATCCTATCTCTCAACCTGGACCATCATACACACATTGTTCAAAATTTCATTAAGATTGGTTACGTTGTTGCGGAGTTCATCGCGGACAAACATCGTGACACGTGATTTTATATATATAAGATATAATATATATATATATATATATATATATATATATATATATATATATATATATATATATATAAATATATATATATATATATATATATATATATTATATATATATATATATATATATATATATATATATATATATTATATAATATATATATATATATATATATAATATATATATATATATATATATACATATATATATATATATATATATATATATAATATATATATATATATATATATATATATATATATATATATATATATATATATATATATATATTATATATATATATATATATATATAAATATATATATAATATATATATATATATATATATATATATATATATATATATATATATATATATATATATATATATATATATATATATATATATATATATATATATATATATATATATATATATATATATGTATATATATATATATATATATATATATATATATATATATATATATATATATATATATATATATATATATATATATATATATATATATATATATAACGATATGAGGTATAACGGAATTTAGCGGCACTCTCACGGTCGCATTTTTTGACCTACGCCAAAATAATTTTCTGTGTATGTTTCGGCAAATAATGTCTTGGACAAGGCTCGTGAACTGGCCATATCCGGCTACCGGTTAAGCGGCTAGAGCCTAAAAATAATAATCGAATAATCTAGGGCGCTGTAACTTCCGTTTGAATAATAATATTAATTAAATTTAAAAATAAAAAATATTGAATATTTAAACCTTTTTTTATAATTTTTATCCAGATGACAACCTTGGCGTTTCAGGTTCCTCAAAAAATCAGCTGTTTTAAAAATTTACTAAACTTTGCTGTCCTTGATCTAGCTGAAATGGCCAAGCTCATATTTGAAACTTGTTCTCACGTACATAAAATATAAATCTTTCCAAAATTTTCAAAAAAATAGTTCAAATCTAACGGTTGAGACCCTAGGCTGTGAAATGAAACAAACGCAAAAGACAATGCTTTCATCATGTTTCAGTTTATGTTATTTAAATTCATCTTAACTTTGAAACATATTTTTAAACTATAGCCTCAAAAAATTCAGCTTTCTACCCAAAAGGTTCCATTTTTATAAGCGTTATAATAAACCTCTTGCAAAAAAATATCAACCCATTTAATACCATAGAAAAATTATCAAAATCTCTTTTGTTTTTATTTTTTTTACTAAGTAACCGTTTGAAAAAAGATTAAATAAGAACAAAAAAACACAACAACAAAAGACGATTTTGAAATAAAATTGTTTGATAATGTTTGATTATAAATTATGTGTGATGGTATAATTGTAGTTGTGACGTAGTTCATTGATCTTTGGTGGATTAATATGTTATTAAAAGTAGTTTAAACCAACTTAAATAAAACTGTTCCGAAATGTATTGATGGAGTTAGTTCGGATAATGTATTTAATTTGGTTCGATAATTTTTTTGAATTATTCTGTTTCTACTTATATTTTTTATTTAAACAAATCTGACTTATCTAATTTTATTTGGACACAAACCGTCCTGACCTCGAAATCTACCTATTTTCTTGCGTACCTGCCGCTGGGATTTTTTTTCTACATATTTAAATAAATAAGCAGATTTCAACAATTTTCATAAAATATTAATAGAATTTAGCAAATCTATAAAATAATACATAAAAATATAAATATAAATAAAATATAAGTTTTTGGATAGTTAAAGACGGAGCGGTTGTATTGTGTTTTATAAAACGAGCGGATTGAGGCGGATAAAAAACGAACGGAACGGAACGGATCTATTGTGTTTGAACCTTAAAACATACATGAAACGATTTTAACTATATATTTCTAAAATGGATAATACTCTAGTGAATTTTGAAGTTTCATAAAATTTTTAATGTATTAAATTGTAGCAAGGTGTATTAAAACTTCTAGCTGTTCTATAGAAATAAATTATGATGCAAGAGTTGTTTTAAATTTTATAGATATGCATTAAAATTAGGTTTAATGCAACATTTACTTTACAATTCAATAATAACCTGCAACGCATAGCTCCTATTGCAAGACTTGCTTTAAATATTGCAGTTACTTTTTCAACTGTGTACCTAAAAAATGCCTTTGTTCCAAAATATCGAGGCAACATTATGGGTTGGTGATGTATTTCGCCCTCGTAAAAAAATGATAGAAAACGATTGAGCCGTTTTCTATCGTTTCCTATGCATGCAGTTTTTGAATGAGAATGAATAGAAACAGATGTGAAATTTGCGTTTTACTTTTTACGGGGGATACCATTCCATCTGTTTTAAGTTTTAACTGTTTCTTATAACGATCTGATAGAAATGAAAGGGATTCCTTTATATTAAGATGCAAAACGCATCATTTTTAACCGTTTTCTATCGTAAATTCCAAAACAATAATAAATTTAAAAAATAACCTATTTGAAAAAAAAAAACGATTTTTAAAAAATTAAATGTCCTATAAGATTTTTCAGTTTTCGGTTTCAATGGAAAAACGATAGAATTTCTATCGTAGTTAATGTTTTGAATCTGAAGATCACGATATTAATTTTTGTTGTTAAAACTGAACATGTTTTTAATCGTTTGCTATTGTACATTCAGTATATGGGTAGTTCTACAAACATAGGAATTTTGGACGGCTCTGCTTATTTCGTATATTAATATGAAAAAAAAAATTTTGTTTTCACATGAAATTTGTAAACCTTAACTATGTCTAGCTGGTCACCCAAAATAAATCCGTTTCGAAATATACGTCTTAGAAAAAAAATTATTCAAAACGTCAAATTATCAGTCCCCTGGCGTGTCCCACCTTGAAATTCAAAGCTGGTAAACTAAATAATCAATGATTCTAAGTGTGTAGAGACAAATTTACTCTGTAGTAATAATTTTGAATAATGGTGCTTTAATAATGTGTAAATAATCATAACATAACTCTATATTTCATATTAGATATATCCTATTAAAGTTTGTCCCACCAATTTGTTATTATTCTCCTGCCCAATCAAAACACATTGAAAATATTGGAAATTCATATTTCTATCAAGTTATCGCTCGTCACAGGAATTAATTAAAGTTCAATAAATATAATATTGCAAGTGTTTTACTTAGTCCGAGGTTTTATCAATCAAAACAGTCATCATTAGTAGCAAGATCGTGTGTTGTCCAGTCAAATTATCAGTCCCCTGGCAAGCATTTTCGTAAAAAGTATTTTAATTACAGGTAATTTTGTAATTTTATACGTCGTGAATATGAATTGCCTTGGTATAGAATCCGTTTATTTTTTTGTTTTAGACGAAATTTTGTCATTTTTAAGCGAAATACTGATAAACTATCAGCCCCTGTTCTCAGTCCCCTGGAAGATTTAAATGCGGGCAGACTTAGTTAAATGTTTATTTCGTATTTTGAGATAATATTGAGACAATTTTGAGTTAATTTAGGATTAAGAAGGATATTTTTTAATTTTGACTCTTGTATTTTTGTGTTTTTTTTTTTTTTTTGTTTTTTTTTTATTTTTTTTTTTTTATTTTTTTTTTTTTTTGACTGGCCACATTCAGAAACGTTGAAAGAACGTCATCAACTTTAACTAAAATTAGTTGCCAGAACTTATACGCAAAAAACATGTCGTGCCGTAATTAGCTCCATTTTCTTCCCTCGTGTGTAGAACTACCCATATAGCACCACCCGAAACCTATCATATTTTTCCCTCGTCATCTTCCTATCGTGTTGTATCTGAAATTAATGCTTAAAAGTTTTGAGAAAAAAATCGTGACCGCTTGTTAAGATAAATAATAGAAAATAAAAGGGCCGTTTGCTATTAGTTTTCATGCGAATGAAAATGAATGTAAATGAAAATGAATAGGTTTGTATCGTTTTTTTCGATACAAAAGAAACCTGTCTAGTTGTGTTTTTTCAGCTAAGGTGATGAGTACTGGATGAGTACTTTTAGTTTTTTGTTGTTTTCTATAGCTTTTTTCCAAAAGATATGGAAGCGGCATTATAGGTTTTGCCTTTTGAGGAGGATATATTAGGTATCGATTTTACTCGTTTCCAATAGTTTTTTCCCGATAGATAAGGAACAGGTAAAACATCCAACATATAGGTATAGGTAAAACATCATGTTCAAATGAAAAAAAGATAAGGCGTTTTTTTGCTTTTGAACAGGACGTTGTACCTTTAGTTTTTCATCATTTCCTGTCGTAAAACTCCAATTAATACTTTTGAAACTGTAAAAAAAACAACAAATTCTAAGTTAAGATTCGTATGAAAAAACAATAGTTGGGAAGTAAAAGATTTTGTAAAAGAAAACTTAAAAAAATTAAAATAAAGCACTTATACGTTTAACGCATAAAGCTACGGTTTCAAACCTAGAAAAAGCATAAGCCTCCGAGGTAGAGTTTAGAGCTGACATCACGGCGAAATAAATCCAGGAAGCTTTATCAGATAGGCAAAATCTCAAGGAAGCAACAAGACAAGGATCTTTATCGAAATGGTCTCGGCGGCTATAAACAAAGAATTACGAATGGTAAAAAGGAAAACCGGGAGACTTTTTAGTAAAAATATTATTCTCGCCAAGAGCCAAAATGGTTGCGCTAAATGAGCTAAATAGTTCTAGGTTGGTAGTTGTTTACCTATCTCTAACAACTAACTAATGATAGACTTATCTGCATAACCGAAAACCGGTGGTGAAACACCAGCACTTGGAAGATAAGCAGGCAAATATGATGCAGCATAGTCTTTTAGCGCTCCAAAGAACCGATATCCGTGCGTACACAGAACATTGGTTCATTGGTAGGGGTCATCACTGGTCACTGGATCCTTGGAGAGCACGCCAAGAACTTTGTCTTTCTGTCAATGAACTCTGCAGAAACTATAGGGGAAGGGGAAGGAGAAACAGTGTTCCATCTATTTCTTACCTGTCCAGTACAATCCCTTTGACGAAAAATTACTAATTTTGATTTTTTTGTCACGATTATTTTTTTATACATTTTATTCTATAGCGTAAAAAGAAAATTAGCACTTTTTCGTCATTTTTATTTTTTATGTTTTTTTAAATTACAAAAAACTTACAAGTTCATTTTCAAAATGTCATGAGAACTCAACGTTTTAGGAAAAAAATGACATGGACCTTTTTTGTAGAAAATTAAATTTCCTACAAAAATGATTATATTTTTTTCACATCTGCATATTTTATGAGATACTTGAAAAAGTCTACGAATTTTTCCAAAAATCAACTTCGATGATTTTGCGGCACGTGTTCGTTTGATTAAAAAATAAAATAATGCCCTCGTGGTTTTTTGACCACAAAGTAATTTTTTTTAGGGGGTGTCTCGGAATATATAATTTTTAACGACCAGTCTAATGTATATAATTTATAAATATATATCAGGGTCTGGTGCGGATATCCCAATCAGAACCTGAGGGGGCAAAAGCGTTACATTCATGATCAGGACCCAGTCAGGCTGCCCTACCAATGCCTGATCCGGATTAGGGCAAACCTGATCAGGACCTTACTCGAGCCCTGACAAATTTCTGCTCGGGGAGTTTTATTGTTCAAGATGGCGTTAAATATTTTTCATTTTTTTTATATTGAGCTTTAATTTCAAAATGGCGCTACAAGTTCATGATTTTTTCTGTACTAAGAAAACAAGCAGGCTTGCAATATCGGGTTTTGAATACTTAGCCTCAGAAAAATTAAAAATGATAGGTATGCATTCCCTCAAAGAGCCGTTTCCGTTTCTATCGGCATAAAAACGAAACCCATTCATTTGCGTTCAAAAACTGCATAGGAACCAAAACTAAACCGCCCTATAGTTTTCATTTATCTTTACAAGGAGTGACGGTTTTTTCCGATCGCATAGGAATTTGATCATGACAAAATATGATACGGTTACGATTAGTTCTATATACCGAAATGTACGATCAAAAATGATTATAAATTTTAATTAATTTTAACAACAAAATTTCAATCGTTAACTTCAGATTCAAAAAGATTTGCTAGGATGGAAAATTCTATAACGTAAACAAACCATTGAAACCGAAAGTTGAAAAATCCCATAGATAACGATAGATTACGATTGGTTGGTTTCTCCTGCAAAAATCTCAATCGTAAATGTTAGATATAACACGATAGAAATTTTATGATGGAAAAATAACGATTGGTGCAACATACGACATATACGACAGAAAGCGGTTGGTGCTACATACGACAGGTTCAGGTTTACCAAAAAAATTTCAATCGTGATCTTTAGATTCAAAACGATTAACTACGATAGAAATTCTGTCGTAAAACACCATTGAATCCGAAAACTGAAAAATCCTTTACCTAGGGATTAGATTACGATGCGTTTTCTATCTGACAGATAATTTCTATGCGTATAAAAATGATTGAATACGATAGAACGGATAGCAAACGACAGAAAACGTATCGTTTTCAATAGTTTTCTATTAATTTATTTCGATTTTCTTTATAAGGGCGTACTATTAGACCAAGAGCCCGCGACGGCCAGACCTTCGTTATTTTATGAAAGCTGAAAGTTTCTCTGCGCATACCCCCTACTCAGGTAGGAACGATTTGCGACATATGAAGTTTGGATCATGGTGGCTTTGGCAGGGAGCAGGTAACAAAGGGGCCTCCAAAGTTTCGTGAAAGTATAAAAGGTAATTTTTTATATTTTCTTCGGGGTAGTATTAGAAGTCACGTCACCCATTGCCAGACACTTACTATCGTGGTAACCCCCTGCCAGACACCCTTAAACTTTAACAAATTGATAAAGTTTAAGGGTGTCTGGCAGGGGGTTTCCACGATAGTAAGTGTCTGGCAATGGGTGACGTGACTTCTAATACTATCACGAAGAATATATAAAAAAATTACCTTTTATACTTTTACGAAACTTTGGAGGCCCCTTAGTTACCTGCTCCCTGCCAAAGCCACCAAGATCCAAACTTCATATGTCGCTAATCGTTCCTACCTGAGTAGGGGGTATGCGCAGAGAAATTTTCAGCTTTTATAAAATAACGAAGGTCTGGCCGTCGCAGGCTAGTAGTCTATATGATGCTAGAAAACATACATACTAAACTTCCATAAAAAGTTGTATGCAATTATCAAAATACGCAATTTCTTTTTAGTTCACCTGAATAATTATTTCAAATCTTTCTTTAAAATTTAAGCTATACAAAATAAAAATTAATTCGTTTGATTAATAAATTTGCTTCTAAATTAAAAAACGCTATTTATATATATATATATATATATATATATATATATATAATATATATATATATATATATATATATATATATATATATATATATATATATATATATATATATAATATATATATATATATATATATATATATATATATATATATATATATATATATATATATATATATATATATATATATATATAATATATATATATATATATATATATATATATATATATATATATATATATATACCATATATAAAACGTAAGTGTGTTGTGTAGAATTATTATCTTGCATATTTGGTTTTTTGCAACTATTAAAGGAACATTGTAATACAAATTAACATAATCATCGTAAAAACAATTAAAATAATAAATTTCAAAGAGAATAAAACAAAGACAGACAGACATATTACTAATTAATTTTAAAAAAGCAAACCACAAATTACATAAAAGCATGACCTAAATACCCCATCAGAAACAGAAAAAGTTTTAAGAATTACACACTTATTACTTTACTTGTATGTAGTACCTTCAAAAATAAAACCAAATAAACATTTTAAAAACGAAATTAAATAGCAAATTTGCGACCTAAATAACCATATTAAGACGAAATTCCTTTTATGGTCTTAATCAAGTTTATTTTTTCCTTCTGTTTTTGCCTGTACATATACATGCATGTTTGTGTCGTGTACAAAAATTAAATCTTGGAAATAAAATAAATTAAACGATCAAATAAAAGTTTTTTTCTTTTATTTAATCTGTCTGTGGACCAAATAGATTTATTTAAGCCATTATTGTTTTATGTTGATATATTTAGTAAAAGCAAAATTATGTCTTAATTAAATAAAGTTTTCTCGGATATTGTAGTACTACGTATATTTTTGGAACGACCTAGGTCATAGGTGTGTATTGATGTATTCCATGTCAAACCAAATTTTTAATTTTCAACCTGACATTTTAGATTTTATGAAACTTACAGAAATCATTCTCCATAATCATACAAGGTAAAACCTATTTTCAAATTTTTTTTATCTCATTGCGTTTTTGTGTAATTATTTCAAAATCCTCCAATATCATCATTTTGAGGCTCGCTTGTATAGCTGCAATTTATTTTTAATATAATATCTCAAATTGTATAAAACTTACAGGCTGATTCTGAGTTAAGAGGTCTTAGCTATGATTATTTTTGTTATGACAATTTTTTTAAGAGGAATGTCTTAATTGCGATTCTGTGAACATTATCATAAAAAATCGGCTATTTTTATATAAACAAAATTATTATAAAATGTCATATTTTCTTTTTAAATAATTTAAATACAAATTAAAATTATTATTGAGAATTATGCCAATATTATATAGTAGTTTTTTGTAAAAATCAAGTTTGTTTTGGAAAATTTTTGAAGATACATATTAATAATTTTTGTTTGTCAAAATATTCAACCTTTAATGTACATATATCGATCTCAAAATGTCTTTTATTTTATAATAATTTATATACAATTTATTAATTGTATATAAAAACCATATTATTATTATTATTTATTTTACAATAAATTTGTGAAAAATAATTATTTAAAGTTTATGTAAAATTTGGACAAATAAAACAACATGAAACTTTGATATTGAAAATATGAAATCTACAATCGTCATTTTCTTTAAAATATTATCAAGATATATTTCGTTTTATAATTTTGATACAAACTAAAATAATATATAGATAATTATTACAAATTTTATAAGAATTACATAAATAATTCATAATTATTATTTTATCCTTTATTAATATAATTTTTCATACAAGATTCCAATAAAAAAATATGAAACGTCAAATTGTGATGTTTGATGGACCATGTTTGATGGTCTTAAGTTAAGAGGTTATTTTTTGGCATCTCCCAATTGTGACTGCAATCTGCATACAGAATCGCATTTAAGAGGTTTTAGTCTTAGCTAAGAGAAAAGTCTTTGCTATGACTATTTTTACATCTGTGAGGGTATTTCAGAATCAGCCTGTTAGAGTGTTCATTAGTTTAAAGCTCATTATTTTAAATATCATACGAGGTTTAATTTGATATGGTAAATTTTTAAAAAATCTTTTAAAATTTTTTTGGAAAAAAAAATAGAGATGTGTTTTTTAAAATATATGGAAAAATCATATATGTTTTGATATAGTATATTTAATCAATCCTGAAAATTTAAGATGAGATCGGAAATTATAGTAAAAAAAGGTTATGTTCAGGTAATAATACTGGAACATTACTTTCGATTTAGTGCTTTTACATGTTAACAAAAGTAGGCTCAAATTTAAAATGGCTTGTAAATTAAAAATCGGCCCCTTAAAATAAGTTTTTGGTAGTCGCGGCCCCCTTTTAATATATAATATATTTTTGCGCTCATCATATTCACTTTAAAATAATATAATAATCATTAATATTCATTTTAAAACAATGAACTTATTGACATAACAATGATATAATATATCTAAAGCAGAATCTTACTTAATCGTATTCGCAAATTCATTTTACTGTATTCAATACTATTACATAAAGCCTTCAAAATTGAACCCTAGTTTAATAAAGATTTGAAAAGGTGTCTTAATCCACTATTGCGACTGCTATATTCACGATCGTATCAACAACACTACTTTGACCTCATTGGAGGAAGACAACAATGCCGTTTATCGACAACCAAGAACAAAACTTGTCCATAAGCCTATACAAAAAACAGTTAGGAAATTTCTAATTTAAAATGGACAGTGAGCTGTTTCGATAGTACGGATAGTACTTATTTAAAAATATTGGTTTTATTTCACTTCTGAGATTACGTTCCAATTGCTGCTAAGTTGGACTTAACCTGCTAAGTCCTGCTGGACTTAACCTATATTTTTCAAAACTGGTCGTTAAATAATCATTATGAATGTATGGAAAAAGAAACATGCTCAACATGGTATCTTGGTATATTCAAATCTATTGAGTTAAGTGGTAGGATTCAATGCTAAACATGTTGATTTGATTCATAATTTAAAAAAAACCAATGAGTAATAAATATTATATTACAATGGTGAAAAGTTGCAGATATTCCTTACCAATATTTATTTGAAAGTCATGTTTGCAAAATTAAATTCAACGTTTCCTTCTTCAATTTAAACCAGGGTTTCGAACCCGAACCGAACCCGAACCCTGAACCCGCTCCGGAGCAAGATTTTTTTTAAATTATGTGAACCCGAACCCGAACCCAATCAAAAACGCGGTTCAGGCTCAATTTTTAATATAGGAAATTTAGGAAGTTTGCGTAAGAAATTTCATATTTCGCAGAATTTTTTTTTGTTTCAAACAAGATTATTTTGGTTATTATTTGTTTCAGTAGAGAATAGTGAATAGTGTTAATTCTCACTATGAAAATGTTTTTCCAAAATAAATATGTGTGTAACATAAATACGGTATGCAATGTAACATCAAAAAATAATGAATTCACAAAAAAAATTTGAAAAAATTGTTTTTTTTTGTAACAAATTTGAACCCGAACCCACTAAATTTTAATGTATTGAACCCGAACCTGAACCTACACCCAAATTTTTCTGGGTTCGAAACACGATTTAAACTAAGTGTTATCATGGGCAATAATTTGGAGTTATATTTACTACGTTTTCATGATTAGTTCAAAACGATTTGAAAACCAAATTCGAATTGAATTCACCATGAAAACATCAAAAATTACAGTTTTGAATACTATTTATTTTTAAATACGATCTCGATTTTTTTTGGGATCGTATCGGTATCCAAATATTCGGAAATACATGAAAACGGAAAACTGGATCGTGTCATGCGCAGTAAAATGTTTATGTTTGTTTTTAATTACAAAACAACTAATTTCACAGTGATTTATAAAATGTTTATTTCATTAACTTTATTGAAAAGAAAAATACAATATCAAGCATAAAAAAATAAAATATTGAACACAATTAATGAAACACAATTAAACGCTTTTTGACATTTTGACAGTTTTTCAACGCAGTTTTAAAAATGTTTTCAACTCGTTTTAAATCCTATCATGAAAACACTTTACAGTTTGAATACGGGATAAGTATTCAATTCTTTTTCGATCTGCATGAAAACGTAGTAATTATTGGGGGGCTGTTCACTATCGAAAAGGGAACGAATTTGTTAATACCCAATTAAATAATTTCAGTAAAGTTTTGAGCAGAAACATTTACATCGTCAGTACACCGAAAAAAAACATACATTATATTAATACTTTTCAGCATTTATATAATGAAAAGTTTCATTAAAAAGGGACCAACGACAAGCGTCATTATCATAATGTTTCTGTTTTCATTATATAATGAAACTTTCATTAATAAATGAAATAGCGTCATTGTATTTATGAAAATTGCAAAATTATATTTATACATATTTTCTTTGCTTAATGTAAAATTATCATTATAGTAATGAATTTAATTCATTATTTACTTACAATTTTGTCATTAAAATAATTTTTGTTTCATTATTTAATGCAAACCAGTCATTTATTTGATGAAAATATTCAATTGAAAGGAAAATTTTATGTCATTAATGTAGATCCGTTTTCATTATTTAATGAATAACAATGTCGCTATGAAATGAAAGTATTGCATTGTAAAACAACTCCTACGTCATCAATTTTTTTTTAAATAAATAAAAACACTTTGTTTGTTTGTTTATTTCAAGTCAAAATTTTAATTTTATTGAAAAATATAAATAATTTCTAGCAATAAAAACTTAAAAAATATATATTTTAATACAGTTTGATTTATTTATTTTTATATTTATATATTTATTTATTTTTATATTTAATTGTGTTAACGTTTACTTGCGGCGATATGATTTCAATTTTTAGTTCATATACATTCTATTTATTTGATTTATTCGATTTATACATATCATTCCATTTATTCTTTTTATTATATTTATTCGTTTTTTCTACTAATTCTATTTATTAAATATTTCTATTCTATTTTTTCCATTCAAGTTTTATTCCAATGAAGAAAATTATAAAGTTTACAACTACTTTATTCTCTTCCTTTTAATTATATCAGCTTTATTTGTATGTATTTTCGATAATAATAGTATGTATTATTGTATTGTTTTCTAACCTATGGACTAATGAACTTAACGTATTGTCTAATGAAAATTTTCCTATAAAAAAATTATCATTATTCAATTGGTATGATTCCAATTGATTAAATTGTTTTGATTTTATTAAAATTAGTTTTAAATTATAATTGCTCAAAAATCAAATTTTAAGTTAAATTCTCTTATTTCGTTTAGTTGAATTTGGTTGATTGTATGGGAAGGAGTTTTTTTATCATCATATCGCTCGTGCCTCGCTCAAATTTTAAACTTTCGCTGAGAATAAACTATTTCATTACACACTGATCGATTAAACTACTATTTTTACGCTGTTCACAAATGAATTTGGCACATTTAACACAATTATTTAACAAATTTTAGTTATTGTTGATATTATACTGTTTTTTTTTCTTGTATTAAAAGTTTTAAAACACATAAAACAGAGGCTAATATATATGGTGAAAATGCTGAATTTTGATTGTACTGAAAAAAAAGTAAATACATACAGTAAATAACAGTAAATAACACCTTCAAATAAATTACTTGAAATACTAAATGTTTAAACTTTATTACCCTTTTCACAAATGAATTTTACACATTTAACACAATTATTTAATAAATTTTAGATAAAGTTACACGGTTTTTTCTTTCTGTTTTAAAAACATGCTCTGTTACTGAGAAAGTCTTAATAAAATTAATTTTCTGAATTTACGTATTAACTGAAACAATCATAATAATAATGCATATAGTCATAACTTAATTATTATTTTCATTATAGAAATGAAACTGTCATATATTAATTAAAGTTTTCATTATATAATGATAAATTTCATAATAATCATATAAAAATGACATTAAAATCTTTCATAATAGTACAGATTTTTTCAGCATATTAAATAATGAAAGTTATACATTATTTTAAGGGCATATAGGCATAACTTAATGAATATATTTCTTTTGTTAAAGTTAATGAAAATAATTTCATAATATTAATGACATACTGACATTAGCTTATTTTACAACCAATGAAATTATTCATTATTATAATGAAAAAACGATAAATCTTAATGAAAATAAATTAATGACAAGCGTTCATTAAGTACATTTTTTTCAGTGTATATAAACACGATGACGATCAAAAGGAAAACCTTAATAAACTTCGGAGACCATTGGTGTCCATTTTTGAGAAGTGAAATATTTTACGGAGTTCGGGAATTCTAGGTTTTAGTAAATCGGTTTTGATAACTGGTGTGATTTATAGATAATGGTCAGAATTTCCAATACTACCCTTTTTGACATCGACACTCGTAATATCTGGCATAGATGTGAGATATAGATCTAGGAGAAAATGTTATCACCGATATTACGGGGAGTGGGTCAGGTCGTGCGATGTGGCAAATATTTCTGGCCGCCTTCTTTTGATATCGCCGTAGGTCGTCTTGGAAAATTGTAACCATGATTTGTAAGGTATTTAAATCAGAAATTAATTTATAGCCATTATTTTATGCTATAAAAATATAAAGTAATGACATATTTAAACAAAAACATCTGATGCGGGGAATTTTTTGATTACCGTTTTCTATGATTATAAAATAATCATTAAATAAAATAATATAAAGTCTCAGTGGATATCTTGGTGTTTGTTGAAACCTTTTTAAGCGGAAATGATATAAACATTAACATAAAACATTACAAAGCTCGCCACGTATATAGAAAAGGAAGAACAGGAGGAGGAATAAGCATTTTTGTTAATGAAAATCTTGATTTTGATTATGATTCTTCGATATCCCACCAAGAAAACAATGTTATCGTTGTCAAATCGAACAATCTCAAACTAAATATTATTGTCTACAGACCCCCGCATACAAACATAAGTGAGTTCCTCACCTTTTTTAATAATATTCTTGTCAAATATAGAAACTCTCTAATAGTGGGTGATTTTAATTTGAACATTTTTGATATAAATAGTCCAGAAATTTCGAACTACAAATCTGCCATAACAATAAACGGTTATCAAATTATTAATAGTGAAAAATCTGAATTTTACACACGCAAATCAAACGTAATTAAAACATCACTGCACTGAAAAAAACATGTCCTATTTCCAATCGAAATGCAATTGTCTCAACCTCACCGTGCGGTCACATATGGCGAATCAAACTACGAAATTGCTTCAACAACTCTACAATTATAAATCGATGAAGTTGAGACAATCACACGAAATATTTATGTGAAAATAAAATATAGTTCAATTAATCTGAAATACTTAAACTTTAAAATGAAAAATTCATGATATAAGGACAAAGAAATTTTTTTTCAGGGAAATAGTTATTATGTTTATTCAACTACTGTTATATTGGATATAACACTTTATATTTTAAATAAACCCCATTCTGTTATTAGGAAAATGTTATAATGTAGTTGTCCCAATCACAGTGAAATTGTTTGCAAATTATTTTTCTTTGAATGAATAATCAATTGCCAAATTCGAGATGAGGTTGTCATGAACTTCAATTTTTTTTTCAGTGTGGATCATATTTTATCGTCACATTTAGACAAATTTTATGTTTTATACAAGGATACGATGCTCAGTGATCATAGGTTTTTGTTATTTAAAGTAGAAATATCAAATATCCCAAAGTTCATTTATAGAGAAATAAAAATAATCGATGATAATCGATTCTAGCCGTAACTTCATTTCATTATAATCATTTTTGCTGGTATAAGCAAAATTCATTGTTGATTGCCGTTTTCTTGCCCATTCATAAAGATCCATTGGAGTTTGAATAATGTCCTTGCTAGACAAACTATATCGATGAGCACCTCGTTTCAATGTACCTCCTATTCCATCACACGGTCCTTTTCCATGACTGGTAGCGTAAAAGTGGTAGCCACTCCGCGTCTGTAATAAAATCTGATTTGTGGTAGCATAGATTTATAAAATTATATTTATTTTTATACTGAGATCCCGCACTATCAGTCATATAGAAAATTTTTTTAATAGGATGTTCTATTTTATCTTTTATAAAATCAATCATTTGTGATATGAATAGATGCACTGCCACACTATCATGTTCAGTTATATCATAGATAATGACAAAACTTAACTGCTCGATACCTTAACTAGTAGGTGTATTATAATATATTAAAAATGGGTGTATCGTAACTTGTGAATTATTCCAATAATATCTCTGCACAGATTTTGAATATAAAAAGAGTAATTTTCCGTAATTTACCGAAAAATCGCCAAGTACTAAGCACTCTCCTACTTTCAAGTTTGCTTTTGTGTTTTCCAAATACATAAACTGTTGTTGTGCAATAAAATGGTGAGGTATTAATAATTTTAGGCTGTGAGTTAATTTATGTATAAATGCTGAAGAAGAATCGATGAACGTCTCCAAATTGCATCGATCAGTGGTATTCCATTGCAGGTATTTCACCTCAACAATTCCATACGTTTCATAATTTTCATGTAATTTATCTGCCAGTTTTTCAGCACATTCAACACACTGCAATGAATGACATTCATCTTGTAATTTACCACAGCTAACAAATTTCATTAAACTTTTGTAGTCTGGAAATTGCTCACTACCGAAACAACTTAATTTTGAATATTAGTTTCAAGTTTTGATGGATTGTGCAGACACACACATTATGAACTCCTTGCGCTAATTTTACGCATTCATCAGGCCGAAGACTTGCAAATTTTGTAAATCCTACTTTTAATTCTGGAAACTTGCTCTTAAACTCAACGTATGCTTCATTTAACGTGCAGTAACCGTTTTTGGAGAAGTATTCGTTCACTACCACGTTTTACAGATATCGCATCATGTTTACCTGGCATTAATCTGCTAAGGGAATCATTCGTATAAAAATTTTTCACTTCATTAATAGTTTCATCTGGTAGTTTTTTGTCGGCATTTGGAAAGGATGACAGCGCTGTGGATTGGTTTATTTGATCCTTCTTGCTTTTTTAATTAAGTAACGTGTTGCTTCTGTTCCAAATAAGTTTTGTATTTCTTGCACTTTCATATCCATTGGTAGTAGAGTTAATATTTTTCGTTTCTCCATATAATTGCCATTTTTAAAGGACAACTTTAGGTTCTTCATAATATCTCGATAATACTTTGATTGGATACAAATGGCACAGTATGTTTATTTATCCGGTTAATTAGCTCATCACGTTCCATATTGACTATCGTTGGTGATGAAATAATATCTCGTATAACGCTTGGTCCGCTAATAGGCTGTGGCCCTCCAATATTTCATCACTTGCAATTAATTCTGTATCACCTGTATTTTCAGTTTCAATGCCTCCAGTGGAACTGATCATTGAGAGACGAATTCTACAAGACGAACAAATTCGCTTTTGCGTACGTAAATTAAACACAAATTTTATCGAACGTAATTTATTCTGAACTTCAACATTTTTCAAAGTTTTTGAGCACTTGCCGATACCAAATGGTTTTAAACAATGATATTTACTCATGTTTTAAAAAAATTATTTTAACTAATAAACACTTTGAAGCTTCTTTGCTAACACAACACAAATATTTTTTTAGCAAGATTCACAAATGAATTTAGTAATGATGCTATACGCTCAAGATATCTTTAAAGATTATTATTTTCATTACTGTGCTCTCATTTTATGACAGGTATTATCATTAACAGGGAACAAAGTACGCCACATTCGCCTTGTGCACTCGTAAATGAAAACATCTCAAGTGATAAAGGAGTTTAATTAAATATAGAATAGTGAAGTGATATTTCATATTTTGGGGAAAAAATTTTTTCCATTTTCCTTCGGGAATCAACAAAATTAAAGAAATAAGTTATCAAAATAAAAAAACAAAATTAATTAAAAAAGCAAAACATCAAAAAACTAAAATTATTGAAAAAAGGACAACTAAAAATGGCGGCCCAAGCCGACCAATAAAAATAGACGCCACAATATCAGATGACGAATTTAGAGGTTATGACGATTTAAATTCTAATAATGGTAAAAGAAAACTAATCAAAAGTGACACAGAAGAAGAATCATTAAGCAAGATGAAGAAAAATATACAAAACTCAAAGGATAACGGAGCAGAAAAAATCATTATAAATCAACCAACTACAAACGAATCCAAAGAATTAAAGATGGAAAACAAATATAACCAAAGTGACAAAGGACCTTTCCATGTTTTAATAAGCACACAAACACCAAAAAAATGATGTCATTAATACTGGCAAAAATTTTCAAAGAAAGCAATATAATTGTCAAAAATATTACAGAAGTAAACCAAAGAATATCTAGAGTGGAATTCAAAACCTACGATAAAGCAAATAAATGTGTCAGACGTGAGGATCCATTAAACAGAATAATGGTGGATAAGGGATATACATGCTATATTCCTAAAACCTATACACATGTAGAAGGCGTTGTGAGAGGATTAGCGGCGGAATTTACATTAGAAGAAATTGAAAACAACCTCACAAGCGATTTTCCGATAGCCAAAATGGAGATAATACAAACATGGGATAGACAAAATAACAAATTAAAAATTACGGATATACTAAAAGTAGAAATAAGAGCAAGTGAACTTCCGAAACAATTATCATTTTACGGTATAAAGGTTAATACTAATATATATATACCAAAGTTGAGATTTTGTTCTGCGTGTCTCAGCTACGACCATATAAAAAAATCTCGCCGATCAATAATAAAAAAATGTGCAAAACCTATACAGAACGGAATACAACATGATTGTCAAACTAAACCAGAATGCAAGTTCTGCGTTGGAATTGAACATTATACTAACTCAAAATATTGTCCTGAGAAGAAGAAACAAACAAATATACAAAAGCACATCATCAAATATAAAACAACTTTTAAAGAAGCAGTAAATATTTTATATCCAAGAGAAAAGACGATTGATAGAGAGCAAGAATCTCAAGATTTTCCAAAACTACCTAAAACAACAGAACAACCAAACTCAAATATATGGGTAGCAAAAGCAAATCGACAAGATGAAATTGTAAAAGATCAACGAGCCAAAATAAACCAACAGAAACAATTTTAAAAGAATTTATCATAATCAGCCAGCGCAACTATACAGAACCGGACCTCTTACAAATAGAGCTAAAAACTATGGTCAACAATCTAACTAAACTTCATGGAAAGTAACTTAATACTTCTCCAATCAAACATTAGAAGTTTAAAAAGCAACATAAACATCCTACAAATGTTTATGCAAACACACAAAACAGATATAGCTATTTTAAATGAAACATGGACACATCAAAATAACCAACCACAAATACCAAACTACAAACTCATAACAAATAATAGAGATGATGGATACGGTGGAGTAGGTTTCCTCATCAGCAACAAAATAGGAGTTCAAGAAGTACCACTAAATATAAACTTTGTACATATAGAGGCAACACAAATTAAAATCAAATATAAAAATAACACCATCCATTTAATATCATTCTACAACCCCCCAAATGGCAATTCTACTGCAAAAATAGAAGACTTTAAAAAAATAATTGGAAAAGCTGAAAAAACAGTGAAACAATAATAGCAGGAGATATCAATGCACGCAGCAACATGTGGGGAAACCAAAACTATGAAGATAGCTTAGGAAGAGAAATAGCCGAAATAATAAGAAATAGCAGCATGCAACTACTTAACACAAGAAAACATACAAGACAAAACATATACAACCATTCAACATCCGCAATAGATATTACTTTATGTACCCAAGGAATTCACAGAAGAACAACATGGGATTGCATCGACGATAATTTAGGATCAGATCATCTACCAATCATAATAAAAACTAAAATAAACGGAACATCCAAAAGAGAGATAACAAACTGGAAAGATGTGATACTCAGTATATCAAATATAAAAGAAACCGACCTTGAGCTCAACAATAACATTGAAACAATGATAGAGGATATAATAACAGAAAACACAAAACTCGTAACCGTAAATAACAGAAACATACCGAAACACTGGTGGAATGAAAAAATACAAAGACTATGGAACATTAAATGGCAAAAACAAATAAGTTATAATACAACAAAAAACTTATACACAGCCACCGAACTTTCTAGAGGGAGATAAAAAAAGCTAAAAAAGAATCATGGGAGCAGTTTGTAACCAGTATGAATAGCACACTAAACACAAAACTTCTCTGGAAAAAAATAAATAAAATAAAAAACAAAAGAGAAAACAGATTTAATCTACTAGAAGACTATGACATGGCAAAAAAATTTATAAATGAAAATTTCCCACAGACAATAGAAGCTATAACAATGCCAATGCAAAAAACAACCATAAAAGAAAATATTTTCAACGCGCAAATTATTATAGAAACAGTAAACAAAAAACAAAATACACCAACGGGAGAGAACAAAATATCATACAAAACACTAAAAAATAGCATAACATTAAATCCGATATATCAGAAATAATAGCAGTCTACCTAAATGATATATACGTGAATCAAGAATATCCAGAAAAATGGAAAAAATCAAAAATAATAACAATAAAAAAACCAAACAAAAATGAAAACCTAACGGAAAGCTACAGACCAATATGCCTACAGAATACATTATCGAAAATATTCAACAAAGCAATCTTAGAACAACTAAACCAACACCTAGAAACACAAAATGTACTACCAACAAACTCATATGGTTTCAGAAAAGGGTACAACATAATGGATTACTTTGTTAATTTATTTAGCGAAATACAAGCAGCAAAAACAAATCATAAAACGCAGATTATAGTAACAACAGATATATCAAGAGCCTTTGACAACGTGAAGAAAAGTAAAATAATAGAAAATCTAAAACATATCAACACACCAACTCATCTAACTAACTGGATATACCAATTTCTTACAAATAGAAACATTATATACAACAACGGAACAACAGAAATAAAACAAACAACAAATAAAGGTATTCTACAAGGCAGTTGTCTAAGCCCGTGCCTCTTCAATATCTACACTTACGAATTACATCAAATACAAGATAGTAAAATATCAATTTATCAATTTGCCGACGACATAGCGATATTGGTGAAAGAAAACAACGAAAAGACAGCAGAATTAAAAACTAACTGGGCGATTAACAAATTGAACAATGAGTTAAAAAAACTGGAACTCGAATTAAATCCAGAAAAATGCAGCTTCATGAGATTATTTAAAAATAAAGAATCAAATTTTGTAGCAACAATCGAAAACAAAAGGATAAAAGAAACAAAAACAACAAAACTTTTGGGCATTACTTTTAACAACAAATTATCACTACTACCACATTATCAAAAGCTAGATGAAGAAATAGTCAAATCAACAAACCTACTAAAACAAATAACGCACAAAAACGGAGGAGCCCACCCTTATACAGTCACAAATGTATACAAAGCTATAATACAAACAAGAACAAAATATGCAGACCTAATCACACCAACAAATATCAAAAATACCACAAAAATAAAACAAAGAATAATCAACAGAAATTTAAGAATATGTACAGGAATGCTAAAAACGACACCAATCCCAACAATTCTAGCTGAAACCGCCACACTACCAGCAGAACTAGACAACAAAATAACATCCCTTAAATATATAGCAGAGGAAATCAACAAAAATAGCGAAACCGGTAAGAGGATAAAAAACAACAACATAATGGAAAAATTAGGGAAACTATATAGAGAGTACCATTTCCTATCAAAAATCAAACCTACAAACCACAAACCTAACGGTCCAGCAACAAATATTATAATAAATGAAAATTTCCTACAAACATTTAACTGCAGTAAAAACACAAGACAAGTGGAAACAATCGCCAAATACATAGAAATACTAAACAAATATAACGGATACGAAGAGATTTACACAGATGGATCAATCAATCAAGACAAAAGTGGAATAGGAATTTACTCCAAAAAATAGATAGGGCAACAAAAATAACCTTAAAAAACAAAGCCACAATAAAAACAATAGAAACCATAGCCATAAAAATAGCCATAGAGAAAGCAATTCAAATGAAAATGCAAAACATTACCATTTTTACAGACTCAAAAAGCAGTTGTATATCTATAAAGAATGTCAACACCGGGAAATCACAAAAATTATACGAAAACGAAATAATAGATAATGCAATAGCCAACAGAAATATCAATATTATAATACAATGGATCCCTGGTCATTCAGGAATAATTGGAAACGAGAAGGCAGACCAACTAGCCAAAGAAGCAACTATCGAAGCCAACGAAACAATAGATAACCATATAACCATCGAAGACGCACATAAAATTATAAAAGAAAATATATACCAGGAGTGGGAAACAACGTACAACCACTGGACTAACTCTATTGGAAGATGTAATAGGCAAATTAACATTAGTCCACCAAAAAAACCATGGTATTACAAAGCTAAAATGAATGCATACAACATCAAACAAATAAATAGGCTTCGAGCAGGTCATACAACAAACAAAAAGTTCAAGAAAATGATAGGAGCGAAGGAGACCAACCTATGCGAAACATGTAATATAATAGAAGAGCAAGAACACGTGATTGAACAATGCAGCAAATACAACGGAATAAGAAACAAATATGAACTCATCAAAAATAACAGATTAATAGATATCCTGAAATCAGAAGATATCAACAATTATAAAATGTTATGTAAATTTCTAAAAGAACTAGAGTATAAACTATGAAGACATCAATAAAACGGAAAAAAAACCACATATAAACCTAAATTTTTCAACGCACAAAATAAACATATCGATGGTCTAGCGCACAGATGTGGTAAGTGACATTTTTTGAGAAAATGAGTTAACTACTCTATAAAATTGTCCATTTCATTTCTCATATAATGTAAAAATATTGTATGTGTATGTTTAATATTTTATCCAGTAGATGGCATTGTTGTGCTGTACTGTACTGCACATGTACTGTGGTAAGTACTTATGGTTTGTATAAAACTAAATATTATTCATGTATCTCTTAAGTTCTATCATGTAGAAAGACATAATTACAATAAAAACTAGATAACTACTATAAAACTTTATCGAATTCCACCACATAATATTTTACATTTTCAATTTTTATTGAAGTGTAAACTTTCAAACGTCTGTACTGAACAATATGCTAAATGTCACTTACCACATCTGTGCGCTAGACCATCGATATATAAACTTACTATAATTTAAGATTTTGACATTTAACTTTTATGTAAAAAAAATAAATTTGTGATCTCTGTAAACTTGTAGGTTATATGGATAGTAATATCCCGACCATAGTAAATAATAAAGAATAAAAAAAAAAATAAAAAAAAACAAAGTACGCCAGTACGGTACTTGATTTGTCCATGCCTTTAAAATTATTTTCAGACAGGTATAAATGGATGAAAAGATAAATTATGTAAAAAGCATTTCCACCTTCAAATACTTAATTTGTATCCTTAAAATAATTAAATGGTCATTAAATTATTACAAAACAAGAATTCCGTGGGTTGAGTTAAATAGATGATTCACTGCATTGGTTAAAAAAAAATTGAATAAAAAAACGAAAATGAAAATTTTGTAAAAATTTTATTTTTAAAACGAGAAATTATGTACTTGGGAAACTTTCGTTTTAGATTACGAACTAATTAAACATTTTTTCTCTGGAAAAAAAGTGGTAAAAGTGAGGGTACCCCCAACAGCGCCATCTTTGAATTTTTTTTAAAGTTTAACACACTTTTAAAAAATTATTAAAAAATTTTAAGTTTAAGTTTTTATAAGTCCTATCAATTACCTTTCCAATGAGCTATAAATGACTTAAATCGGTTTAGTCAATCGTTAGCAATCGATATTTAAAGATACTCATGTTTCGCAGACCCCTAAAACTTTGCCGCCACCCTGGGTCATTTCTAGAGCGAAATTTAATTTTTTGAAAGAAATAGTATTTTTATTTTGTCATTGGCTATCTATTTGAAATTTATGATTGGTATATGAAATTTAGCGGTAGCGAAATCCGAAATTCGACGTCCACGCCGTGCTGCCTGGTTAATGCTGACAGAATTAGGTTGGTGTACCGGAGACAAGCAGGGTAAAAACTGCTTAGTCAATCATGGTACATCATGGCGAATTGGCGCCTTAAAACCAATGCGACTCAAGCGTCTGTTCTCCATGTTAGGGGCGGCTTGAAGCGGGCGTCTGTCTTGGATCAAGCGGCTCGCTATATAAACGTGTCAAAAGGTTGTTTCTGGTAACCTTAAGATGCAGAACGGACCCATTCACGACAATTTGGGTTGGGCCTAAGGTTAACACCCTAACCCCGGAAAAAAAATTATTTGTTAAATTTGGAAATCAGAAAAGAAAAACAGACCCGGACAAAAACAACAGAATTTTACCTGGACGTGAAAAAGGACCAGACTACCGAATCGGAACGTGGAACGTGCGCAGCCTGAGCGCTCCTGATGCTCTTATAAGTCTAGAAACAGAGGCTGAGAGGTATGGGATGGATATCATAGCTCTGCAAGAAATTAGACAGCCAATAATCGGAAAACAAGATTTGGATAGTCACTCTCTATACTGTAGTGGTCATCCTTCTCGAAGAGAATTTGGAACTGGCTTTCTTGTTGGTGCACGCATACAAGAAGCCGTGATGAAATTCATCCCGGTCAGTGAGAGGATTTGCTACCTACGTGTACGTGGTACATATAACAATATTTCTCTTATTGCCGTGCATGCACCTACTGAAGCTAAGACCGTCGACGAGAAGGATAATTTCTACATAGCGCTGGAAGAGGTTATGAAACAAACACCAACACGCGACTTCACTATGGTTCTTGGTGACTTTAATGGGCAGGTTGGAAGAGATATCTCTTATGGAAATGTGGTGGGCCCCAACAGTCTGCATTTGAATTCGAATGATAATGGTGAGAGAATGACTGAGTTTGCATTATCAAATAATTTGAGAATTGCCAGTACTTTCTTTCCGCACCGATCGATTCATAAGCAGACATGGGTCTCACCGAATGGAAACACTCGAAATCAAATTGATGACGTGCTAGTTACAGCACGTTTCTTTTCGAGTGTTCTGGATGTGCGATCCTTTAGAGGTGCATACATTGGAAGTGACCACTTTCTTGTATGTGCTAAAATAAGGTTCCACTTCCCAAACCCAAGCATTCCGAAATTCAATCAACGGAAACGATTTAACATCGCATCACTAAAGAATGCAGAAACAGAAGAGAAATATCAAAACCATATTGCCGAAACATTAGAGAAATCAGAAACCATTAATGGAGACGTCGATAAGTCATGGTATTTGCTCAAAGATGCTGTTTTAAGCGCTGCTGAGGGAATACTTGGACGACCACAAAACCACTCCCAGAAGCCATGGATGGATCAAGCATGTCTTGACGCTATTCAATACAAAAGAGATTGCTATCTGAAATGTCTGCAAGGACGCAACACCAGGTCCACGAAGGAGAACTATAAACTGGCAAGACAAGCCGTTACAAAGTTATGTAGACGAACGAAGAGAGAATGGTGGAAGAGAAAGTGTGAGGAGATTGAAAGCTTCAATAAGGAACATAAATCGCGTAACTTCTTTCAACAGGTTAAAACCTTAAAGAAGGGCCCTCAAACTAGATCCACTGCTATTCAAAACGAAGATGGGGAGCTACAAGTAGACCTTAAAAATATTTTAGACACTTGGGCCGCTTATTTTGAGAATCTTCTCAACTTAAGTGACCAGCAACAAGTCGGGCGACGAGCAAAGCTTATTCGTGCGTCAAAGGTACATGTAGACGAACCCACCAAAGAGGAATTCGATGCGGCGCTGTCAAAATTAAAATGCAATAAAGCACCTGGTATCGACTACTACAGAGGAATCGCTCTACTCTGCACAGCATATAAGATCTTTTCTTACATTTTGCTATCCAAAATCAATCCTTTTGCTGAACAACTGTTTGGAGAATATCAGTGTGGCTTCCGGCGGGGCCGAGGTACCACCGATGCACTTTTCTCGATAAGGATGATTTTGGAAAAGTGCCGAGAGTTCAACATACCAGTGCACCAACTCTTCATTGATTTCAGACAGGCCTACGACTCTCTCGAACGAGAGACTCTATGGTCTGCTCTAGTGTCAATGGGAATTCCTGGTAAACTGGTATCACTATGCAAAATGACAGTACAGAACTCTCAATGCTGTGTACGAGTAGAGAACGAAATATCAAGGTTTTTTAAAGTCGACTCCGGGTTAAGACAAGGTGATGCTATCTCTCCTATACTTTTTAATTTAGCCTTGGAATATGTGTGCCGTCAAAAGAAACTGCCGACTAACAACAATATCTTGTCAATAAACTCAGTACAGATGATTGCATACGCTGATGATGTTGTCATCCTCGGCCGAAGTGAAGCTGTTATGAGTGAGACTTTTAAGTCGCTTGAGAGTGGAGCTAGAAAAATTGGTCTGCAAATTAACTACAATAAAACCAAACATATGAATGTTTCAAGAGAGTCTGAGAAGAAAGATTTGATGTGCGGCGATGAACGAATTGAGGGAGTTGAATCTTTTAAATATTTGGGATCAATGCTTGACTCAAACAACAGCATACTTACAGATATTAAAGCTCGAATCGCTGCAGGTAATCGAACTTTCTACTCAATCAAACCTCTCCTTGGATCTCCGTATGTATCAACTAACACCAAGCTCAAGTTATACAAGACATTGATTAGACCGGTTGTGATGTATGGTTCACAAACGTGGACCCTTACACAAAATGACGAATCGCATTTATCTGTATTTGAGCGTAAGATCCTACGCTATATTTTTGGTCCACTTAAGACAGACGATGGAGAGTATAGAACCCGGTATAACTTTGAGATCAGAGACCTTCTTGAGGGTCCTGATATAATAGGTTGTATCCGTTCTAATAGGATTGCTTGGTTTGGGCATGTTCTACGAGCCGATTCACAGTCTGGAATGATTAGAAAAATGTACGTTAGTACCCCAGGGAGTGGGCGACCGCGAGGTAGACCACGACTACAATGGGAGACTGACGTAATAAACGACCTTAAAAAAATCGGATGCCATGGTAATTATGTCGCTGTTGCGAATGACCGTGGCGAATATTCGAAGCTGATTAGCCTGGCAACGCTCCTACATGGAGCATGAACGCCGTAAAAAAAAAAAAAAAAAAAAATATGAAATTTTATCGAAATCAGAGGGAGTCATGTCACATGCTAGAACAAATGCTGTTGCGATGACGTGGAATTGCTCAACTGTAGAAAATTTCAACTTGATAACACTTATAGTTGGGTAGTGAAATCCGAAATTCTACGTCCACGCCGTGCTACCTGGGTAATGCTAACAGAATTAGGTTGGTGTAGTTGAGAGGGGCAGAGTAAATACTGCTTATACTCAATGATTCTGCACCATGGCGAGTCATTGGCGCCACAAAACCAATGCAACTCAAGCGTCTGTTCTCCATGTTAGGGGCGGCTTGGAGCGGGCGTCTGTCTTGGATCAAGCGGCTCGCTATATAAACGTGTAGCAAGCGTCTGTTCTCCATGTTAGGGGCGGTTTGTAGCGGGCGTCTGTCTTGGATCAAGCGGCTCGCTATATAAACATGTAAAAAGGTTGTTTCTGGTGACCTAAAGATGCAGAACGAACCCATTCACGAAAATTTGGGTTGGGCGAAGGGCTAACACCCCATTTCCGTAAAAAACTACTTGTCATGAATTCTGTACACAGGCCTCGGATTATCTCGGATTCACTATTAGAACGACCTCGGAAACTGTACCCGGACTACGATTTAAAAATGGGAACCTGGAACGTGCTAAGCCTTAGAAGACCAGGAGATCTACTGAAACTTACAAACCAAATCAATAGCTATACACTGGATATAGTGGCGTTACAAGAACTAAGATGGCCAGGGAGTGGAATCCACGAAACAGCCAAAGGATACACTCTCTACTATTGCGGTCATGAAAACGGAGGAGAATTTGGAGTTGGCTTTCTCACACATCGTCGCGTGAATCAACATGTTATCGACTTTCGCCCAATTAATATGCGGATATGCACAATGAGAATCCGCACGCAAAAATTTAATGTAACGATCATCAATGTTCATGCACCTACTGAAGACAAAGCAGATGACATTAAAGACCTGTTCTTCCTAGAACTCGAAGAAGTCATCAATAACATCCCGCGGCACGATATAAAAATCGTGGTAGGTGACTTCAATGCGCAAATTGGTAGAAGTGCAGAACTTAAAACACATGTCGGCCCTAACAGCTTGCATCATGCTAGTAACAATAACGGCTTTCGCACAGCTGAACTGGCTATGATGTATGATCTAGTAATATCTAGCACTTTCTTTCCTCATAAGAGAATCCACAAAGCAACGTGGAAATCAAATGATGGAAGAACTGAAAATCAAATCGATCACGTCATGATTTCTAAGAGACACTCTACAAGTGTAACTGACGTTCGATCATACAGAGGTGCTGATATGGACACCGATCATATGCTTGTCATCTTTAAGTATAAGTGCAAATTATCATCTACATTTAATAGGCAAGCAAAAAAGACCGTGCGCTGGAATGTCGAAGCATTTAAACACCTGGAAACACTGAATAGATATCAGGAAATTGTAACGCAAAACATAGAAGAGCATGACATCCCATCTGAGATGCCATTAAACATACAAGAAGAATGGCAAACGCTTCAATCAACCATCATATCCGCAGCACAAACTACAATCGGAAAACGACCACCGAAATCACGTAACGAATGGTTTGATGACGAGTGCCGCGAAAGCATTGAGCACAAACAAAAACTGCGAGAAAAATGGTTAACAAGAAATACCCGAAGCTCCCAAACTGATTATCTATGCGCCAGAAAAGCCTCAGCAAAACTCCTACGGAAAAAAAAACGCGAACACATGAAGAGCTGTATCGAAAACATCAACCAACATGCGGCTAATGGAAATTCGAAAGAGTGTTTTGCCAATGCGCGGAATCTGACCAAAGATTTCCACCCAAGATCTACAGCCATCAAAAATGGAAACAACGAGCTTACAACAAGTGAACGTGATGTGCTGGAAGTATGGCGATCCCACTTTCAAGACCTACTGAATAGGACGAACGAAGTTCATCCTATTCGAGCAATTGCTCCGTCAAGTGAGGAGATTTTTGTCCCTTACCCAACAATAGAAGAAGTGGAAGCTGCCATCAAAAAATTAAAAAATGGCAAATCACCAGGTATCGATGGAATCCCTGCAGAACTACTTAAGAATGGAGGAGCAGCTCTGGTCTCACGTATATATGATCTGATTCTTGCAATCTGGGACCAAGAAGAACTACCTGCTGAATGGAAAACAGCTCTCATTGTTCCGCTACATAAAAAAGGTGACCGCCTAAAGTGTGCAAATTATCGTGGAATCGCACTGTTGAACACTGCATATAAAATACTAGCTAATGTCGTACTCGCTCGGCTCATCCCGTTTGCCGAATCTATCATCGGCGACTATCAGTGTGGTTTTCGTCCCAACCGTTCAACCACAGATCAATGTTTTACCTTAAGGATGATTCTGGAAAAATGTTGGGAGTACAACATCAGCATTCACCAGCTCTACGTTGATTTCAAGCAAGCATATGATAGCATCATCCGCGACAACCTCTGGTCTGCACTCATATGCCTTGGTATTCCAGAGAAACTTGTTTCTCTGTGCAAACTCACAACATCGGGATCAAACTGTAGAATAGTAATCGAAGGTTCAGTTTCTGACTCTTTTGATATAACATCAGGTGTTCGACAAGGTGATGCACTCGCACCCGTACTATTTAATTTGGCGCTTGAGTACGCGATAAGAAAAAGCCGCATTGAGACACAAAACTGTATATTTAACAAATCTAGTCAAATTCTTGGCTATGCAGATGATATTGTGCTTCTCGGACGTAGAACAAGCGATATCAAGGATAGTCTCTCTCGGCTTGAAAGAAATGCTAAACGACTTGGATTATGCATTAACACCGGCAAGACTAAACTATTAACAACATCCAGGAATAAACCTCCCGGCAATCTGAATACTGGCGACTATGAAGTGGAACGTGTGGAAAACTTCAAATACCTCGGGTCTGTAATAACATCGTCAAATGACATGCAGGCAGATATTAAAGCTCGTGTCTCAGCCGCATACAGAGTTTTCTACGCATACTCAAAACTTTTGCGATCTAAACATCTTTCGCAGTCGTGCAAACTCACACTTTACAAAGCATTAATTCGACCTGTGCTTACCTTTGGAAGCGAAAGCTGGACACTGACTTCCTCCGATTGTAGAATTTTATCAACATTCGAGAGGAAAGTCATACGAACAATTTATGGTCCATGTAAAGTTGCTGAAAATCAGTATAGAATCCGAATGAATCATGAAATCAGACAGCTTCTTGGAGGCTGCGATGTAATCGGATTCATTAAATCTAACCGGATTAGATGGTTTGGTCATGTAGAAAGGGCACCATTAGATAGAATGATTAAAAAAGCGTCCCAACAACAACCAGCTGGTGTTCGTCGAAGAGGAAGACCTAGACAACGCTGGCGTGATGACATCATCCAAGACCTTCGTGATATAGGATGTCGAAACTGGGGTCAACTGGTCATGGAACGAGACGATTGGAAGCTGATTGCACAGACGGCAAAATCCCTCCATGGGATGTAAACGCCAGAGAGAGAAAACACTTATAGTTTCTAGAAATTCGGACTGACACCGAAGCCTCACCAATAGCGTACCGTTTTTACTTTTTTAAAGTACGGAACCGTAAAACCGCAAAACTACAAAAATAGCGCAAAACTCAAATAATTTTGCGGTCAAAACTCCATAATCACTTTTATTTTTAAACACTTTTATGTAAAAACAAATAACTGATTATGTCATGTGTATTGTGTATGACTGCTCATATATACATATTTACTCGTTTATTGTTTGTTTAAATTGGTGAAATAAAAAGATTGAAACATCAGTCGTAAAATTAATAGTTTTTGTTTAAAGTTTTATTTAAATATTAGTATGTAATTTTATAATGTGTGATATGGGTTGGATGCGTCATTTTTTAAACAAACTCATTTGTAGGAGACGAAATTAATGCATTGAAAATAACTATGATGTTTGGCTTTAAATCTAACAAGGTCGTTGTTAATTTATATAATATTTAATTGTTTTAATTTTTTTAAAAATTAATAATTTCTTATTTAAGCTAAGAGGCTTGTAGTTGTAGACGATCAACCTTGTTTTGAAAACCAAACTTAATGTCTATCGAAAATTTATTAATATTTTTTATTTCATACTGATATCTAAACCGACATTTTTCGGATTACACCTATCCCCCGTTTTACACGGTAGATACGTTCCTGATAAAAACGTGTTAATCGAAAATACAAATTGTGTATGGAAAACCGTGTTAAACGAAAAACGTGGGTTTTATAACCCAAAAATAAATTAAAAAAAAAAAGAAGTTCAAAAATTAAAACCCGACTACTGAAAAATCACGCTCTAAAAAAAATAAAACACGAAAATACTCTTGTCTGAAATTGTTATGTACAATATAAACTATTCAATATTTAATGTCTATTGAATAAACTTACACACAAATAATATTAATAAATTTAATACATATTCATAGTGATTTTCAGAGGATAGCCGTAGTCGTATGCCACCTACCCTAACAAAACAATACATTCTAAGAGTATAGTAAGTGATCATCCGCTGTAGGGCATCATGCTATACATCTCTCTTGAGCACTCTTTAGATGTATAGCGTGAAGCACTTTGTCCTAAAACCGATGATTAATTACTACTGTTAGAATGTATTGTTTTGTTAGGGTTGGTGGCATACGATTACGGCTATCCTCTGAAAATCACTATGAATATGTACTAAATGTACTAAAATTATTTATGTGTAAGTTGTTTATTCAATAGACATTAAATATTGAATAGTTTATACTGTAAATAACAATTTCAGATAAGAGCATTTTCTTGTTTTATTTTTTTAGAGCGTGATTTTTCAGAAGTTGGGTTTTAGTTTTTGAACTTCTTTTTTTATTATATACGTAGCAGAAGAGAATTAATACTGTTTTTTATGTTATGCACTTTATTTTTGTCTTTCTGTTACTTTCTTTTCTCTTTCCCTAGTAAAAGAGAATTAGTGAATTCATACAATAGTTCATCATGAAAATCATGATTATACCTATTCAATGAAATGTATATGAGCTTGTGATGTGAATTCACATATTTACTTTTGTATATGCTCTTCTCTTCTAATGAATGTTTCAATGAAAACCATGCTCACTTCATTATGAATATCAGTATTATGGAACTCATGAAGTTATTGATGAATATCTATCGGAAACTCATGAATGATAAAACAGAGAGTTCATGAATGAACTTCATCAGGAATTTCACTACCAACAAACCGACGAAATAATTAGTGGATTGTCATAAAAGATTCATCACTGATGAAATTATAGAACTCATTAGCAAATTTCAGCAGGAACTTCACTACTATAGAATAGTCGACCTCATTGATTTATTTATTAGTCCTCAGTCGACTTATTTATTATAATCGAAATCAATTATGGAGTAAGTGAAATCAATGTGAACATAGAGCGTAAAACCCGTACAGAATATTTAGAATAAAGATAGTATAGAATACAGAATAAAATATAGAACAAAAAACAATTGTGGTATTTTAAAAGCCATTTTTATGTTTTAAATTAGAATTTTATTAATTATAAATTTTTTGAGGCATTAAAATTAATTTAATAAAGCATTAATATTTTTTAATGAGATGGTTCTTCCTTCTTCCTCTATGAATTAGACGCGTCAGTTTTTTCCTGAAATTAAAAATTATGATTATTATTATTATTATCCTTTATATCATCTTTAGTATAACATACAGGTAGACTACTTTTTTTAATTACTAATAAGTTTTAAACATATATAAAGATTATACGACAGTTAAAAAAAAGTAACAGAAATATAAAATGAGAACAATTTACAACATTAATTTACATTTCATGCTTAAATATAATAGAGACAGTCATTGAATATTTAAAATATGCTGCTTTAACGCATTTTTCAAACTTATCCTAGAAACATTGAAATCAAACACCGTAAAATAATTATTAAAATATTTGATGCACCCAAAAATGGAATCAGAAGTTTCGTACTTAACTCGGCAAAATGGTATCTTGAAAAATTCATCTCGACGACGAAGCTCCTTAATAGCTCCGCGCAGTCAATTAGACCTGAGATGATATCGTAAGTGAAAAGTGAACGTAACATAATAAATCTGTCGTCTGCGAAATAGTGGCAACATATTCAACAATTGCAAACGATTGTTGTACGGTTCCCTTACAAATGAGGTTAAATTGCTGGAGGGTAGTAGGCGTAAGGCAAAGATTAAAAATTGTTTTTGTATACTTTCAATCCTCGATGAATGAATTTCAAAATGTGGAGATCATATCACTGAGGCACACTCCAGTTGCGACCTGACATAAGACGCATAAAGAACTTTGAGAGTGTTTGGGTCCTTAAAATCCCTGCCATTTTTTTTGTTCATTCCAAACATGGAGTTGGACTTAGCAATTATTGAGTTAATGTGTAGGTTGAATGAAATGTCAGTAGAGTAAGTGACACCTAGGTCACGCAGGTATTTAACTCGCTCCAACTTTTCGCCATATAATTCATATGACTTATCAACGAATGACTTATTTTTGCAGAAACTCATAATTTACATTTATTGACTTATATTTAAGGTCAATTCATTTACTCGGGACCATTCACAAAAGTTGCCAAGGTCCAATTGAAAGTTCACAAAATCATCGTGGGATCCCACACAGGCATAAATCTTCATATCATCCGCATACATTAGACAATTTGAAACTTTGAAACAGGAAACGACATCCTTAATGAATAAATTAAATAATACTGATCCAAGGTGGCTTCCCTGAGGTTCACCAGATGAAACGGCAAACGTTTCTGATTTGAAATTTTGGATCTTAACATACTGCTTACGATTTGACAAATAAGAGGCTAGCTATTTCAAGGAGATTATGTCAAAATTTAAAACTTCTAATTTTTCCAGCATGATAAGAATGAATGCGATCAAATGCTCTTGAAAAATCTTTGTAAACTACATCAATTTAGAAATCACCAATGTTACTATATAAAAAATTGCTAAAGACTGTTAAGTTAGTTACTGTGGACCGTCTCTTCATAAAACCATGTTGTCTTGAATATACCAACGAGGATAGATTAAAATCAATTTTTATTTTTATTAGCCTTTCAGAAAGCTTAGGAATAGCAGACAATACCGCTGTAATTTGAAACATAACATTTATTACCAGATTTAAAAATCGGAGTAATATGTGAGAGTTTCCACTCATCTGGGAATATACCGGTTGACATGCTGCAATTGGACAAAATTGTTAGTCGTGTAGATAAAACATCTGCACATTGTACTAAGAAAATTGGTGGGATTCCATCTGGTCCCTGTGCAGACAAATCTCCATAGCTCATTGAGTTTGAAAGAGATCTCGTGTTTTGTTTGCTGTCAACAAATGAAAAAAACCTTTTTGGATTCACTTCCAATGCTTAATTAAGATATAGTTACCGTGCAAAAAATCATTTAAAATTTCAAACTCACGTTTAATATTCTTGTAAATACTTTTATTGAGTTTACGTTCCGTATCTCTCTCTCTCTCTCTGGTGTTTACATCCCATGGAGGGATTTTGCCGTCTGTGCAATAAGCTCCCAATCATCTCGTTCCATGACTGGTTGACCCCAGTTTCGACATCCTATATCACGAAGGTCTTGGATGATGTCATCACGCCAGCGTTGTCTAGGTCTTCCTCTTCGACGAACACCAGCTGGTTGTTGTTGGGACGCTTTTTTAACATTCTACCTAATGGTGCCCTTTCTACATGACCAAACCATCTAATCCGGTTGGATTTAATGAATCCGATTACATCGCAGCCTCCAAGAAACTGTCTGATTTCATGATTCATTCGGATTCTATACTGAGTTTCAGCAACTTTACATGGACCATAAATTGTTCGTATGACTTTCCTCTCGAATGTTGATAGAATTCTACAATCGGAGGAAGTCAGTGTCCAGCTTTCACTTCCAAAGGTAAGCACAGGTCGGATTAGTGCTTTGTAAAGTGAGAGTTTGCACGACTGCGAAAGATGTTTTGATCGCAAAAGTTTTGAGTATGCGTAGAAAACTCTGTATGCCGCTGAGACACGGGCTTTAATATCTGCCTGCATGTCATTTGACGATGTTATTACAGACCCGAGGTATTTGAAGTTTTCCACGCGTTCCACTTCATAGTCGCCAGTATTCAGATTGCCGGGAGGTATATTCCTGGATGTTGTTAAAAGTTTAGTCTTGCCGGTGTTAATGCATAATCCAAGTCGTTTAGCATTTCTTTCAAGCTGAGAGGGACTATCCTTAATATCGATTGTTCTACGTCCGAGAAGCGAAATATCATCTGCATACCCAAGAAATTGACTTGATTTGTTAAATATGCAGTTTTGTGTCACAATTTGGCTTTTTCTTATCGCGTACTCGAGCTCCAAATTAAATAGTACGGACGCGAGTGCATCACCTTGTCAAACACCTGATGTTATATCAAAAGAGTCAGAAACTGACCCTTCGATTACTATTCTACAGTTTGATTCCGATGTTGTGAGTTTGCACAGAGAAACAAGTTTCGCTGGAATACCAAGGCATATGAGTGCAGACCAGAGGTTGTCGCGGATGATGCTATCATATGCTTGCTTGAAATCAACGTAGAGCTGGTGAATGCTGATGTTGTACTCCCAACATTTTTCCAGAATCATCCTTAAGGTAAAACATTGATCTGTGGTTGAACTTTTGGGACGAAAACCACACTGATAGTCGCCGATGATAGATTCGGCGAACGGGATGAGCCGAGCGAGTACGACATTAGCTAGTATTTTATATGCGGTGTTCAACAGTGATTCCACGATAATTCGCACACTTTAGGCGGTCACCTTTTTTATGTAGCGGAACAATAAGAGCTGTTTACCATTCAGCAGGTAGTTCTTCTTGGTCCCAGATTGCAAGAATCAGATCATATATACGTGAGACCAAAGCTGCTCCTCCATTCTTAAGTAGTTCTGCAGGGATTCCATCGAAACCTGGTGATTTGCTATTTTTTAATTTTTTGATGGCAGCTTCCACTTCTTCTATTTTTGGGTAAGGGACAAAAATCTCCTCTTGACGGAGCAATTGCTCTAATAGGATGAACTTCATTCGTCCTATTCAGTAGGTCTTGAAAGTGGAATCGCCATACTACCGCCAGTACATCACGTTCACTTGTTGTAAGCTCGTTGTTTCCATTTTTGATGGCTGTATATCTTGGGTGGAAATCTTTGGTCAGATTCCGTGCATTGGCAAAGCACTCTTTCGAATTTCCGTTAGCCGCATGTTGGTTGATGTTTGCGGTACAGCTCTTCATGTGTTCGCGTTACTTTTTCCGTAGGAGTTTTGCTGAGGCTTTTCTGGCGCATAGATAATCAGTTTGGGGGCTTCGGGTGTTTCTTGTTAACCATTTTTCTCGCAGTTTTTGTTTGTGCTCTATGCTTTCGCGGCACTCGTCAACAAACCATTCGTTACGTGATTTCGGTGGTCGTTTTCCGATTGTAGTTTGTGCTGCGGATATGATGGTTGATTGATGTTTGCCATTCTTCTTGTATGTTTAATGGCATCTCAGACGGGATGTCATGCTCTTCTATGCTTTGGGTTACTATTTCCTGATATCTATTGAGTATTTCCAGGTGTTTAAATGCTTCGACATTCCAGCGCACAGTCTTTTTTGCTTGCCTATTAAATGTAGATGATAATTTGCACTTGTACTTAAAGATGACAAGCATATGATCGGTGTCCATATCAGCACCTCTGTATGATCGAACGTCAGTTACACTTGTAGAGTGTCTTAGAAATCATGACATTATCGATTTGATTTTCAGTTCTTCCATCGTTTGATTTCCACGTTGCCTTGTGGATTCTCTTATGAGGAAAGAAAGTGCTAGAAATTACTAGATCATACATCATAGCCAGTTCAGCTGCGCAAAAGCCGTTATTGTTACTAGTATGATGCAAGCTGTTAGGGCCGACATGGGTTTTAAGTTCTGCACTTCTACCAATTTGCGCATTAAAGTCACCTACCACGATTTTTATATCGTGCCGCGGGATGTTATTAATGACTTCTTCGAGTTCTAGAAAGAACAGGTCTTTAATGTCATCTGCTTTGTCTTCAGTAGGTGCATGAACATTGATGATCGTTACATTAAATTTTTGCGTACGGATTCTCATTGTGCATATCCGCATATTGATTGGGCAAAAGTCGATAACATGTTGATTCACTCGACGATGTATGAGAAAGCCAACTCCAAATTCTCGGGTCCGGACTACCCCTCTATCAGCAACATACAAGAAATCAAGCTCATTAGTAAGATTTAAATTGCTGAGCAGCAATGAAAGTCTCACCATGGTTTTCAGCCGACTTGTTCCAAATATGTGTTTCAAAGAAAGTAATTCTGCCGTCGCTCTTCCTTTACGGAAGCCGCATTGTCCTTTACTAAGTATTTTGGACGACTTAAGAAGCTCATAATATTAAAATTAATGTATTTCTTAAATATTTTAGCAACAACCGACAAGACAAGATTGATATGGGTTTGTAATTTGTTGGACTCGTGTTAGCACCTTTTTTGGAATTGGCTGTAACTAGCCATTTTTTTAAATAGCATTTTTTTTTTAAATTTTATTGTTTCTCCACATTTACTCGAAACCTAAAGATCAGCCTTCAGAATCATCTATGGGAATAAATCTTCACATACCCGCGTATATTATTTCTAAAAAAAATTAGAAGCAGAAATGTTTGAATTAAACATATCTCTAAACCCCTGCCAATCTCAAAACCAAATAAGACTAGGATTAGATTTAAACTGTTTTGGAACTTGTAAATTTAAATGTGTGGAAATCAAATTATGGTCTTAACCTCCTAAAGATTCTGATACTTTAAATTGTATCAACGAAAGATCATTTATCAAAAACAAATAAAGCAATCCACTACTTTGACCAGGAATATCGGCTCTGATAGGTTGTTTGGCCATTATATCCGAGTGCAAATAAATTTAAAAATAAGATAATAATCTTTTATATAAATAAAAATGTAAATGTTCGTTTGTTCAAAATAGGTAATCTCCGACAGTACTTGATCGAATCTTTTGAAATTTGGACACAACGTTGCATTCAAATACAGGAAGGTTGTTACATAGTTTTTTTTTTTTTTAATTTTTTTTTTTTTCGTTTTTATAATGTAGGCTGTCACAATTACAAGTGTCTCACCTGCTTTATTCTCAAATCACTCAACTTTATGGTCGATTTTACCTTCATGCTCAATTTAATCGATTAGTTTCGTATAGTGTTAGGCCCAAAGATTATTTTATCTAATTTGTAAACCAATAAGGTTGCAACGTGTTCTCCTTTCGGTAGGACTGTCCTCGGTAGGAGTAAAAATGTCCTCAGTTTTCATATGCTATAAAAATGTTCTCCTTGAAGCAATCTGTAATACAATATTTTACACTGAGCAAAATAGATCTTTTTGCTACATATTTCTCCCAATAAACATATGGATCAGGAAAATAAAAAATCGTGATTGCACCTTTACTTATATCAAAGTAACTGATTACTAAAATTTGTGTCGCAAGGTTGGTAACAATATCAATTAATTTACATTGCTCTATAATATATGTGAATATCTTTACTTTTACTATATCGCACGATCAGATGGTGAACCATTGTTTAAGCAATTTTGGATTCAATCCACCGTTAAACATCTGTTTTTTTAAATAACTTCTGTTACTAATTATCTGTTCTTAGTATTATAAATGAAATAGCTGATCTGCATATTATTTGTGATTGCTATAAATTAAAGCATTTGGCTACAGAAAACTTACCATTTTGAAGGAAATTTAGATATATAAAACAGTACTGTGCATGAATAACTAACTAACAACTTGCGCTTATTGATTTTTATGAAAGTGCCAATAAATCAGATGGTAAGTTTAGCTGTATTTCTGACTACTTAAAAACATTAAATTTAAGTGATTCGAGTGTAGCAGTACCATTGAATGCCGATAACATCAATACGAATTTGCATACTATCATCCATCATAAATAAATAAAAGGATTACAGAAGTAATTGTCGTATGTGCAATCAAATATTCCAAAGCTAACGTTTGAACAAAAAACAATTTACGATCAACTAATGCAAAATGTTGATAACGGGGTTGGAGGAATCTTTTTCTTGGATGCGCCAGGAGGAACTGGCAAAACGTTTCTAAAACGATTCTTAAACGATTCTAGCAGTAATTCGATCGTAAAATAGCATAGCTTTAGCTCTTGCGTCGTCCGGCATAGCTGTGACATTGGTACCAGGTGGAAGAACTGCTCATTCCGCTCTGAAATTGCCATTAAACATGCAATTCATTGAAACGCCCACATGCAACTTTTCCAAAGGATCGGGAATAGGAAAAGTATTGCAGAAATGTAAACTAACCATTTGGGATGAATGCACATTGGCGCACAAAAAATCACTTGAAGCGCTTGATCGATCATTGCAAGATTTGCGTGGAAATACCAGACCATTTGGGAATGCATGCAGGAAATACCAGACCATTTGGGAATATTGCTTGCAGCAGATTTCAGACAAATATTACCTGTAGTTTCCCGATCAACACCAGCGGATGAAATAAATGCTTGCCTGAAATATTCTACTCTGTGGCGACACGTAAAAAGGTTAAAATTATCTACAAGCATGCGTGATCTCCGCCAAAAAGATAAATCAGCTGAGATAATCTCATATCAATTGCTGAGAATTGGTGACGGAAAGGTGCCGGTTAATTTAACAACAGGACGAATTTTATTGCCTTATAACTTCTGCAATTTAGTGTCATCAAAAGAGGAATTAATTGAAAAAGTATTTCGTGATATTCAAATTAATCATATGAATCACGATTGGCTATGTGAATGAATCATTCTTGCGGCCAAAAACAAAGACGTCAATGACCTTAACAGTTTAATTCTGTCTAATATTCAAAGCGAGGAAGTCACATACAAGTCCGTAGACACTGTCGTGGAATCAGATGAAGCAGTTAACTATCCAACAGAATTTTTGAATTCACTTGATCTACCAGGGATGCCACCATATGTACTGCAATTAAAAATCGGCGTGCCAATCATCATGTTGCGTTATATCAATCAGCCAAAACTTTGCAATGGCACGCGACTCACAGTAAAAATATTATTGAGCAACGTAGTAGGAGCAACAATCTTGAATTTTTTCAAATATAATTTCAATATTATTTTGGTGATATCTAATGCTCAAAAAACAGTTATTAATAACTAGTTAGTTACTAGTTAGTTATTAATAATATAATAATAATAAAATATAAATTTTGATTGACTAAAATGTTTTACTATCAATAAATTTGTTTCCTTCTCAATAATGAAACCACAACAAAAATATTTGTTTCTCAACGCAGTCAAATTGGCCCTTAGAAACAAACATAGATTATTTAATGTTTGGATCCATGTAATGTTATTTGTACAAGTACATATATATAGGTACAGTTGTATTCAACTTGTTGTACCAACAGTGTTTGTGGTTCTTACCTGTGGATGCTTCTCAAAACGTTTTTATAAAACACTTATTATTATTTTTAAAACTATTATTAATTTATTTTTTTTAAATAATTTTAATTATAATATAACTTTTATTATAATTTTTACTTATTTTTAAGTTAAAATTATTATTTATCTTAGTGAGGATTACTTGAACTGAGATTGAACTTGAAATTAGAATTACTTAATAAAAATCAACTATTAAAACTAAAACTTAACTCGACTATTCTTATTAAAACTCGAACTGAACTTCACTTAAAAACTAAAAATCCAATTATTTATAATATTTAATTTACCCAAAATCAACAAAAATTCAACAAAAATTGATGTATGCAATTTTTGCATAATTAACAATTTAACGAATTTAATTATTTATACAATTTTGTTGATTTTGGATAATTTAAATTTTTAAGTAATTTCTTAACCTATATTGTTACTGCTAACTTAACTTAACCTATATTGTTAATTTTATAGTATAAACCAAAGAAGATTTATACAACATCCATAACAAAAATCCGTTAACAATTTAAGTCCTAATATCTGCAGACCAATAGTATATTAAACCAAATAATCGAAAACGAAAAAAAACAGAAATTGACAGAGCGAAAGCGGCAAAACTTTCTACCATGTCCATTTCTGACAAAAGTTTTTACAGTGCCATTAATTCTTTAAAGTCTGTACCAAATCTTTTTTTCCTATTAGTGACGGTGATTTAATGGTCACAGACAAAGCAAGAAAAACCACATTGCTCGCGGAACGCTTTGCTTTGAACTCGATTGTTTTAGAATCTCCTAAAGAAAAACCACAAATCCAGTCTTCAGGAGTTAATATGAAAGATTTTTATTTCAAACCCAAAATTGTCGAAAAAATCTTAGGGGGTTTAAATACCAACGTCTGGCCAACATTCCTTCTATTATTATAAAAACATTTTCAAAAGAACTTGCACCTACTCTTACCAAAATCTACCAATGTCTGGCCAACATTCCTTCTATTATTATAAAAACATTTTCAAAAGAACTTGCACCTATCTTACCAAAATTGTCTACAACTCCTATAGATCTGATGTTTCTCTTTCGTGCTGGAAGTTAGCCAAGGCCCAATCCATCCGCCAAAACGGAACAAAATGTGATATTTCAAATTATCAAACAATAACCTTGCTCTCAGTTCTATCTAAAATATATGAGCATTATATTAGTAGACACCGCTGTAATGCCAAAGCGCGTGATTTTTTTTCCCGTTTGTAGGATATTTCATTTAAAACGGGAAATCGGGCAAAAACTTGGCAAGTGTGGGCTTTTTCACAAGTAATTGTAGAAGCGTTTTAAATTTTAAACTTATTCAAAATGATCGCAACAACTATTTTTTTACTATGCTTACAGAAAGATGTTGATTACTCAATAATTTTGATCAAATGAATCTGCCATTAATTGGCTTTAGTATACAGTAAAATCGATGGAATTTCAGCCATCTGATGTTGATATTCGGAATTTTCTTAGAAAAAAAGAAACAAATGTTTCGAAAATCCCAAAAGCAATACCATATTATCTGAGTTTCAGGGATATTTTCACACTGCGAAACGAAAAATAAAATCACCTGCAACTACAAGATGGCTGCTCTCTATGCATCGATGCATTTTGCATATTGAAATATTGTGATGTTTTGTATCATTATTTTGATTACGTCTCGATTTAATTGAGATTTAAATTTAATGCTCTTTTTCACAGCAATACTATCTTATTCCACAAGTTGTATGAAGAGTCGAAACAAATATTGTGGTTGTTTTTGAAGTTTTCCCATATAAACAATTGGATTTGTACATATCACAGTTGAAAAAGTAAATGCAATATTTAAAGCAAGTCTTGCAATATGCTATGCGTTGCAGGTTATTATTGAATTGTAAAGTAAATGTTGCATTAAACCTAATTTTAATGCATTTCTATAAAATTTAAAACAACTCTTGCATCATAATTTATTTCTATAAAACAGCTAGAAGTTTTAATGCACCTTGCTACAATTGAATCGGTCATTTCAAAAACCTCATAAGTCACTCAATTAGAATTTTTCAGAAATCAATAAAAACTGTTTCATACACAAACAAATGAGTTTTAAAGGACTTTTTATGTTTAATTTAGTATTTGAGTGGTAAAAAATTCAAATAACCTTTACAGTTTATTAATAGAAATAATGAAAAAAACCTGAAAAACAGATCTTGACTTATGTTGTTTTAGCAAGAAATAGGGTTAGTGGTATAAAGTTTAACCAAAAAAATCGTAGTAATCATATTTTTTATTGCTTATTATTGAGAATTACACTTAAAAATAATCTTATTAACGTTTTACATGTATTAATTTGTCATGTTTTAATATCTTTATGGTACATAGTATATTCTCCATCATTCTTAATTATGAGTTAATTCATATATAATAGTATAATACGTATATAATTCATATATAATTCATATATAATACGAATCCTCGAAAAGAGGACGAGTGTCATGGGTCCGTACCTGCGGTTCCTTTCGTCCTACGCAGGAATGCAGGAATGCTATCGCTATCGAGTTACGTGGTTTTTACCCAGAATACGCATCTCCCTTAAAAGAACCATTTTCTGCAAAAAAAGCATGTTGGTAAAAAATGTGACTTAAGAGGTTTTTGAAATGACCGATTCAATTACAATACATTAATGAAATTTTAAAATTCACTAGAGTATTATCCATTTTAGAAATACATAGTTAAAATCGTTTCATGTATGTTTTAGTTATCGCTTCTCTGCTGAAAGTCTATAATAATACTGATTAAGGTGGTGTGTATGTTTTAATTTTTTCCGTTGTAATTTTTTTTTTAATTTGATTAATTTCAAAATTTCTAATCAAAGTAACTCGAAATTATGATGTAATTTGCAGCATTAAAATGTCATACTAAAAAAAATGTTGCGCGTAATATTATTTAATGCAAATAACAGACATTTTTAAACAACAAGCTTTATATTTTACTCCAAGTACTCTAAAATTTTAATTTTTGTTTTCGGAGTGCGGTAAATTCACTATATAACAATTTGTTGTTTTTCTTTTAGAGGCAAAGTTCCCACTATTGATTTTACAGTTTAAAAAAAAACACTATTTATAATTTATAATATTTTTCTTTTTTATTTACTATTTTCTCTTACATGTTTCGAATAATTAATTCATCTTCAGAGAGATTGAATTTGCAACTAATCTTACAATAATTATTTAATTAAAAAGAAACTTCATTACATAAAATTTGGAAAAACCTAAAAACTATTAAAGAGGATAAAAAGTAATTGATTTCTTAAATTAAATTTAAATGATCGTAAAAGTAAAGAGTAACATAGGGTGGGAGGGGATAGTAAAATTTAACATTAACAAAAAGATACGACAAAAAAACAAAAAACATAAATTACAGATATTAATGGACAAATTAGGGTGGTGTTTTAATTAACTTAAATAATTCGGATGATATGATATTTTGCCTCTCCTCACAATTCATAATCTTTGGTTTATACTTTTCTATGTACAACGACTCATATGCATCCAATTCCCATTTTTTTTGAACGGTCTTAATGATTTTTGAGTTCTCTACATCTATGTTGTGCTGTGGATTTTCATGCATATGTAGTGCTACGCTTGACTGGCTAATATTTTTTGTGACCAACCTCGAAGACCATCTGAAAACGCAAAATATGGCGCCGGCTAAAATAAGGATTATTAGAAAAGTTGCCGAAACATGCATGAATCAAAGCTACTTCCAATTTACAGGAAAAATTTTTAAACAAAATTTTGGAACATGCATGGGTAGTAAAATAGCACCATACATTAGCAATGTATTTCTTTCCCGTTTGGAAAAAAATCTTCAAGCCACATCAGCGTTATTCCCAAGAATCTGGAAGAGATACGTCGACGATGTTTTTGCTGTCATTAAACGAACCGACATTGCAGCCACATTGAGCCTACTAAACAGCCAATATCCGACAGTAAAATTCACGATAGAAGAAGAAGAAAATGGAAGTATTCCTTTTCTTGACATTAGAGTGATAAGGAATGGCAGCAAAGTAAAGTTTGGTATTTATCGAAAACCAACAAACACAATGAGATTAATTACTTCGGATTCTTTCCACAATGGTAGTCACAAGAAAGCAGCGTTTAACTCATTAGCATACAGACTATACAATATTCCCATGGAATGGTCAGAGTTTCAAGATGAAGAGAAATATATAAAACAAGCGGCGAGAATTAATGGTTACAACGAAACATTTATCACCAACATCTTGAATAACCATAAAAGGAAGCAATTATTACAAACATTTACTACCTTAAGCCCCATTAAAGAGATTCAAAAAAGAATTTGTTTACCATTCTACCCGAGATTAACCAATAATATCGGCAGCATACTACAAAAATATAAAATTCTAATGACAACAAAAAGCACAACTTTAGGTAGTATGTTAAGCAACTACAAAGATAAAACACCACCTGTGGATAAGTCGGGAATATATGTAATAAGTTGTCAAGAATGCGACGATAAGTACGTGGGACGAACCTCGAGGAAATTCTCCACAAGATTAGATGAACACCGGAAAGCCACCATCACAAAAAATATCAGCCAGTCAAGCGTAGCACTACATATGCATGAAAATCCACAGCACAACATAGATGTAGAGAACTCAAAAATCATTAAGACCGTTCAAAAAAATTGGGAATTGGATGCATATGAGTCGTTGTACATAGAAAAGTATAAACCAAAGATTATGAATTGTGTGGAGAGGCAAAATATCATATCATCCGAATTATTTAAGTTAATTAAAACACCACCCTAATTTGTCCATTAATATCTGTAATTTATGTTTTTTGTTTTTTTGTCGTATCTTTTTGTTAATGTTAAATTTTACTATCCCCTCCCACCCTATGTTACTCTTTACTTTTACGATCATTTAAATTTAATTTAAGAAATCAATTACTTTTTATCCTCTTTAATAGTTTTTAGGTTTTTCCAAATTTTATGTAATGAAGTTTCTTTTTAAGTAAATAATTATTGTAAGATCAGTTGCAAATTCAATCTCTCTGAAGATGAATTAATTATTCGAAACATGTAAGAGAAAATAGTAAATAAAAAAGAAAAATATTATAAATTATAAATAGTGTTTTTTTTTTAAACCGTAAAATCAATAGTGGGAACTTTGCCTCTAAAAGAAAAACAACAAATTGTTCCAAGTACTCTGTTAAATATTGATGCAAAGAGCATTAGTTTAACTTTATATAGCAAGCTTTGTATTGTTTTGTAATGGAAACTTCCGTAGGAGCTATATGTGTAGCAATTTGCATTACATATTCAATTTTTTTTTAACTGTGTATGTATATTTGTTTTAATTGAAAGCTTGATGGGAAGTTTTTCCTTAAAGAAACGGGAAAAATGGGGAAGTTTTGAAACGTAAACGGGAAATTAATTTTTTAAAATCTGGCATCACTGATGCACACATAAAAAAATTGGAAGACAAATCCGACAGCTAATACGTTTTTTGAAACAAAAGATCAACAACCGATCGAAACACACCGATCTACATCGTACAAATGAAATGCTTAGCACGAATCAATAGTTCGGGGGGCGTTCAATCCACAAAGGTTTAAAAAGCATTCATCAACACCTCAACACGTATGTTGTTATGGGACCTAGGCCTTATATGTATCTATGTGTGTTGTTGTAATTTCTTCACAACAATTTTTTTTTTAAATCGTTGGACTCCCCCTCCCCTAAAACTTTTCTGTGTGCGCACCAGCATAGGCCAATATTTCATGCTAGGAAAGAGAAAATAGAAAAAAAGATAAAAAAAACTTGTTTTAAAAATTTTCAAAAATAAAACTAAAATGGGGTGGCCAATATCCCAGCTATTGGCATATTTTTTGATCATGTGACACCCTGTCTTTTTCAATGATTAAAGCCTACAAATAGAGTTTTATAAAGGTTCGATTCTCTAGCAAGCAATAACGTAATATCAGCAAGGAATACTGCATAACTAAGATTGAGGATGCTACCGTTGACTGAATAGAGTTCGTCCGCCAGCACTTCTAAGACACCACTTTGTGGCGATAGCAAGTGATATCTCACCGCTATTGTGGTATATGATATCTCACGTTAACTCGTATAGCAATAGCTGCAGGAACTGGAATACGCGGGGTCGTTACATCCATATACATAGATCAAAATAAAAATATTTACAAATCAACTAAAACTGCTCCTTTCATGCGGTCTGCGGTATAATTTTAATTTGTTAAGGGTTTCTGTGTATTTTTGTAACAAATTATGTATATTAGTATGTGGCACAGTGGTCGTAATTAGCCCATTGTAAATAGAAAATATGGAGGGGCTGAAATCTCACAGCTCTGAGATATCAAGACTTCGGTCTGGGTTAAGGATTTTGATATAATTTTCGGCAAAAAACTTTTATAAGGACATGGTTTTTAGTTTTGGGCAGCGATGTATATCAAACATAACTCTTTTTGTTAAAGTACAAGTATTTTTTTATCTCTGTTTAGAAATTTATTACAAAACTAACACGAAACATCAATACGTTGCCGGAAAATTATAATCAAAATTCCAAAAATATTGTTAAAATCAAACTTTTTCAAAATTCCAAAAATTTTCCAAAAATTAGAATGAAATCAAATATTTAAACTTTTTCTAAATTCCAATAATATTTCAAAAATTCGTAAAAATTCAAACTTTTTCCAAAATTCTAAAAATATTGCAAAAATTATTACAAAATCAAAAATTGAAAATTTTTTCAAAATTCTAAAAATTATAATAAAATCAAAAATTAAAAATTTTTCAAAGTTCTAAAAATATTCCAAAATTCTTACAAAATCAAAACTTAAAATAATTTCACATTGATTGGAAACAATCAATAATGACTATACAAACGTGACTTAGGATGTTAATTAGAATAGAAATGTTCCGCATTCTATGAATTCACACAAAGTATTGTCTAGAAATTAAATGCAAAAAAACCCATATAATGTAAAAACATTTCCATAATATGGAGTCTAATGACAGTGGAAAAATTCAACTTAAGTAAAATAAATAAGTGATGAAGAAGTTTCAACTTTGAAATTGTCATCGCCTCAACGGCGTAATCGATAGCGTGTCTGCCCAAGGATTCGAGCCGGGCACTGACGAGGGTAGGTTCGAATCCGATCCAAAACACGAAAAATGTGAATTGGAGTTTTTTTCTGAAAAACTTCAAACCATACCTTTGCATTGAAAAAATTCCAATTACTTCTTTACTTACTTGAGTTTAATTGATCTCAAAAATCTAAAACAAAACTTAAAACTTTTTTCAAAATTCTAAAAATATTGCAAAAAAATTATTACAAAATCAAAAATACAAACTTTTTTCAAAATTCCAAAAATATTTAAAAATCTATAACAAATTCAAAAATTTCCATGTCCAATTTCATTTTCAATTACATATACGTCATAAAAACAGCTACGTTTTTTTCCAAAAAATAATTGGCTAAAAAAAGAAATGAAATTATTTTTTGACACACTTGACATTATTTTTTTGACAAACTTATAATGCCATAATTCTCAATAATAATAATAAAATTTCATTTCAAACAAATAATTTTTCCAAAAAATTGGGAAAAAAAATAAATAAAAATCTTTATTTTGACACGCTTGACAACATTTTTTTGACAAACTTATAATGCCATAATTCTCAATAATAATAATAAAATTACATTCAAACAAATAATTCATTTTATTTTTTTCCAAAAAATTGGGTAAAAAAATAAAGAAAAATCTTTCTTTTGACACACTTGACAACATTTTTTTTAACAAACTTATAACGCAATAATCTAGTTTTTGATCTCACATACCAATCCCTACCATCAAGATTTCTCCAAATTTAATGTTCCTACTCGTAATCACTTAAAATGAACGTTTTTTAAGCCAAAAATATGAAAATTTGCTATTTTTGACACACATAATGATTTTTTTTACACACTTCCGGTACAGTTATCGAACACAGCGTCCTTTCGGACCTGTCCCTTGAGTATACCTATTTTTAGAAAAAAAAATTTTTGAAATCCCTCCAGCGGTTTTCCCTGCAGCGTAGGTAATGACGGACGGACGGCCGGACGGCCGGACAGCCGGCCGGCAGACAGACATACATTTTTTTTTGCTTTTTTAGAATCAGTAGGTCCTAAGACGTCGAGAAATGCCAAAAAAAAGTGGGGTTAAGAATTTCACTTTTGGCTCATGAATGTAATACTTAGGTCTTTCAGACCGAAGTAACTGTAAAGTGTAAATAGAACTTTCACCAAAATACATACAGCAAACAAAATAATCGAACAAATAAAAAAAGACACCTCACATTTTACCATTTTTCCAAAACAGTCGTCAAAATTGGATGAGTTTGGAAATTTTTTTTTTGAATTTTCGGATTTTTTTTCTCCTCAACCTTTCCAACGATATTTCAACGGCGTATCTCATGCATCATATTTCTACCACAACGATTTAGTTAGTAGGGATTTAAATGTTTTTAACTACTTCTCATCTCTTTTAAATTTTTGAATAATACATACTTAGATGGTTAATATGTCGTTGTAATATGTCATTAGTTTAATTTTTTATGGTTAAAATTATGTTGATTTTGGTTATTTTATTCATTGTCTTGATTGTTTTAAATTTAAATACAAAATAACAAAATTAGATGTAGGTAGTATATGATTTATGGTGTCAGATTCATTTAAGATTTTATAGTTTTTTGTTTTCATTTTAAACACTTAAAGTAGTTAAAATGATTATATTTGCTATGTTCTATAAAAAAAATTTTATCGATATTATAACAGAGGGTTACACTTAGTAAATAAGGTTATGTTCAGTAACAGAGGTTACATACAGTAAGAGAAATTTGCAGTTACCAGAAAATGTATTTCAAATAATTAATTATGACACATCAAATAAAGTAAATTTTTTATTTTTGAAAGACTGCAATTGAATAGGGAAACTTGTAAAAGGATCCATCTTCCTTTTGGACTATTGCTGGCATTGGAAAAATGTTTTGTATTTATACGAATTCAACATAGGAAATATCTGTTTCAGTTTCTTTAAAAAAGGTGCCTGTTTCATCACAGGTTCTTAAGAACATCATCCCGTACTTTTCCGTCATCTTCCAGGTCATCCTGTGTTACTGCAATATAATTCAAAGTTTTCTTTTTCTCAGATGTACCTCAACAAGCAAAAGTGTATGCAATGTTTTTAGATATAATTTTTAGTATTCTAAGCAGGAACAAAAAGCACGCTGCTCACCACAAAGCAGCTTACATATCTATATGATAGGATACCAGCCTTATGAGTTGTACTTATCTGACAGATTTTTACCGTGCCTTTTAGTGTTTTCAGATTTGTTATAGGTATGGATTGCTCGATGAAATCTAAATCTTGTTCTTCCATAAAAAATATCTTATCTATAATTAAAACTGAAGTGGATCTGTAATTTCTTGGCGAAAGAAACATGTTTATCAGTCTTTCTCTTTAGTGCAGCACCTATACCATTTAATGCTCTACTACCGTGAAAAGCTTCAAAATAATTCCATGTTGCTTGCTGGCAACCATAATTTAGCCATAATTTAACCATAATATTTTTTCATTTAGTAGATTTTTGTCTGCTTGCAAACAAAATTTTGTTTTTGACGATACTGGGTAGTATAGACCCATATGAGAAAAAATGAAGAATATTGATTCATATGGTGGTATTTTTTTTTCATTTTAAGAACTCGTTCCAAATGAGCCCATTGTAGCAGAAGTATGTCTTAGGTCTGATGAAATGCTTTAAAAAGATATGGGTGTGGCTCAAAAATATATTGGTATCGTTATAGAGGACACCTGTATGCAATGTTACTTGATTCCTGGATCCACCAACATGATAACTTGGGATCTTCTCTCCCATTTTACATACATAATTCTCTGAAAAATCTATGAGAATCATAGTTTCATTAGTTTTCAGGTTGTCACGACCCTGTCTGAAATTCTGTATTTCCGTCTGAAATTTCTTGCTTAATTCCTTTTGAGATCCACTTTTCTTCTCTTTTATCACTATTTTTATTTTCCTTTATTATCTTTTTCACTGTACTACTACTTATCTCTTCCAAAACTATGGTCCTCTGGCAGAGCAATATAAACAATTTGCTTGTGAAAAGTGTAACTTCAGTTACTTGTGTGTAAGCTCTGTTAGAAACTAAGCATAACAGAGGTAAACGAAAAGGGAAAAAATCACTACTTTTAATTATTTTACAAAAATAAACAAAATCTGTTTTTTATTATAGATATTATCTTATTACTTCGGTTTTGAAAAAACCAATGTATTGAACTCATGAGCCAAAAGTGAAATTCTTACCCCCACTTTTTTTGGCATTTCTCGATGTTTTAGGACCTACTGATTTTAAAAAAGCAAAACAAAAAAAATGTATGTCTGTCTGCCGGCCGTCGTTACCTACGAAATTTAGAAAACCACTGGAGGGATTTCAATTTTTTTTTCTAAAAATAGGTATACTCAATGGGCAGGTCCGAAAGGACGATGTGCTTGATAACTGTACTAGAAGTGTGTCAAAAAATCATTAAGTGTTTCAAAAATAGCAAATTTTTATATTTTTGGCTTTAAAAACGTTTATTTTCTGTGATAATAAGTAGTAAATTTTAATCTGGAGGAATTTGGATGATTGACATCCGTATGTAAGACCAGGACCTTGATTATTGTTTTAAAAGTATGTAAAAAAAAATCGTTAAGTGTGTCAAAAGATTGATTTTCATATATTTTGTTTCCCAATTTTTTTGAGAAACATATTATGGGAAACATTATCTCGGTTTTCGACTAGAAATATGTATATAAAACACAAAAGTAATTATTTGGATGACATGAAATGTAACTGAACATTAAATATGACATATGAAGTGTGTCAAAAAATCGTTAAGTGTGTCAAAACAAGGAAATTTACATTGGTTTTGGTCAAAAAATGTTTGGTTAAAAAATGAGTAGTAACATGGAGTGTGAAGAAATCTTGATGTTAGAATATTGCATTATTAGTTTGTCAAAAACCTATTGTCAAGTGTGTCAAAAGACAGATTTTTATTTATTTTTTTACTCAATTTTTTTGAAAAAAATAAAATTAATTTTTTGTATGACATGAAATTTTATTATTATTATAGAGAATTATGGCATTATAAGTTTGTCAAAAAAATAATGTCAAGTGTGTCAAAAGAATGATTTTCATTTATTTTTTAGAAAAAATAAGATTAATTATTTGTATGAAATGAACATGAAATTATTATTGAGAATTTTGTTGCATTATAAGTTTGTCAAAAAATATTGTCAAGTGTGTCAAAAAATGATTTTATTTATTTTTTTAGCCAATTTTTAGGAAAAAAAATTTAGCTATTTGTATGACATAAATGTAATTTAACATGAAATTGGACATGGAAATTTTTGAATTTGTTATAGTTTTTGAAATATTTTTGGAATTTTCAAATAAGTTTGTATTTTTGATTTTGTAATAATTTTTGCAATATTTTTAGAATTATGGAAAAAGTTTTAATTTTTGATTTTGTTATAATTTTTACAATATTTTTAGAATTTTGGATGTTAAAAAATTTTTGAATTTGTGAATTTTGAAAAAAAGTTTCAATTTTTAATATTGTTATAATTTTTGCAATATGTTTAGAATTTTGGAAAAAGTTTGAATTTTTAAGAATTTTTGGAATATTATTAGAATTTAGAAAAAGATTAATTATTTGATTTTATTTCAATTTTTGGAATATTTTTGGAATTTTGAAAAAAGTTTCAATATTTTGAAATGATTTTGTTACAATTTTTGCAATATTTTTAGAATTTTTGAAAAAAGTTTTAATCTTTGATTTTGTAATAATTTTTGGAATATTTTTAGAATTTTGAAAAGAGTTGGATTTTATTTAATTTTTCAATATTTTTGGAATTTTGAAAGAAATATGAATTTGTGATTTTGTAATAATTTCTCGAAACGCAAAATGGAGAGGTTTTTGAGTAGTTTGCTGAGTGTATCATCTTTTTACTAAATTATGTTAATATGTATATGATATGTTGTAATTTTTCGGCGACGAATTGATCTTTCGTGTTAGTTTTGTAATAAATTTCTAAACAGAGATAAAATACTTGTACTTTTACAAAGAGTTTTATGTTTGATATACATCGCTGCCGATAATTAAAAACAATGTGCTCATAAAAGTTTTATCAAAATATCACTATATCAAAATTCTTAACCAAAACCGAATCTTGATATCTCAGAGCTGTGAGATTTCTGCCGTTTCATATTTTTATATATGAAATAAGAAATTTTACCTTGTTAAACAATAGATAAATATAAAACTACAATTACATAGGTTACACAAAGAAAACACTCCGCAGAAAATCAATTTTTTTTGTCTTTGATCAATTATAGTTGAGTAAAGAACTAGAGTAAAGTAAAGAACTTTAAGAAATTTATTGGCGTGGAATAAAATTTAGTAACAGAGGTTACAAACACCATGGTACCAATATAAAATTTCAAAAACTAGTTAAAAAAAATAAATATTTTAGTAAATCAGGGAAAATTTATGAAGTTCCTAAGGCTATTAATCCTCAAAAATGGCTAATAATTTGAAAAGCAGTAATATATTAAAGCAAATATGGATCATAGTTGTGCTTATGCTCATTAGGCCAACTTGTTTTGCCAGTTATAAAACATTTAAATAAAACAACATAGATAAATTGAATAAATTTTAAATGGAAAATATGGAGGGGCTGAAATCTCACAGCTCTGAGATATCAAGACTTCGGTCTGGGTTAAGGCTTTTGATATAGTTTTCGGCAAAAAACTTTTATGAGGACATGGTTTTTAGTTTTGGGCAGCGATGTATATCAAACATAACTCTTTGTTAAAGTACAAGTATTTTTTATCTCTGTTTAAAAATTTATTACAAAACTAACACGAAACATCAATACGTTGCCGGAAAATTATAATCAAAATTCCAAAAATATTGTTAAATTAAATAAAATCAAACTTTTTCAAAAATCTAAAAATATTTTAAATATTAGAATGAAATCAAATATTTAAACTTTTTCTAAATTCCGATAGTATGCCAAAAATTCTTAAAAATTCAAACTTTTTCCAAAATTCTAAAAATATTGCAAAAATTATTACAAAATCAAAAATTGAAAATTTTTTCAAAATTCCAAAAATTATAATAAAATCAAAAATTAAAAATTTTTCAAAGTTCTAAAAATATTCCAAAAATTCTTACAAAATCAAAAATTAAAACTTTTTCCGAAATTCTCAAAACATTGCAAAAATTATTACAAAATCAAAAATACAAACTTTAGCAAAATTCCAAAAATATTTCAAAAAGTATAACAAATTCAAAAATTTCCATGTTCAATTTCATTTTCAATTACATTTACGTCATAAAAACAGCTAAATTTTTTTTTTCCAAAAACTTGGCTAAAAAATAAATGAAATCATTTTTTGACACACTTGACAACATTTTTTTGACAAACTTATAATGCCATAATTCTCAATAATAATAATAAAACGGAAGTAGTTTCATTTCAAACAAACAATTTTTCTTTCCAAAAAATTGGGTAAAGAAATAAATAAAAATCTTTCTTTTGACACACTTGACAACATTTTTTTGGCAAACTTATAATGCCATAATTCTCAATAATAATAATAAAATTTCATTTCCAACAAACAATTAATATTACTTTTTTTCCAAAAATTGGGCATAAAAATAAATAAAAATCTTTCTTCTGACACACTTGACAACATTTTTTTGACAAACTTATAATGCAATAATCTAGTTTTTGATCTCACATACCAATCCCGACCATCTACTCGTAATCACTTAAAATGAACGTTTTTTAAACCAAAAATATGAACATTAGCTATTTTTGACACACATAATAATTTTTTGACACACTTCCGGTACAGTTATCGAGCAGAGTTTCGGACCTGCCCCTTGAGTATACCTGTTTTTAGAAAAAAAAATTTTTGAAATCCCTCCAGCGGTTTTCCCTGCAGCGTAGGTAATGACCGGACCGGACCAGACAGACATACATTTTTTTTTTTGCTTTTTTTGAATCAGTAGGTCCTAAAACGTCGAGAAATGCCAAAAAAGGGGGTAAGAGTTTCGCTTTTGGCTCATGAATGTAATACTTAGGTCTTTCAGACCGAAGCAACTTCTGAAAATCCAAATAATAATTGTTTTCTCTATCAGATAAAACAGAAATCATTATTCATTTTTGTTTAGAAAAAAATTGTTGAGTTGTGGATTTGAAAAGCACCTGTTTTTTTTATTTCACCCATACATACTAAAAAAGTCAAACCAGTGCACATATAACTCGCTCGTGAAGGGTTCCGTGTATATAATATTCAATTCGATAATAGTTTTCTCAAAAACGCAATTTTAGAAATAAATCACAAAAAATTTATAAAAAAAATTATTTTGGACGAGAAAAAAATAATTCACCTTTCATTTCAATAATTCACGCCTTTGTTCAGGTTGGAGACAATTGCATGCATTTTTTTAAGGCAAGGTGTTCTAATAAAATCAAGACGACCACAGCAACAAGGCTTAACCAATCTAATTTTTTATTTCTTTATGTTTTATACAATATATGGTACGCCGGTTGTTTTTATCAAAGCGATGCGGTAGATCGCTGTTCGTGAAAAAAAATAGCCATTACCACTTTTGCTTTATTTACGCTGAGCCTAGTAGACATAACCTCAAAAACATGATTTGATCTAATGTTGTTTAACATATATGAACTTATGACGAGTTTTGTAACATAAACTCACCTTTAAATTTTAATTTGAAATAGATTTTGTACAATAAACCGTATACAAAATTATTTAAAACATATAAAATTTCGAAAACGATTATTGAAAAATGATAAGAATATTTATTCAGTCAGATCAAAGCTATTATTTTACTGATTTTTGTCTTGACGCCATCTATTGTAAGTTTAAAATGTAAATAACTAAGACACATTTTTTAAAAATAAGCACATTATAATTTAATCTTTTGTAAATAGAAATAAACTAGTTTGCTATAGAATCAAAGCGATGCGGTAGATCGCTGTTCGTGAAAAAAAATAGCGATTACCACTTTTGCTTATTTACGCTGAGCCACGTAGACATAACCTCAAAAAAAGGTTTTGATCTAATGTTGTCCATATAATATAATAAGCTTATGGCGACTCGTTTAACATAAACTCACCTTTAAATATTAATATAAAATGATATGTTGTGTACTGTCTATTATTGTTTTTATTTTGCTTACCGTCGTAAGTCAAATGAAAACAATTATAAGCCTTAGATCATTGAAACTATTATTCGTTTTATTGCTTTTCACATATATTTCTGGGATTACTTGTCCCCTTCATCAGTGTTCTATAAATCGTGATATATTTGAATTCCTTATAAGAAAATTTACAATATTTAAAAAACGCAATTACCTTACTACTATTATATCATAATTTTAAAAAAACAGTTGGTCCTAATACGCTAAACATGTAGTGTTGACATAAATTGATAACATTGAACAAAAACGTAAATCTATGATAAAAAATAAATTAACACAAACAATTTTAAAATAATTAATCTACAACAACAAAAACATCAATTTGCACTAAGACGATCAACATGGCGCTATTATTGTTTATTAATTTTATATTGTCAATTATTTTTGCAAAAAATTATATTAATTTATGACTACTCATCTACCAACTATGGGACATCATAAAAAACAGAAAACATTCAGACAAAACATTTTGAAAAAGTTTCGGTTAACATCATCTAAATCTGTGTGAATTTATACTTCGTTCATCGTTCCGCTATCCTGTTAATTTTTTTTTTTTGGTAAATGTTTGATGTGGTTACAGACCTGGGTGTATGCTGGACTCAGAGAGTCCATGTCAGAATTGTGGTTGACTGCTGTGTCTCCGTTGATGTGAATGGCTAAAGATTTAAGTATGAACCGTTTTTTCCGTTTTTTATGTTGCTTCATCCTATTCCCTAGTTTTTGTCCAGTCTGTCCAATATATCTCCCTTCACAATCCGTACAACTAAATGTATATATTAGACCATGTTGGTCTGCTGTGTCGATTACCTCGTATGATGTTGGAATGATCTTATTTAAAATATAAAATATAAAATGAATTTAATACACATGACTGTAAACAAAATTTGTTAAAATATAACATTTTGAAAAAAGTTTTGAGTCTTGCGAAACTAATGTTAATAATTTTTAATACGAATAAGTTTCATACTGTCTTTGGCTCTATCTATTGAACGCTTTTTACAATCAAAAAAAAAATCAACAAATGTCAATTTTACTTTGATTCTGTTGTTAAGAAAAAAATTAGAACGGAAACTGTCATAAAAAGTAAAAACTTTATTATCATTTAATTTTACTCTGATTTTGCATAAAAAAGCTAAAGCAAATTAGCTAAGAGTTAAGACCAATTTTAAAAGGGAATGTATTTGGTTTGTAGTGTGACATAAAAACATTACATATTATAATTTGTTCTTTTAATGCGTATGGACATTTGTAGGGTGAAATCTTTTAATGCGTATGGACATTTGTAGGGTGAAATATGTGTTTTAAATAAGAGCGGGGTATATTATCTAGTGAATTTGTTCCAAATAATTTTTTTTCCTGGACTGCAATATTTTTTTCTAAAATTTTAATCTGATTCTGCGTAAAAGGTTTACTTTATTACAAAACAATTTTTTTTAAAAAGAAATGTGTTAAGGTTTAGGTGTGTAGGTTGTCATAAAAACATTATTATAATTTGTTTTACTGCGAATGACTGAATATTTCCAAAAATTTTCGGGATTCAATTGAAATTAAATTCATTTAAAAATCTATACCCTAATGTGCCAATAGGTAGACCCTACATCAAAATATTGGAGTGTATTATTTAGAGCCTTTGTCCCAAACAATAATTCAGAGTATGCAATCGCTTTTTCTAGAAATTTTAAATTATAGAAATTATGGTTGGTGTGTTCGTTTTATATTCTTCAAAAATATCATTTAATGAAATTTTACTATGATAATTCTGGTCTTGACTAAGAAACATTAGAAAGGAAGTTGTCATAAAAACATTATTATATAGCTTTTTTCTTAAACATATGTATTTACCGATCTAACTTAAATGAAATTAAAAACTGCACCGTAAAGTGCCGATCACTAGACCCCTACAACAACACCGCGTGTGCTATTTAACGCTTTTGTCCCTAATAATGTTCCCGGGTATGCAAATACTTTTTCTAATGATCAACTTTTATAGCTGTCAAAATTTTTTCAAGTAGGACAGCAAATTGCATAGTTTTTTTAGTCGATTTCCAGATACAAATAAACAAAAATTTTCACCGTAACAAGTGGTTAAACGTCTGTTGCATCTTATTTTTCAGTGTCAATACATTCATTGATTATGATTCATTGATTTCAATTCAGTGTCAATACATTCATTGATTATTGAACCAAGCTCACTGGAGAACTTATCATAAGCAATAGAAGGACATGTTTGAGTATAAATATTAGACTAGTCGTGTTTAACTAATAGCACGGACATTTTTTCAAAGTTATATTTGGTTAGTTTCCGCGGCACATTTTCTTCAGTTTTAAGACACGTATGCACTTGAAAATAAATTTTATTTTCGAAAAGGTGTATTTATTTCGAAACGAAATTTAATATCTACAAAATGGAAAAATAATCCACATACATTTAAAAAAAATCTACGTAAATGAAGAACATTTGTAATACACACTTAAAAAAACAACGCTATCAACAAATATAACACTGTCAAATTGTCAAACATTCAATTTATTTTCATTTTCTGTATGAAATAAATGGAACTACATTTATTTCGCTTTGTAATTTGAAAATAAGAAGTCTCCACGGGTAGTCAATGACATCTATTGACAGGTACGTTTTTCACTTTTTCTTATTTTCAACTGCATACTAGTGATGGGTAACCTCAGCGGGGTAGCCCGTTCAGACCGGATCGTTCATTTGCACTGACCGATTTAAAAACATCGGTCTTCGTTCAATCGGTCACTTGCAAAAATATTAAATATTTCAGTCAAAAATATGTAATAATAAAAATGCCTCGTTAATAGGTCAAGAACCACATCCTAATTAACAAGCAACAATCCCCATAAATCTAAGATCAATTCGTCTAAAAAGTTGCGAAGGGTATTCAAAACTTTTCGCAAAGAGGATGAGTAGCGAAATAAAGAAGAAAGCCTCTTCCGTTTAAAAAAAATATTGCTCATATACTAATGTAATTTATTTAAAAAGATTAATAAATCATTGCTTAAAAATCTATACATCTATACTAAAGTACATCTACTATTTTAAATCACCCTGTATTTGTTTGTTTTCTACCGTTTGTCTTAAAGGATTCTCCTTTATAACATATTGCAATCTCATTTTAATGAGCCATACAGTCTCATCCTCTAATTAACATTCAATAAAAAAATCCTCATCCATTCTATATATCGATTTAAGGAAAAAACATTATCGGAAAACATTTAAGGAAAAAACATCTCATCCTGTAATTAACATTCAATAAAAAAATCCTCATCCATTCTATATATCGATTTAAGGAAAAAACATTATTAAAAACAAAATTGCACTATAGAATAAGGAATATAATGTTTAAGTCCTGAAATGTAGTAAATTGTTAATTTTTAACTAAAGCTTTAGCTAAGGTACAACAAACAATTTTTTTTACAGCAAATATTGCATACAAAATTAAATTAAATCTGAAAAACTTAAATGAAATTAATTCTATTATTAGTAATTATCTACTAACAAAAATTAAAAATAATAATAAAAATAATTTAAATACATATAAATATGTATATGTACAAACAAATGTTTTTTTTCATAATTATTCATTAATAATTAATATATACAAATCTTCATCATAATCAATTTTTTTCCACTTTCATTTCACAATTATTCATAATTCGTAAAAGTTGAATGAAATCCATTTCTTTTTTTTCAATGTCATTTATATTTTCTTCAAAAATTTATTTTTCATTCTTTATGTTCAATCATTCTTTCTTTTCCGAACGAACTTATATGTATTTAATTTTGTTTATTTTTATCATTTTGTGTTTTGCTTATTTGTTGAACGAGCTGAACGAGGTAAACGATGTGACCGAGCTGACTGAGTTCAGTTTTTGTTCTTTATGATAAATTTTTCATTACAATATTTTTTGTGAACCAATTCGTTTTATACGCAGGTCATTTCTTTTGACGGGCGAGGTGTTTTGTTTATTAGTAAATTCGAACCGTTCAGTTTTTGTTTTTTATGATAAAATTTTCGTTAGAATATATTTTTTTCTATTTATTTTTTTTTTTTTAATAAGAAGTGTTGTGTAGTAGGAATTACAAAATGTGTCACAACAACACATAGATACCTTTTAAGACGTAGGTCCCACAACAACATGCGTCTTGAGGACGATAGGTGGACGCTTTTTTTAAATCTTTGTGGATTGAAGGCACTCGAGACTATTGATTTGGGCAAAGAATTCCATGTGTACGATGTACGCACAAAGAAATCTCTTTGCATTCTATTACTATGACAGTGAGTAATCTCGACAGTTCGACCGCCCGCACAAACCGATTGACGAGTAAAACGGGGAAAAACATATGTCTGAGGCATTATGGACCTGATTTCATCCGATAAATGTATAATGTATATGGTATTGTTAGTTTGGTTTTGTTTCATTGTTTATTAGTTTTGTGTTGTTGTTAGTGTTATTTTCATATAAAGGTTTGAAAATTTTTAATTTTCATTGTTAGATGAAGTGCGTACATTTTTTATAATTTTTAAATGTGTATTGGTTTCTTTATGTTGTTATGAAAATCTGCACGATTAGTTAGATACATTTTTTCAGGTCACTTTTTTATGCGAAGCTGTTGAATATAATAAATAAATGTTTGAGAGGAGAAAAACAAATTCGCATATCACAATGATCGGAATCAAAATTTGATCGTAATGAAAATTTGAAGACGAAGTGATATTGGAGGTGCATTATTACTTTTTATTGAAGGTTTATTTGAGGTGTATTATTGAAATCATGTTCAAATCCAAAAGTACGTTTTTAATTTAACATATGGATTTCGAAAAAGTTTGCATGATGTTAATTGTTAACTAACACTGCTGCCATTATATTATATACTAAAAGACGTTCATTGCACATAAAAAAAATGTCAATAGTAAATAAAAAATTAGTGACCGACGAACGACGTTTCTTTTATTACTGAACGATCGGTCGTGGTTCACTGAAGTGATCCGTTCAATTAACTTCGGTCGTTCACGACCGACGCATCACTACTGCATACTACTTACGAAATGCAAACCGAAAATTTTTTCGTTTCCTTTTATTTTGGTTTTTTTACATAGATTTTGTATGGGGAAAATAATTTATTTTCAAGTGCATACGCGTCTTTACTTGAAAGATTGCCGTTTAGTGAATCTTTAACCATATCATGATCTGTGATATTGAGATTCATAATTTCTGAAGTAACTTTAATGTTCGGATTTGAAAATCTGAAGAAAACATGATCCAAGCAACAGGAGTTCTCTCTCGTTGGGGTATTTATTAATGATTTTAAACCAAATGATGACATAGTCAATAAATTCTCATCAACCTGAGCTCTCTCTTTTAAAATATTAATACACTGAATTCTCTTTTTATGCGATGGATACGTTCCTCAGAAAAAAGCATAAAAAAAAATCGCATTAAAAAAGACACTACCTACATTGAATAAATAGTGATAGGTTCAGTAATTTTAAAAAACCGAATAAAACCGAATAAATATGCAAAAATCGCACAAAAAGGACGATGTTACCATTTTTGGAGAGGATTATGGTGGGTTCCTATTAGCGTTTGAAGAAATAGGGTGATAGATTTAAAAGAAATTGAAATCACGAGTTCAAAATTAGTTTTTTATTTCACTTTTCTTAACGATTAAAAGATAATTACATCTAGTCATTATCTTCACTTGATGACAATGCTCGTGACCGTTTGTGAACTGGTATGGAATCACTATCATCATTGCTATAGATGGTCAAAAATTTGGGTGACTAAATTAATTTTCCCTAATTACATCCAGTGCTAATTTCATAGGCTGGTGTTTTTGCTTGATTGACAACAAAATCTGTTATTAAACTGTGCGACGATTTCTGCAATTGTTTTAGAAGTTCCTGATACCCAGAAATGCAAATCTTTAGGTCGTGCTTGAATTTAAATGCCCGTTCAGAATTCGGTTCATTATTAGATATTCAATTTGAAGACCCTCGAAGTAATTTTGCAGTGAGCGGGGCAGGTTCACTGTCTTCTACATCACTATTATTTTCTGGATCTATGACTGGATCCAATAATTCGATATCATCATCACTTAAGATCTTATCCATAAGCAATTCATCGAAATCCATTCTCGTTAAATGTATCAAAAGCTTCGCCTTCAATTTCATGTGCTAAAACAATAATTTCTGAAGAAACCGTCGATCCTTGATTAATTGCGTTTCTGTTTGTAATGCATCGAGACCATAGTGTTTTTCAACACGCATTTAAAGTTTGTGGTCTTATTTCAATGATAGGAGAAGTAGCATCATTGATGCAGTCTAAAATCGAACACTTTTTCCAAACGTCTGCAAGTGTAAGTGGCTCATTATCAAGTTGATTCAAGATAAAATAATAATTAGATAGATAAACAACAGAAATAAAAACAACAGAATATTTTTTAAAAATAGCAATTATGCCTTGATATAATGTGAAAATAAGTGGAAAAAACCACATATTCATATTTGGATGTTGTATAAGTTCGGATGTGTCGGAGCATTATCAACAATCAACAGAGCTTTAAAATCCCTTTTGCTTCAAATAAACTTTTACTTCCGGGATGAAACAATTATTAAACTACTCTGTGAAAACAGCAGATGTCACCCAAGCCTTTTTGTTTGCCATTTAGTGCGCTGGCAATTTTTTTAAATCCTTACCCTTAAGCAGGGGTTTGAGCATCCGATCTCCTGATGCATTACTGCATAGTAGAAAGGTTAATCTATCTTTGGCTGCCTTAAAACCACTTGCTTTTTCTCAGCTTTTGCAATGTATGTTCGGGTGGGCCTTTTTTCCAGAATAACCCCGTCTCATCTGCGTTGAAAATCTCATCGGACAGAAACCACCATCCTCAATTATTTTTGCCAACTGTTCATTATAATTTCTGGCAATATCCTCATCTGCTGATGCGATATCGCAAGCAATCTTCACATTTCTTTAAAAAAAAACAGTAAGCCACTCTGTGCTTGCTGAAAATGCTGTAGCGGAATGAGCGGTAGAGGTGGATGGTTCTAGTTGCTTCAATTGCTCGTAAAAGGGTAGAGGTGGGCGGATGATGTCATCACGCCAACGTTGTCTTGGTCTTCCTCTTTGACGAACACCAGCTTGTTGTTGTTGGGACGCATTTTTATCATTCGATCTAATGGAGCCCTTGCTACATGACTAAACCTTCTAATCTGGTTGGATTTAATGAATCCGATTATCCGATCCGAAGCGGTATGATTGCATAATTCATAATCTAAGTCATTTAGCATTTCTTTCAAGCTGTGAGAGACTATCCTTAAATTTGCTTGTTCTATGTCCGAGAAGTACAATATCATCTGCGTAGCCAAGAATTTGACTAGATTTGTTAAATATGCAGTTTTGTGTTTTAATTCGGCTTTTTCTTATCGCGTACTCGCGCCAAATTAAATAGTACGGGCGCGAGTGCATAACCTTGTTGAACACCTGATGTTATATCGAAACGATCAGAAACTGACCCTTCTATTGCTATTCTACAATTTGATCCCGATGTTGTGAGTTTGCACAGAGAAACAGGTTTCTCTGGGATACCACCAAGCCATATGAGTGCGGACCAAAGGTTGTCGCGGATGATGCTATCATATACTTGTTTGACATCAACATAGAGCTGGTGAATGCTGATGTTTTATGCACATAATTTTTCAGAATCATCCTTAAGACCATTAGAAGAGTCATCCTTAAGCTAAAACTTGATTCGCACACTTTAGAGGGTCACATTTTTTTAATGTAGCGGAATAATGAGAATTGTTTTGCATTCAGCAGGTAGTTCTTCTTGGTCCCAGATTGCAAGAATCAGATCGTATATACGTGAGACCAAGCTGCTCCACAATTTTTAAATAGTTCTGTGGGAATTCCGTCGATGCCTGGTGATTTGCCAGTTTTCAGTTTTTTAATGGCAGCTTCCACTTCTTCTATTGCTGGGTAAAGGGCAATGATCTCCCCAGTTGATGGAGCAATTACTCGAATAGGATGAACTTCATTTGTCCTATTCAGTAGGTCTTGAAAGTGTGATCGCCACACTGCCAGCACATCACGTTAACTTATTGTAAGTTCTTGAGTAGTCTCAACTGCCTTGATTCTGTACAGCGTAGAGCTATTAAACTCATTGGTAACCCAAGTCTTACTAACGGTCTTGATTCCTTGCAGCACAGAAGAAATGTTGCTGATTTGACTATATTTTATAAATATATTATGGATGAACGAGCTTCTGAAGAGATCAAATCGATTTTACCTAAATCATCAAACCTTTCGCGTCACACCAGAGCAAACGTAGCAGCGCATCCCTTTACCGTTCAAATAATTAGGTGTAGAACTGTAGCCTTCCAACGTGACTTTTTCAACAGAGTATCTCATCTTTGGAATGCCTTACCTTCCTGGGTTTTCCCTGATGAATTTAATCCTCAAGGCTTTAAAGTTAACGTTCATAAATTTCTCAGAGAATCTTAATTTGCATTCCATTCTTATCCCTAGTTGGCATGGTATCTTCGGATATTCAGAGACGTTAATTTATAATTTATTATAATTAACACTAAACATGCCTAACTTTGAATAAAAAAAAAAAAAAAATTTCCATTTTTGATGGCTGTAGATCTTGGATGGAAATCTTTTGTCAGATTTCGTGCATTGGCACTCTGGAATTTCCATTGCTCGCATGTTGTTTGATGTTTTCAAAACAGCTCTTCATCTGTTCGCGCTTCTTTTTTCGTAGAAGTTTTGCTGAGGCTTTCCTGGCGCATAGATAATCAGCTTGGGATGTTACTTGTTAATTATTTTTTCAGCAGTTTTTGTTTATGTTCAATGGTTTGGCGGCACTCGTCGTCAAACCATTCATTGTAGAGTAACTTTCTCTTCCGTCGTCAAACCATTGACGTTTGTAGAGTGTCTCTTAGAGATCATGACGTGATCGATTTGATTTTCCGTTCTTCTGTCATTTGATTTCCAAGTTGCCTTGTGAATTCCCTTGTGAGGGAAAAAAGTGCTAGCAATAACTAGATCATACATCCTAGTCAGCTTGGCTGCATGAAAACCATTATTGTTGCTGGTATGATGCAAGCTGTTAGGACCGATATGTGTTTTCAGTTCTGCACTTTTACCAATTTGAGCATTAAAGTCACCTACCACGACTTTTATATCGTACCGCGGATTGTTATTGATGACTTCTTCGAGTTCTACGAAGAACAGGTCTTTAATGTCATTTGCTTTTGTCTTCAGTAGGTGCATGAATATTAACGATTGTTACATTAAATTTTTGCGTGCGGATTCTCAGTGTGCATAAACCCATATTAATTGGGCAGAAGTCGATAACATGCTGATTCACGCGACGGTGTATGGAAAGCCAACTCCAAATTCTCCTTCGTTTTGGAGACCGCAATTGTAAAGAGTGTATCCTATCGCTGTTTCATGGATTCCACTACCTGGCCCTCTAAGTTCTTGTAATTACACTATATCCAGAATGTAGCTATCAATTTGGTGTGTGAATTTTAGAAGATATCCTAGTCTTCTAAGGTTTAGCACGTTCCAGGTTCCCATTTTTAAATCGTAGTCCCGGTACAATTTCCGAGGTCGCTATTGTGATAAATCCGAGATAAAACGAAGTCAGTGTATAGGCTAGCCCTTCGCCCAACACAAATTTTCGTGAATGGGTTCGTCCAGAAACAACCTTTTTACACGTTTATATTGCGAACCGCTTGATCCAAGACAGACGCCCGCTCCAAACCGCTCCTAACATGGAGAACGCTTGATTTGCATTTGTTTTATGGTGTAGAATAATTGAATATAAATAATATTAACCCTGCTCCTATCAACTACACCAACCTAATTCTGCGTAAAAAACTTAAACAAACCATCACAATGTTTTCAACGATAAATCACTTCGAAACCGTTTTGGGGTGACACCCGAACGTAAAAAACATAAACAAACCATCACAATGTTTTCAACGATAAATCACTTCGAAACCGTTTTGGGGTGACACCCGAACGTAAAAAACTTAAACAAACCATCACAATGTTTTCAACGATAAATCACTTCAAAACCGTTTTGGGGTGACACCCGAACGTAAAAAACTTAAACAAACCATCACAATGTTTTCAACGATAAATCACTTCGAAACCGTTTTGGGGTGACACCCGAACGTAAAAAATTTAAACAAACCATCACATGTTTTCAACGATAAATCACTTTGAAACCGTTTTGGGGTGACACCCGAACGTAAAAAACTTAAACAAACCATCACATGTTTTCAACGATAAATCAATTAGAAACCATTTTAACCAGGTTATCCATATAATTTTAAATTATACATTGTGGTAACTTATAAATGTGTCCTATAAATGTGTTATTGGTTCAAAAAGAATCCTTTCTACTTTTTAAAATTTTTGAGTTATTACGTGAAATAAAATTTTAACAATATTAATCGAATCAACATGTTGAGCATTGAATCCCATCACCACAATTACTCAATAGCTTTGAATATTCCTATAGATACCATATTGACCGTTTTTTACGATATATTATTTAGTATGCAAGCATGATTATTTAATGACCAGGTCTGAAAACACATATGCTGAATAATGTATAGGAAAAGTGGTTTACGTCGATAATGTGGCACCCTTTGTCGATAGGGTGGCACCCTTGAGTTACAATGTCTCTATTCCAAAATTATTTCTAAAATATCCGCTTAACCTTACTACCTAATATATAGTATGTTTTACATTTCAAACAAATTAATTGCAAACACCTAAGGAAACTAACAAACAATCAAATTACCGTATTTGTAAATGATCTCAAAATAATTTGTTTTCCTTTATCTTGAAACTCAAAGAATAAATTGAAATAGATCGTTTTTCAATGGACACAAAAATAATTACTGTGGAATAAAATGGCAGTTATGCAATTACTGCAGTTTTGCAAATTTTTGTAGGTTGATACATACTCATACTGTTTGTTTTCAGTTTTATATATTTATATATTTGAATTAAATGAAAGTTTATCATTTAAAATTACATTTTGTTGGGTTTTAAATCCCTTGGAAATTTCAAACTCATCAAGTGATTCTTTTAAAGATCCTTGGCTACATAAATGTAAAGCCTTCAATTTTTTTTTAAAAGTGGTGTAGCTATTGTTATGAACTATGTAAATGGTTTGCAAAAATAAACTTTAAATTTTGTTTATTTTTCTTCTTAGGCAGGTGTTCCTTAAATCAGTCTTTAAAACATTTTCCGGTTTTCCCGATGTAAAATTTTTCACAAAAATCACATTCAATTTTGTAAATTATTGAGCATGATTCTAATTGGATATTTAATTTTGGTTTCAATTCTTTATATAAAATATCTTTTAGGATTTTATACTTATATTTTTTTAAATAGTTCCTTATAATATTAGGCACATGATTTGTATACTCCATTTTATCAAATATTATTTAATATAAGGAAAAGGTTACAAGGAAATTTAAATAAATTAATTTTCTTGGCGGTGTATTTAGTCGTTAACACAGTGTACTTATTATGAACTATGTACCTATTATGTATCCTACAAATATATTTAGAATTAATGCTTTGCTGATACCTATACTATAATTAAAAATATTTTTTTAGATTTCGTTTAGCAAATATCCCAAAAAATAAATATGCCACGAGGAGTTCATAATTTTTAAAGAAAAAGTTGGTTCCAGCAGAGAAAGACCAAATCTATAAATATGTTACAAAACCCGATGATATCCAAGGTTCATCAAAAGAAACTGATTATCACGTTGATGCAACGAATGTTTCAGAGAATATTGGCTCATCTTCGGAAAGTAACAGCAACAATACAGAATTAATAATGATAACCTATGATGACGAATTAGAAAGGAATAATGAAAATGACAGTGATAATGCCGCTAATGCTACTATCGAAGACAGTATTTGCATGGGTGAATCACTTCAGGACTTAAGAGATGTATCACATTGGAATATACTCGTCTTTGGTAATGTTCGCATTGAAATCATAAAAAAAGAAAGTGAACATTTTAAAATAGAGAAGGGTCGTTTGTTACTGTATCTAGACACGGGTTAGACATAAAAGGTGATGTTCGCCATCTTTCTAAAGAATGGTTTTATAAAATGATGAATAATGGTGAAAAAATTCTACGGCCATGGATTGTTTATTCTCCTGTAAATAATAACTTGCGTCCTGTATTGCTTCTGTTGACGTGTATTTGCTGTCACCAATAATAATAATACAAAATCAACATTTACTACTGGATATCAGAAGCGGTGGAAACTAAATCCCAAAGTGGCCGAGCATGAAACTTCAAATGAACATCTGGAGAATTTTGAAAAGTGGAAAACTTTGGAAATGAGGTTAAAAATTCATAAAACGATACGATACGCAGCCTTGCAATTAATATACAATAAAAAACAGAAGTGGAAACATCTTTTATCAAGATTATTGGATATAACTTTGTTTTTATCTAAACAAAACCCAGCATTTCATGGACATGATGAAGGACAAAGTTCTTCAAATAAAGGCAATTTCTTAGAACTAACCAAACTATTGTCAAAGTATGATGTAGTGTTAAAAGAACACATTTTGAATTTGGAGCATGGTAAATCACCAAAAGTATCATATTTGTCACCAGATATACAAAATGAGTTCATAAATGTTTTAGCGATCCACGTAAAGTTTAAGCTTGTCAACGAAATTAAATCGGTTAAATATTTTGGAATTATGTTTGATAGCACACCTGACATTTCACATATTGATCAAATGTCAGAAGTGATTCGTTATGTGAAAATTGATGGTAGTAAAGTGGAAATCAAGGAAGTATTCCTTGGATTTTTTTCTTTACGTGGAAAAAAGCCGCTGATTTAAGCGATGCAATTCTTACACTGAAAAAAAAATTGAAGTAATGATAACCTCATCTCGAAGATGGCAGTTTATTATTCATGCAAAGAAAAGATATTTACAAACAATTTCACCGTGATTGGGACAACTACTCAGTACTCAGTAACATTTTCCTGATAACAGAATGAGGTGTAATTAAAATATAAAGTGCTATCCAATATAACAGTTGTTGAATAAAGTTAATAACTATTTCCATGAAAACATATTTCTTTGGCCTTATATCATGAATTTTTCATTTTAAAATTTAAGTATTTGAGATTAATTGAACTATATTTTATTTCCACATAAATATTTCATCTGATTGTCTCAACTGCATCGGCTTATCATTGTACGGTTGTTAAATCAATCTCGTATTTCGATTCGCCATATCTGCCCGCACGGTGAGGTTGAGACAACTGCATTTCGATTGGAAATAGGACATGTTTTTTTCAGTGTAAAAATCTTGAAAATGATGGTATGGATGTTATGAATTGTCGCTCCCAAAGGTTATGATAATGCAGCTGTTATGAGTAGTATACATGGAGAAGTGCAAGCTATTATTAAAGCAAAAAATAACAAAGCAATTTTTGTGGGCTGCAAAGATCATTCAATTAATTTATACGGCCAACACTCGTCAGTGGAAGCCATTTTTACATGTTTTTCTGCTTCGACTAGCCGCTGGGAAGTACTTGCTAAACACAACAAAGCAACTGTAAAAATACTCTTAACAGCGCATTGGAGTGCTCATTATGCTGCAGTAAAAGTATTGGCCGAAAACTTTGATGGGATTGTGGCTGAAATTGAGAAGTTAAGTGATCAACAAGAAAATGTAGACACTAGAGGCGCTGCACAGAACCTTATCAATGCAGCATGTGAATTTTCGTTTCTTTGCTATCTTTTGTTTTGGAATGATATTCTAAGAGAAATAATGCCTGTGCTCAGATTGGATTGCAAGGCACGGGCTTGAATATTGATCAATTAGCTACAAAAATAGAGTCAATTCATAACGAAGTCTCATTGTAGAAGAGGTAATAGATCTTGTTGCGAAAAAATCGGAGGACTATGACATTCCAATGGAAAGCCGAATTCGTCATAAAAACGCAAAAAACGAACGGGTGGTGAGTTTGCACCTGATGTTGGACTGACACTGAGAGCTCAACTTAAAAAGGACATGTTGGAATGTCTTGACCGATTCAGTGTTGAACTCCGAACTAGACTGAAGTCAGTTCAAGATTTAGCTTCATTGTTCGAGGTTGTGCAGACAAACACTTAGCTTTTGGCGAACAGTGAAGAGTTAAAATTATCGGTATCAAAATTTACTGGTTTTTATGATGCGGTATTGGCAACAGAACTCCTCATAGAGATACAAAGGGTGAGGAGGGATTTAAAAGCGGCCAATTTTACAGTCTCTAACTGGGTATACCTAGACTTTTTGAAATTCATCGTAGAATGGGATTTTTTAGAATTTCTTCCGAATCTTACGGTCGCACTAAAGTTATTTATGACTATTTGCGTATTAGTGACTTCGTGTGAGAGGAGTTTCAGCAAATTAAAATTAGTTAAAAATTACTTGCGGGCTTATAATAATAATGCTCATTTGTATTAATTAAAAAAAGTAGGGTCTGCGTCGGACCAGACGGTGGAAGTTATACTTCTTTGGCCATTCGCTCACACACACGCACACAGACAGACAGATAGGATACATTAAAAAAAAATAACTAAAAAAAACCAAAATATTATTCAAAAAAAAAAACTATTATTCAAAAAAAAATATATTATTCAAAAGAACAAAATATAATACAAAAAAAAAAATATCGTTCAAAAAAAAAAGCAAAAAAAACATATTGTTCAAAAAATAAATAAAAAAAAATATTATTCAAAAAAAAAATTATTATTCAAAAAGTATAAGAACGTATAATCGTCGATTTTTCTTAGTTTTCTTAGTCAAAAAAATATTCAAAAAAAAAAATATTATCCAAAAAGAAAAAAAAATATTATTCAAAAAACTAATAATTATTAATTACTAGAAGGTACCCACCCGCACGGCGATTTCCGTGCTTCCCAGATAAAGTGGTTGAAAACTGTTTTTTTTTGAGTAAATTCTCCTATAGTTTTTTTTAATGCCATTTAATTTAACTTATTTTATTAGTAATATGTATATAAAAAGTTTGAAAAAAATGTAATAGTATCATTTTACAATCAGCAAAAGCCATAAAGTAAATGTCTCTAAAGCTATAGATAAATTTACATATTAAATGTATGTTAAAATTAAAACACATTTGACAGACAAATAATAATTAAATAATTTTTATAAATGTAGATGGCAAAAGATTAAGGTTAGAAAAAAGTTAAAATTTTATTCCAAAGATTTAATTCAAATAATTCAATGTGTCACGAACAATTAGGTGAGCTTAAATATATTTGTTTATTGGATGTCACAATTGTCAATTACTTACTCCGAAACCACCGTACTCATCATACAAAATAGCTACACTGGTTCATTGCTATTGGTTTAGCGTCCTATTTCATGTAGACTTATAATCATTTATCAATCCAGAAATTTTGCTGTTCTGAAGAGGGTCGTATTGCAATTTGCAAATATATTTTATCGATTGTCTGCAATACTCTACTACATTGATGCATACGCCGGCCGGTTAAAGAATACCACCATTTTTAGTGAATATTTTCGTTTAATGGGTTTTATCGCTTTATAGTCATCGTCTTATTTCGACATTCCTTCCCACAACTTAAAACAAAAATTGGAAAAAATAATAATAAGACTAATTTCATTTGTAAATTCAGACTTATATATTATTATTAAAACAGTCAAATCACACCATTTGTTAACATATTTGCATATATTTTGTAGATCCCTTGCAATAACAATAATAGTTTTGAAAGTAATGGAGAAGCATATTTCACTCAATAAGTAAAACACTTTAAACCTGTAGCTTTGATATTGTTCATAATCTTTTTCTTCGGTACTAAGGTTCCAGTGCAAATTCTTGGTTAATCAATGTTTCTAAGAAGAGGAAAAGAAACGTCAATTTCCAATTTTTGGAACATGTGAGGGCAGTTTTGCTAATGCAAGCAGGTTTGTTTAATCATATATAAGCAATGCTTAAATGTATCGTATGGTGCTAATGCATAGAAATATGTACATATTTTATATAATTGCAAACCATAAGAACATATTTGTTGTAAATTAGAAATATGTACTTGTTAAAAAATAATTTTACATAATTTTCATATAAATGTACATATTTGTTTGTCACATTATACATTAACTATTCCTTTTAATGATAATTCCGAAAAGTGAAAAAAAAAATTGATCAAAGATAACTAAGCGAATAATGTTTTATTATTATAAAATATGATTGATTTAGTAATTTCGTCTTTATTACCATACAGCATAAGGTTGATTTACTAATTTCGTCTTTATTACCATACAGCATAAAGGTTAAAATATAATTTAAACAAGCGTGACGCGGTTTCTCGATTAACACCCCATCAAAATATTTACAACGAGCGCAAAGAAGTATAACTTCAAAAAATTATAAATTACGTTTATCGGCTTTTTATTATTATTGACAGTTTTTATTTTTGGGGTGACACCACAATATCCGCCCCGGGTGCCACCCATGCTAGCTACGCCAATGGTTACCATAAACAGAGATGGATGTACCATTTTGTGTGAAATTTTGAAAATGTTGAATTAGCTCGTAAATGTAAACATCAATAGCAATTCGTTTTTTATGTAGCTATGATTGCCAGATCATAAAAAATCTACTACGCAACTTTATTTTAATTATTTTTGACAGTTTGTTCTTCTACGTTCACGGAACCCTCGGCAAGCGAATTTCATTCACACTTGACCGTTTTTTTTTGGTTTTGAACTTTTGTGATTCTTCTTATGGATTTATTATTTATTATTACATATTTTGATGTTACGTTTTTGAATTTTGAGAGAAAATATATCATTGGTAATATAAAATAACGTTTTTTACTTTCAATAATACTTTTGTTTGAGAAAATATTTTTGTATTAGAATTTAAAATACTTTTCCAAATTTCCAACCGGCAATCATTGTGAAGAAAAAGGAGACAAAAAAAATCGCATAATTCCTAAATTGTGTAAAAAAATTCGTAACCGCATAACTTTAAAATCGCATAAAAACAGAATTGAGTGTATTTATATCACCGAGGAAAAGGAGGTTTTTCGATTTTATTCCTTTAAGCATAGATCTAATATCGGATAGAAATAACTCGACCGGCTGGAAATGAAAACGGTATGCACATATGAGGCTATACCTCTATCCTTGGAAGCTGATATCTAGGTGTAAACAATCAGAGGATTTAAAATAAAATTCTTTAAAATTTATGACTTCCACACTATTGTGAGCATAGCAAATAATACCACCAGCAAGCACGGTAGTGCATGTTGTACTTTGAAAAAACACTGGAATTATTTATCTCGTAGGTACTGACCTCATCATCTGCGATCCAAATTACTAATAGAAAAATCAGTTTTGGAAGTTGCTTAAAGGTAGCCAAGCTAGTTAGGAACAGATCAAAATTCTTCCTCATACTTCTGATATTCTGATGAATCATCATTGGAGTATCTACAACAAAATCATTATGATTAATATTAGTATAATTAAGAAAATTGGAATCAGGAACGAAAGAATTCGTAGAGCAAGAACCCTGAGATGGGTTAGCAATATGATTTTTATTTATAGACATATAGATTGAAAATAATTAAGGTGATAAATTAAGCGTATGTTTGTTTTGTATGTATATGATTATTGACGAATTTTACAAATAAGCTAACTGTATTCGATTTTAAATTATTATTTTTATTTATGTTTTTATTGTGATCATGTTTTCCTGTATAATTATTTGAGTTGATAGTAGAACTTTTGCTACCGGTTTGGTTGTCTGCGTTTGTTACATCATCGATAGATTTCGTTGTGCCGTTTTCACTTGCGTTGTTTTGCTCTTTGTTTTTTAAATAAACTTTATAACAAAGATTGATGTCTTTTTGGTCTACCGTTACAGCTAATTTAGAAAAAAAATGTGTAGCAATTTCATATGGTGAGTATTCACACGTCGATGGAATCCCTTCAACTTCTATACAGTCATTCAAATATTTTTGGTCAGACTTATATCTAAAAAAATCTCCAATTGTATTAAGTACTAAACGATCCTTTAGATTTTGGTTTTCTTTATGTAAGTCTGTTATTTGCTGAAGCGCTTTTTCAATAAAAGCAAAGCGCCCTTCCTGTGATCTCAAATTCGCAGATATCTGAACTTTTATGTTATTTAGCTCCGATTGCATATTATTTTTTTGTTTTGAGATTGTTTGAAGTGTGATATTTTGAGATTCATTCAAAACGCAAGTTTTTACTTTTAGAGCACACAGTATAGTCCCTGGGCCTTCACCTACATAATTTTGTGATTACTACATATTTTATACTTCGTGATGCGCCTGTCCTTGACGAGCCCGAAAACATTTGTTCTGCGATTTTTTTCAAATCGGCCGCTTTTGCTTTCGGCAAGCTCCGAAAAATGCCGATTGCCCGGGATCTTCTAAATTTTTGTTTTTTTTAACTATGGGGGTTGGAAATTTGACTTAGAACACAAGGGTAACCTTGTCCGACAAAAATTTGTCTGCTATTGTCTAGTCCGACAACCCAAACATCCAAAATGACAGTTGTCGGACTCGACAATAGCAAACACATTTTGATCGGACAAGCTTACCCTCGTATTCTAAAACAAATTTCCAACCTCCACAGTCAAAAAAAATAAATGTGGTAGCAAATTTACAAGATCGCGGGCAATCGGCATTTTTCGGAGATTGCCGAACGCAAAAGCGGCCGATTTGAGAAAAATCCTAGAATAAATGTTTTCAGGCTCGTCAAGGACAGGCGCATCACGAAGTATAAAATATGTGGTAATCACAAAATTATGTAGGTGAAGGCCCAGGGACTAGTACACATTAGACTGGTTCTTAGTTTTTTTTTATAGAATTTCTTATAGGTATAATAAGACTGAATCTAACAAAATATGGTGTGCAATTTATGAAATTTTTTTGCTATCCACAAAATTGTCGATCGATCTAGTTTCGAACCGATAAGAACTTTTTATTACACTTTAAAAATGTATATCATTCTCATCAAGGCTAGCCGACTAGATACACTACCAAAAAAATTGTTCGCTGTAAAAACTAATCCAAAATTGGCCTACTACTCTAGCGAAGTATAAGAAAACAAAAAACATTCATAAACATATGTTTATTAGATTCAGTATTAGTCAATTTATTTCTCTAGTTGATCACTATTGTTGTTATACTCTAACCAAGTTAGAATTGGATAACAAACATGTACGGCGAGAAGAAGATGACCATCTTCACTTGTGTCTATCGACACATTATCTACAATTAATTTAATGAATTATTTGTGATATTACATCACTCCGATGGAAATTATCCCATCATGAATAATAAGACTGAATCTAACAAAATATGGTGTGCAATTTATGAAATTTGGTGGATAGCAAAAAAATTTCATAAACTGCACACCATATTTTGTTGGATTCAGTCTTATTATTCATGATGGGATAATTTCCATCGGAGTGATGTAATATCACAAATAATTCATTAAATTAATTGTAGATAATGTGTCGATAGACACAAGTGAAGATGGTCATCTTCTTCTCGCCGATACATGTTTGTTATCCAATTCTAACTTGGTTAGAGTATAACAACAATAGTGATCAACTAGAGAAATAAATTGACTAAATCTGAATCTAATAAACATATGTTATGAAAGTTTTTTGTTTTCTTATACTTCGCTAGAGTAGTAGGCCAATTTTGGCTTATATAGCGAAAAATTTTTTAGGTAGTGTATCTAGTCGGCTAGCCCTGATGAGAATGATATACATTTTTAAAGTGTAATAAAAAGTTCTTATCGGTTCGAAACTAGATCGATCGACAATTTTGTGGATAGCAAAAAAATTTCATAAATTGCACACCATATTTTGTTAGATTCAGTCTTATTATTCATGATACGATAATTTCCATCGGAGTGATGTAATATCACAAATAATTCATTGAATTAATTTCTTAGGTCTCATGGCAAAAATTTATTCCTTTTAACAATTGAAAAAAATATGTTCTTGAGAAATCGGGTTGCTAAACGCGATATAAGGGTTGTAAAGCGTTAAAAATGTGAGAAAATATGAGATTTTTCAACTTTAAATCGCCGTCGCGCTGCCTTAAACTACTTTGATCGGATTTCTCCAGAACATTTTTTTTCTTTTGTTGAAAAGGATTAAATTTTTGCCCTGGAACCTGAGAAATTCTAAAAAAAAAATTCTCCATACAGCTAAGAGCCAGTCTAGTACACACATTGCATCGCCACACTCGTTTTTCTTCACTAGATGTAAAATTAACACAAACTAGGGGATATATATCTTTGTATTCACAACACATAACACTAGGCTCAGATTGCGTTTTAAACTTTTTATTGCATAATTTGTAAGACATCATAAAAATGCGAAATTTTATGTGTTACAAAATTAACATACAAGAAGACAAATATTTTAATTAAAAACTTAACTTGATTATTTTGACGTACGGTTAACTTTTTGTATTATTTTTTTTTGTATTGCTAGATTAAAATTTATTTATTTTATTTTGTCATCCACTGACTGATTTAATGTAATTGTTTATGCATAATATGTATAACTATTTTTTTTCAGTGAACAACTGTCAAAAAACAAGTTAAGTAAAAGGGTGTAATCATAAAAGTGTGTAAAAACATAAACGAAATAGTGAAAAAGTCAACAGTTGTACATGCTGGTCTAAAATAAAAATTATCAATTTGAATATGTATCATATTAGCCTGTTTGTTGTCATGAAAATTAACATTGTTGTTGTGGTTTTTTTGTTGTTATTATTTTTTACTCCCTTGCAGTGGCGTAGCTAGCATGGGTGGCACCCGGGGCGGATATTGTGGTGTCACCCCAAAAATAAAAACTCAATAATAATAAAAAGCCGATAAATGTAATTTATAATTTTTTTTAATTAATACAAATGAGCATTATTATTATAAGCCCGCAAGCAATTTTCAACTAATTTTAATTTGCTGAAACTCCTCTCACACGAAGCCACTAATACGCAAATAGTCATAAATAACTTTAGTGCGTAAGATTCGGAAGAAATTCTAAAAAATCATTCTACGATGAATTTCAAAAAGTCTAGGTACACCCAGTTAGAAACTGTAACATTGGCCGCTTTTAAATGCCTCCTCACCCTTTGTATCTCTATGAGGAGTTCTGTTGCCAATACCGCATCATAAAAACCAGTAAATTTTGATACCGATAATTTTAACTCTTCACTGTTCGCCAAAAGCTAAGTGTTTGTCTGCACAACCTCGAACAATGAAGCTAAATCTTGAACTGACTTCAGTCTAGTTCGGAGTTCAACACTGAATCGGTCAAGACATTCCAACATGTCCTTTTTAAGTTGAGCTCTCAGTGTCAGTCCAACATCAGGTGCAAACTCACCACCCGTTCGTTTTTTGCGTTTTTATGACGAATTCGGCTTTCCATTGGAATGTCATAGTCCTCCGATTTTTTCGCAACAAGATCTATTGCCTCTTCTACAATGAGACTTCGTTATGAATTGACTCTATTTTTGTAGCTAATTGATCAATATTCAAGCCCGTGCCTTGCAATCCAATCTGAGCACAGGCATTATTTCTCTTAGAATATCATTCCAAAACAAAAGATAGCAAAGAAACGAAAAATCACATGCTGCATTGATAAGGTTCTGTGCAGCGCTTCTAGTGTCTACATTTTCTTGTTGATCACTTAACTTCTCAATTTCAATACTTTTACTGCAGCATAATGAGCACTCCAATGCGCTGTTAAGAGTATTTTAACAGTTGCTTTGTTGTGTTTAGCAAGTACTTCCCAGCGGCTAGTCGAAGCAGAAAAACATGTAAAAATGGCTTCCACTGACGAGTGTTGGCCGTATAAATTAATTGAATGATCTTTGCAGCCCACAAAAATTGCTTTGTTATTTTTTGCTTTAATAATAGCTTGCACTTCTCCATGTATACTACTCATAACAGCTGCATTATCATAACCTTTGGGAGCGACAATTCATAACATTCATAACATTCATAACCATCATTTTCAAGATTTTACACTGAAAAAAACATCTCCTATTTCCAATCGAAATGCAGTTGTCTCAACCTCACCGTGCGGGCAGATATGGCGAATCGAAATACGAGATTGATTCAACAACCGTACAATGATAAGCCGATGCAGTTGAGACAATCACATGAAATATTTATGTGAAAATAAAATATAGTTCAATTAATCTCAAATACTTAAATTTTAAAATGAAAAATTCATGATATAAGGCCAAAGAAATATGTTTTCATGGAAATAGTTATTAACTTTATTCAACTACTGTTATATTAGATAGCACTTTATATTTTAATTACACCTCATTCTGTTATCAGGAAAATGTTACTGAGTACTGAGTAGTTGTCCCAATCACGGTGAAATTGTTTGTAAATATCTTTTCTTTGCATGAATAATAAACTGGCATCTTCGAGATGAGGTTATCATTACTTCAATTTTTTTTTCAGTGTAAGAATTGCATCGCTTAAATCAGCGGCTTTTTTCCACGTAAAGGAAAAAATCCAAGGAATACTTCCTTGATTTCCACTTTACTACCATCAATTTTCACATAACGAATCACTTCTGACATTTGATCAATATGTGAAATGTAAGGTGTGCTATCAAACATAATTCCAAAATATTTAGCTGATTTAATTTCGTTGACAAGCTTAAACTTTACGTGGATCGCTAAAACATATATGAACTCATTTTGTATATCTGGTGACAAATATGATACTTTTGGTGATTTACCATGCTCCAAATTCAAAATGTGTTCTTTTAACACTACATCATACTTTGATAATAGTTTGGTTAGTTCTAAGAAATTGCCTTTATTTGAAGAACTTTGTCCTTCATCATGTCCATGAAATGCTGGGTTTTGTTTAGATAAAAACAAAGTTATATCCAATAATCTTGATAAAAGATGTTTCCACGTCTGTTTTTTATTATATATTAATTGCAAGGCTGCGTCTCGTATCGTTTTATGAATTTTTAACCTCATTTCCAAAGTTTTCCACTTTTCAAAACTCTCCAGATGTTCATTTGAAGTTTCATGCTCGGCCACTCTGGGATTTAGTTTCCACCGCTTCTGATATCCAGTAGTAAATGTTGATTTTGTATTATTATTATTGGTGACAGCAAATACACGACAACAGAAGCAATACAGGACGCAAGTTATTATTTACAGGAGAATAAACAATCCATGGCCGTAGAATTTTTTCACCATTATTCATCTTTTTAAAAAACCATTCTTTAGAAAGATGGCGAACATCACCTTTTATGTCTAACCAGTGTCTAGATACAGTAACAAACGACCCTTCTCTATTTTAAAATGTTCACTTTCTTTTTTTATGATTTCAATGCGAACATTACCAGAGACGAGTATATTCCAATGTGATACATCTCTTAAGTCCTGAAGTGATTCGCCCATGCAAATACGGTCTTCGATAGTAGAAACATTAGCGGCATTATCACTGTCATTTTCATTATTCCTTTCTAATTCGTCATCATAGGTTATCATTATTAATTCTGTATTGTTGCTGTTACTTTCCGAAGATGAGCCAATATTCTCTGAAACATTCGTTGCATCAACGTGATAATCAGTTTCTTTTGATGAACCTTGGATATCATCGGGTTTTGTAACATATTTATAGATTTGGTCTTTCTCTGCTGGAACCAACTTTTTCTTTAAAAAGTATGAACTCCTCGTGGCATATTTATTTTTTGGGATATTTGCTAAACGAAATCTAAAAAAATATTTTTAATTATAGTATAGGTATCAGCAAAGCATTAATTCTAAATATATTTGTAGGATACATAATAGGTACATAGTTCATAATAAGTACACTGTGTTAACGACTAAATACACCGCCAAGAAAATTAATTTATTTAAATTTCCTTGTAACCTTTTCCTTATATTAAATAATATTTGATAAAATGGAATATACAAATCATAGCCTAATATTATAAGGAACTATTTAAAAAAATATAAGTATGAAATCCTAAAAGATATTTTATATAAAGAATTGAAACCAAAATTAAATATCCAATTAGAATCATGCTCAATAATTTACAAAATTGAATGTGATTTTTGTGAAAAATTTTACATCGGGAAAACCGGAAAATGTTTTAAAGACTGATTTAAAGAACACCTGCCTAAGAAGAAAAATAAACAAAATTTAAAGTTTATTTTTGCAAACCATTTACATAGTTAATAACAATAGCTACACCACTTTTAAAAAAAAATTGAAGGCTTTACATTTATGTAGCCAAGGATCTTTAAAAGAATCACTTGATGAGTTTGAAATTTCCAAGGGATTTAAAACCCAACAAAATGTAATTTTAAATGATAAACTTTCATTTAATTCAAATATATAAATATATAAAACTGAAAACAAACAGTATGAGTATGTATCAACCTACAAAAATTTGCAAAACTGCAGTAATTGCATAACTGCCATTTTATTCCACAGTAATTATTTTTGTGTCCATTGAGAAACGATCTATTTCAATTTATTCTTTGAGTTTCAAGATAAAGGAAAACAAATTATTTTGAGATCATTTACAAACACGGTAATTTGATTGTTTGTTAGTTTCCTTAGGTGTTTGCAATTAATTTGTTTGAAATGTAAAACATATATTAGGTAGTAAGGTTAAGCGGATATTTTAGAAATAATTTTGGAATAGAGACTTTGTAACTCAAGGGTGCCACCCTATCGACAAAGGGTGCCACATTATCGACGTAAACCACTTTTCCTATACATTATTCAGCATATGTGTTTTCAGACCTGGTCATTAAATAATCATGCTTGTATACTAAATAATATATCGTAAAAAACGGTCAATATGGTATCTATAGGAATATTCAAAGCTATTGAGTAATTGTGGTGATAGGATTCAATGCTCAACATGTTGATTCGATTAATATTGTTAAAATTTTATTTCACGTAATAACTCAAAAATTTTAAAAAGTAGAAAGGATTCTTTTTGAACCAATAACACGTTTATAGGACACATTTATCAGTTATCACAATTTATAAATTAAAATTATATGGATAACCTGGTTAAAATGGTTTCTAAGTGATTTATCGTTGAAAACATGTGATGGTTTGTTTAAGTTTTTTACGTTCGGGTGTCACCCCAAAACGGTTTCGAAGTGATTTATCGTTGAAAACATGTGATGGTTTGTTTAAATTTTTTACGTTCGGGTGTCACCCCAAAACGGTTTCGAAGTGATTTATCGTTGAAAACATTGTGATGGTTTGTTTAAGTTTTTTACGTTCGGGTGTCACCCCAAAACGGTTTCGAAGTGATTTATCGTTGAAAACATTGTGATGGTTTGTTTAAGTTTTTTACGTTCGGGTGTCACCCCAAAACGGTTTCGAAGTGATTTATCATTGAAAACATTGTGATGGTTTGTTTAAGTTGTTTACGTTCGGGTGTCACCCCAAAACGGTTTCGAAGTGATTTATCGTTGAAAACATTGTGATGGTTTGTTTAAGTTTTTTACGTTCGGGTGTCACCCCAAAACGGTTTCGAAGTGATTTATCTTTGAAAACATTGTGATGGTTTGTTTAAGTTGTTTACGTTCGGGTGTCACCCCAAAACGGTTTCGAAGTGATTTATCGTTGAAAACATTGTGATGGTTTGTTTAAGTTTTTTACGTTCGGGTGTCACCCCAAAACGGTTTCGAAGTGATTTATCATTGAAAACATTGTGATGGTTTGTTTAAGTTTTTTACGTTCGGGTGTCACCCCAAAACGGTTTTGAAGTGATTTATCGTTGAAAACATTGTGATGGTTTGTTTAAGTTGTTTACGTTCGGGTGTCACCCCAAAACGGTTTCGAAGTGATTTATCGTTGAAAACATTGTGATTGGTTGTTTAAGTTTTTTACGTTCGGGTGTCACCCCAAAACGGGTGACACCCGGGGCGGACCGCCCCCCCGCCCCCCTTAGCTACGCCTCTGCTCCCTTGGCAGGAGTAGAATCCATCCATCCGCTCCTATTTTAGAATAGGAGTAGAATTGAACTTTTTCTATAACTCGTGCATAAAAATATTTCTTCTTTGTTTTATTTGTGTATTAAATAAGGTAGTTCTAATTGGATAGATTTAATCAATGCAAGCATTTAATTGATAGATTTAAGTTTCGTACATTCTTAAATATCAATTATATTTTTATTAACTAAATCTGCCCAATTTTATTTTTATTTTTTATTGTGCACCATAATTAATTGAACTTTCGTTTTCCTTTTTGTTTTTACAGACAGGAAGCAAACAAAATATTCATTATCAGTTTGAAACAAACTGCATCAAGCAAAATTGATTTCATAAAGCATCATTAATACTAACGTATTAAGCCGATAACGAGAAACACTACAAAAGAAAGAATTAAAAATACAGATCTGGCAATATGTCGATTACGATTGATATAGCTGCAATTAGAGATGAAGACTTGTTACGGCAAATGGTAAGTCAATTTCAAGGTTTCTTAACATCTATTGTTGATACCTTTGGTACTTGGCGGAACATTTTTAACATTTTGTAAAAATCGATCGAGGAATATAAAATCAACTAAAATACTCAATTTGCGGACAAGTATTTTATAAGGTTATATGTGTTATTATGGTTTTCCATATTATTCACTGTTTGTGTGCTTTTGTCACTTTTGAATTAAAATGCAATATTTAAAAATATACTTTTTACTGTTTATTTTTAATTTTGTTTTATTAATAATAATATAAACTTCCTTATAGTAACAATTTTATTTTATTTTTTATTTTATAGAATATCGATTTCGACTTACGTCATCCTCATAGTTCTTAAATTATTATTACAATTTTCGCTTAAACTATTACTTATATACTATTTCAACTGCTGTTTTTCATTATTATGTCATATATTTTGTTAGTTTTAGTGTTGATTTTATCATTTAAAATGTTGTTATTGTTTTTATGTTTATATATTTCTATTTCTTCCAATCTATCTAGATGTTGTCCTTTTCTTTTTTTATGTAATATGGTTAAATTTTGTGTTGATTATGGTGTATTTGTGTTTTTCTATTTTCAAATGTTGGGCATATCTGGATTTTGGATCGCTTCTGTTAATTTCATTGGTGTGCTCGATAAATTTTTTTTTGAAGGACCTCCCCGTCTGGCCTATATAAAATTTACTGCAGTCGTCACAGGTAAGCTTATAAACACCTGTGTCTAAGCTTTGGGTTTTTTTTAGTTTTTAGGTAGTTTTCTATTTTATTTTTGTTTTTGTACGCCGCAATATATCCATATTTTTTTAAAGTTTTTTGCATTATTTTGAATGTTGTTTTATTGTATGTTACACCTACGTATTTTGTACCTGCTAAAGTTTCTTCATCCTTCAACGTTGTTAGGGTTCGCTAATTTTTCTTGTTTTTATATTTTCTATTTAATGTGTCAATCATTTCATTTTTATATCCGTTTTTACTGGCTATGTATTTTATATTGTTTAGCTCGTCTTGATAATTTTCAGCATTCATTGGTATAGTGTTCAATCTATTGATCATGTGCTTGTAGGCAGCTAGTTTATGTTGGTATGGATGATGTGATTTGATATTTATTGTTTGATCCGTTTGGGTTGGTTTTCGGAATATTTTGAATGTGTGTTTTGAATCTACATTTTTGATTGATAAATCCAAAAAGTTTATTGTGTTATTTTCTTCATTTTCTAACGTGAATTTAATGGAAGGTTCTATGCTGTTTATGTATTGGTGTAATATATTAAGCTGTCTATTCGTTCCTTTGAATAATAAAATTATATCATTATCCTGATAAGAAACTTTAGCAGGTAAAAAATACGTAGGCGTAACATACAATAAAACAACATCCAAAATAATGCAAAAAACTTTAAAAAAATATGGATATATTGTGGCTTACAAAAACAAAAATAAAATAGAAAACTACCTAAAAACTAAAAAAAACCCAAAGCTTAGACACAGGTGTTTATAACCTATGACGACTGCAGTAAATTTTATATAGGCCAGACGGGGAGGTCCTTCAAAAAAAGATTTATCGAGCACACCAATGAAATTAACAGAAGCGATCCAAAATCCAGATATGCCCAACATTTGAAAATAGAAAAACACAAATACACCAATTTTTTTTTTTTTTAAAGGCGTTCATGCTCCATGTAGGAGCGTTGCCAGGTTGATCAGCTTTGAATATTCACCACGGTCATTCGCAACAGCGACATAATTACCATGGCAGCCGATTTTTTTAAGGTCGTTTATTACGTCAGTCTCCCATTGTAGTCGTGGTCTACCTCGCGGTCGCCCACTCCCTGGGGTACTAACGTACATTTTTCTAATCATTCCAGACTGTGAATCGGCTCGTAGAACATGCCCAAACCAAGCAATCCTATTAGAACGGATACAACCTATTATATCTGGACCCTCAAGAAGGTCTCTGATCTCAAAGTTATACCGGGTTCTATACTCTCCATCGTCTGTCTTAAGTGGACCAAAAATGTAGCGTAGGATCTTACGCTCAAATACAGATAAATGCGATTCGTCATTTTGTGTAAGGGTCCACGTTTGTGACCCATACATCACAACCGGTCTAATCAATGTCTTGTATAACTTGAGCTTGGTGTTAGTTGATACATATGGTGATCCAAGGAGAGGTTTAATTGAGTAGAAAGTCGATTACCTGCAGCGATTCGAGCTTTTATATCTGTAAGTATGCTGTTGTTTGAGTCAAGCATTGATCCCAAATATTTAAAAGATTCAACTCCCTCAATTCGTTCATCGCCGCATATCAAATCTTTCTTCTCAGCCTCCCTTGAAACATTCATATGTTTGGTTTTATGGTAGTTAATTTGCAGACCAATTTTTTTAGCACCACTCTCAAGCGACTTGAAAGTCTCACTCATAACAGCTTCACTTCGGCCGAGGATGACAACATCATCAGCGTAAGCAATCATCTGTACTGAGTTTATTGACAAGATATTGTTATTAGTCGGTAGTTTCTTTTGACGGCACACATATTCCAAGGCTAAATTAAAAAGTATAGGAGAGATAGCATCACCTTGTCTTAAACCGGAGTCGACTCTAAAAAACTTTGATATTTCGTTCTCTACTCGTACACAGCATTGAGAGTTCTGTACTGTCATTTTGCATAGTGATACCAGTTTACCAGGAATTCCCATTGACACCAGAGCAGACCATAGAGTCTCTCGTTCGAGAGAGTCGTAGGCCTGCCTGAAATCAATGAAAAGTTGGTGCACAGGTATGTTGAACTCTCGACACTTTTCCAAAATCATCCTTATCGAGAAAAGTGCATCGGTGGTACCTCGGCCCCACCGGAAGCCACACTGATATTCTCCAAACAGTTGTTCAGCAAAAGGATTGATTTTGGATAGCAAAATGTAAGAAAAGATTTTATATGCTGTGCAAAGGAGAGCGATTCCTCTGTAGTTTGCACATTGTAGGCGATTACCTTTTTTATGGATTGGTATCAGCATAGCTGTGTTCCAGTCCTGTGGCATGGTTTCAGTCCTCCAGATCATTTGAACAAGTTCAAACAATCTTAAGGATAGAGTTTCGCCACCATGTACAATCATTTCGGATGTTATATCGTCGATACCAGGTGCTTTATTGCGTTTTAATTTAGACAGCGCCGCTTCGAATTCCTCTTTGGTTGGTTCGTCTACATGTACCTTTGACGCACGAATAAGCTTTGCTCGTCGCCCGACTTGTTGCTGGTCACTTAAGTTGAGAAGATTCTCAAAATAAGCGGCCCAAGTATCTAAAATATTTTTAAGGTCTACTTGTAGCTCCCCATCTTCGTTTTGAATAGCAGTCGATCTAGTTTGAGGGCCCTTCTTTAAGGTTTTAACCTGTTGAAAGAAGTTACGCGATTGATGTTCCTTATTGAAGCTTTCAATCTCCTCACACTGTCTCTTCCACCATTCTCTCTTCGTTCGTCTACATAGCTAAGTAACGGCTTGTCTTGCCAGTTTATAGTTCTCCTTCGTGGACCTGGTGTTGCGTCCTTGTAGACACTTCCGATAGCAATCTCTTTTGTATTGAATAGCATCAAGGCATGCTTGATCCATCCATGGCTTCTGGGAGTGGTTCTGTGGTCGTCCAAGTATTCCCTCAGCAGCGCTTAAAACAGCATCTCTGAGCAAATACCATGACTTATCGACGTCTCCATTAATGGTTTCTGATTTCTCCAATGTTTCGGCAATATGGATTTGATATCTCTCTTCTGTTTCAGCATTCTTTAATGATGAGATGTTAAAACGTTTCCGTTGATTGAATTTTGGAATGCCTGGATTTGGATTTGGGAAGTGGAACCTTATCGTTGCACATACAAGGAAGTGGTCACTTCCAATGTATGCACCTCTAAAGGATCGCACATTCAGAACGCTCGAAAAGAAACGTGTTGTTACTAGAACGTGATCAATTTGATTTCGAGTATTTCCATTCGGTGAGACCCAAGTCTGCTTATGAATCGATGAATGAATGAATCGATGTGGAAAGAACGTACTGGCAATTCTCAAATTATTTGATAATGCAAACTCAGCCATTCTCTCACCATTATCATTCGAATTCAAATGCAAGCTGTTGGGACCCACCACATTTCCATAAGAGATATCTCTTCCAACCTGTCCATTAAAGTCACCAAGAACCATAATGAAGTCGCGTGTTGGTGTTTGTTTCATAACCTCTTCCAGTGCTATGTAGAAATTATCCTTCTCGTCGACGGTCTTAGCTTCAGTTGGTGCATGCACGGCAATAAGAGAAATATTGTTATATGTACCGCGTACACGTAGGTAGCAAATCCTCTCACTGACCGGGATGAATTTCATCACGGCTTCTTGAATGCGTGCACCAACAAGAAAGCCAGTTCCAAATTCTCTTCGAGAACGATGACCACTACAGTATAGAGAGTGACTATCCAAATCTTGTTTTCCGATTATCGGCTGTAAGGCTGTAGAGCAATAATATCCATCCTATACCTCTCAGCCTCTGTTTCTAGACTTATAAGAGCATCAGGAGCGCTCAGGCTGCGCACGTTCCACGTTCCGATTCGGTAGTCTGGTCCTTTTTCACGTCCAGGTAAAATTCTGTTGTTGGATCCGGGTCTGTTTTTCTCTTTCTGATAACCAAATTTAACATATTAGATTTTTTCCGGGGTTAGGGTGTTAACCTTAGGCCCAACCCAAATTGTCGTGAATGGGTCCGTTCTGGATATTAAGGTCACAAATACACCAATATCAACACAAATTTAACCATATTACATAAAAAAAGAAAAGGACAACATCTAGATAGATTGGAAGAAATAGAAATATATAAACATAAAAACAATAACAACATTTTAAATGATAAAATCAACACTAAAACTAACCAAATATATGACATAATAATAAAAAACAGCAGTTGAAACTAGTATGTAAGTAATAGTTTAAGCAAAAATTGTAATAATAATTTAAGAACTGAGGATGACGTAAGTCGAAATCGATATTCTATAAAATAAAAAATAAAATAAAATTGTTACTATAAGGAAGTTTATATTATTATTAATAAAACAAAATTAAAAATAAACAGTAAAAAGTATATTTTTAAATATTGCATTTTATAAGGTTGTTCGAAAAGTAAGTTAGTTTTTTCCGACAGAGGACTTAATGGTATTTTTCACAGGAAATTTCACACTCATGTCACATAATCATTAAATATTTTGACAGCTATATATCAAGGCTTACTTGTAAAAGAGTTTAATTCAAATATGGAAAATGAAAAGCAAGATTTTTGACATATTTTATTATTATCGAAAAGGTAAAATTGCTGTTTAAGCAAAAATAAAAATTATTCGATGTGTATGGACTATGGAGAAGATGTATTGAACGCCAATGTCAAAAATGTTTTACTAAATTTCGATCCAGCAGTTTTAATGTTGAAGATGCACCACGTTCTGGAAGGCCAAGCAAAGTAGATATAGACACAATAAAAGCATTAATTGATGCCAACCGCCGAGGGATTAAATTTTTCAAATTCGACCGTTCATGATCATTTGAAACGTCTAGGTTTAATCTCAAAGCTAGACCTATTGTGTCATCGTTAAACGCAAGAGATCATAGAGTAAAATAAATAAACCTGCTCAAATCACCTCGAAAGCTGATATTCATCAAAAAAAGATGAAATCTATCTGTTTGGTGGGATTTCAAAGGAATCATCGTTTTTTAGCTTCTACCAAAGAATACCACGATTAATTCTGAAGTGTTCTGTCATCAACTAGACAAATTGAATCATTTACTTAAACAGAAAAGGTCAGAATTAATCAATAGAAAAAGTGTTGTGTTCCAACAAGACAATGCGGGACCTCATACAAGTTTGTTAACTCGTCAAAATCTTTTGCATCTTTAACATACTGCCACACCCTGGCCACATTTGGCTCTTTCTGATTATTATTTATTTCGGTCTTTACAAAATTTTTGGACGTGAGATGAGATCAAAAACCACCTAGATCAGTATTTTGATCGTAAAGATCAGAAGTTTTTTGAGCAAGAATCATTAGACAACCAGAAAGATAGCAAAATGTATTGGATCAGAGTGGGCAATATATAATTCAATAAAATATTTAATCGCAAAAAGAAAATCCTCTTTCATTTAAAAAAACGATCCTACTTTCCGAACAATCATATATAATAAATATATAATAATAAAATGTGTTGTGTAGTAGGAATTACAATATGTGTCACAACAACACATAAAAACCTTTGAAGACCAAGGTCCCACAACAACATACGTTCAAAGGTGTTGATGGACGTAAATCTTTCTTGTTTTGTTTTTTTATATTTTTTGTTAAAGAATGGATAACTAAACAATAAATCCTATCACTGACAAAATATGACATAGGCCAATATTTCATGATAGAATAGAGAAAATAAAAGTAAAACAAAAAGTAAATAGCAAATTTTTTACAAAAATTTGCTGAAACAAAACGAAAATGTAGTTGCCAATAATCCAGCCGGTGGCATATTCCTTAATCCTGTGACGCACCGTCTTTCTTGATTACTAGAGCCCACACATAGTTATACGAAGGTTCGTTTCCTCGAGGAAGCAATAGCGTCTCACCATCAAGGAATATTCCACAGCCAAAATTTGGGGTGCTACCGTTGACTGAATACAGTTCATCCGCCACCACCCCTAAGATGTCACCTTGGCTAGCGACATCTCACTGCTATTGCCAGTGGTATATGATATCTCACGTTTACTCGTATGTCCATAGCAGGGACTGGATTACGCGGGGTTGTCACACCCGTAGATCAAAAATGAAAAAAATTCAAAATAAAAACTGATCCCTCCATGCGTTAATGATATGATGACATTTGGAATACTCTTATCTATAACGCTTTTAAAAAATTCGTGATTTAGTTTTTCTACAAGTTGTTGAGTTTTAAGTTTTCTGCAAGTATAGTTTTTCTGCGAATTGTTCATACATAACATATTTATCAATATATGTATACTTGTGATATTATTTTTTGGAGTAAAAACTTCTTTAGTCGCGTTATGAAATTTTGTATATTCGCGTCATCAAGTTTTATATGCATTTTTTAAGAACAAAAATATATTTTTTAAATCATTTCTATCTATCTATATATTTTTTAAATTAAATCTATCTATCATTTCTTAACGTTTCAAATTGCGTTGTGGATATCGTGCTCGACTGATGTTCTTCAGGTAGTGAGTTCAATTCCTGGTGTGGTAAATATTTTTTTATTGTTTGTTTTTTAACTTTTATTAAATACCATTAAAATTATTTTTTTTATTCATGAATTCATAAAAATAATAAAAATTTCTTTATACGAATTTTAAAAAATTGATCTATAACGCAGTTTTTTAAAGTTATATTGCTACTGTCTTCTGTAATTTGCATTCGAGTCATCATGCTAAATAAATATTGATTATATATGAAATTGAAAGTATGTCCTTTATGCATTAATACAGTAATCATCATGAAAATTTCGGAAGTTGTTGTGTACACTTAATTTGCTTTTTATTTAACTATCGTTTTAAACTGTAGTTTGCTTTTATCAATGTTTTTTTTGTTGAACATAATTTTTATGAAATTAAAAATAACGTAAAAAAGATAGTATAACCTGAAACAATTACATTTGTATATCAAAATTATATGTGTTGGAATTTAACATGATGTTACAAATTTTATCATCTTCACCAAATATGTTGTCAATTTAGAATTGTGTATAATACATGTTTCTAAAACTAATTGAAGACTTAATACTTGTAACTTGATACTTGATAACATTGATTTTATCGATTTAAAGCTCACAATTACAAGACGGAAATTGCATAAATTCTATTCAAAGAAGCATAGCTTATGTATGATTAAACATGGATGGCCATCATGATAAATAAAATAATTAAAAATGGTGGCACTTAGCCGATAGTGATTTGCAAACGGCAACAATGCTCATTAATACCAATGAATTTGCTTAGCTTTCCGCAGGAAGATTTGTAAAATTTAAACTTGTTGATCTATGGGTGTCACAACCATGCGTACTTTAGTCCCTGCTATTGGCATATGAGTTAACTTGAGATATCGTATACCACTGTCAAAAGCAATGCAATCTCATTAGCTAAAGTGATATCTTAGGGGTGGTGGTGGATGAAGTATTTTCAATCAACGATACCATCCCTTACTCTAAGCTATGGAATATTCTTTGATGATACACTATTTTTCTAAATAAAATGTGTTTGGAAGTAGAAATCACAAGGTGAGTCACAACAACACATGAAAAACCTTTAAGAACAAGGTCCCAAAACAACATGCTTTCTAAGGTGTTGATAGATGCTGTAACGAACCTTTGCCGCCACGCTTAAAATTTTTGGGGATCAGGCCTTTGTTTAATGCTGCTGGTAATATTATAAGTTTTGTTTCTCAAAAAAAATTGTTTCCACTTAACGACACTATATAAACAATACAGAACATAAACACAAATTAAACCCAAAATACACGATACATTTCTATTATAACATTACGTTTAATTTATTCACTTGAACTTTTATATTTGATTTTTTTTTTAATTACAGTTTAAATTTTTTTACACTGAATCTAAATTTTGACCTAACAACAATAATAATTTAATAAATTTGTTTTTATTGTAAATAACTATGAAACTCAAAGGAAAAAAAATGTCTACCTTAATAAATATCATTAATAATCTTAGATCCAAATAATTAAATGCACAAAGATAATAATTAAATAAATAAATAAAATTTTACTCAAAATTTAACTTAACACTAATTTTAATAATTTAAACAACAAAAAATCTATTACACAAAATAAATAAATATGTAGAAAATTAGTTATACCCAAATTTTATTCCTTTGTTAACGTCCTGGGATTATCTTCCATCTTCTTCCTCTGCTCAAATTTAACGTCGCCTTTGCCTCTTGAAAAACTCCACCCAAGATCGAAGTAGAATAGAATAGAGTAGAAGATCCAAATTGAATAGTAGATCCATATAGAATAGCTGATCCAAACAGAATAGACCGAAGTACGATAAATTTCTGTTTATATAGCATTTTGTTCATCAAACAGGTTTTCACAATTTCCCCAATTAAGATTTTTTTTTACAATTATTTCTCCTCCGTGGTGTGACCGTTCAACTGCATGTTGAATATATTTTTATCATATAGATTAATTCGCCTAAATGTTGTTTCACCCAGCTTTTATCCAATCGGTTGTATTAATTAGGTTTGAATATTGGATGTTTTGTATAATTCGCCTAAATGTTTTCACCAAGCTTTTGATCAATCGGTTGTATTGTTTACGTTTATGATATTGTGTTCCTTCGTCTATTATTGTTGATGCTCGAAACATTTCCCACAATTTAACAGGTGACATTTTCATTAGCTATTGAATTCTCCCACACGCTAAAGGTTCTTCAAATACGTTTATCTGTGTTGCATCATAAATTCTATTAGATTTCCTTGGTCTTTTTACTTCAGTGAGTCTTCATTGATTTCGCAAAGTTTTTCAATTATAGCAAAAAGTCTGATCACCACCACCCAAATTGTTCATTTATAAATCTCCGTTAATTCAAAAAAGAATCCAGTGTTCGTTGGAGACGTTAACATAGAAAAAATGAGTTTTGACGACTTATAACCTAACAATTATATAAACTTAGCCTTTATTTAAATTATTAGAGAAAAAAAATATATTTGTTAATAATAAATAATAAAAAGGATTTTGATTCTAGGGTAGCGAAATCCGAAATTCGACGTCCACGCCGTGCTGCCTGGGTAATGCTGACAGAATTAGGTTGGTGTATTGGAGACAAGCAGAGTAAAAACTGCTTAGTCAATGACGCTACATCACGGCGAATTGGCGCCTTAAAACCAATGTGACTCAAGCGTCTGTTCTCCATGTCAGGGGCGGCTTGGAGCGGGCGTCTGTCTTGAATCAAGCGGCTCGCTATATAAACGTGTAAAAAGGTTGTTTCTGGTGACCTTAATATGCAGAACGGACCCATTCACGACAATTTGGGTTGGGCCTAAGGTTAACACCCTAACCCCGGAAAAAAACTCATATGTTAAATTTGGTTATCAAAAAAAGAATAACAGACCCGGACAAAAAAACACAATTTTACCTGGACGTGAAAAAGGACCAGACTACCGAATCGGAACGTGGAACGTGCGCAGCCTGAGCGCTCCTGATGCTCTTATAAGTCTGGAAACAGAGGCTGAGAGGTATAGGATGGATATTATTGCTCTACAAGAAATTAGACAGCCGATAATCGGAAAACAAGATTTAGATAGTCACTCTCTATATTGTAGTGGTCATCCTTCCCGAAGAGAATTTGGTACTGGCTTTCTTGTTGGTGCACGCATACAAGAAGCCGTGATGAAATTCATCCCGGTCAGTGAGAGGATCTGCTACCTACGTGTACGTGGTACATATTACAATATTTCTCTTATTGCCGTGCATGCACCTACTGAAGCTAAGACCGTCGACGAGAAGGATAATTTCTACATAGCACTGGAAGAGGTTATGAAACAAACACCAACACGCGACTTCATTATGGTTCTTGGTGACTTTAATGGACAGGTTGGAAGAGATATCTCTTATGGAAATGTGGTAGGTCCCAACAGCCTGCATTTGAATTCGAATGATAATGGTGAGAGAATGACTGAGTTTGCATTATCAAATAATTTGAGAATTGCCAGTACGTTCTTTCCGCATCGATCGATTCATAAACAGACTTGGGTCTCACCGAATGGAAACACTCGAAATCAAATTGATCACGTTCTAGTAACAGCAGGTTTCTTTTCGAGCGTTCGGGATGTGCGATCCTTTAGAGGTGCATACATCGGAAGTGATCACTTCCTTGTATGTGCAACGATAAGGTTCCACTTCCCAAATCCAGGCATTCCAAAATTCAATCAACGGAAACGTTTTAACATCTCATCATTAAAGAATGCTGAAACAGAAGAGAGATATCAAATCCATATTGCCGAAACATTGGAGAAATCAGAAACCATTAATGGAGACGTCGATAAGTCATGGTATTTGCTCAAAGATGCTGTTTTAAGCGCTGCTGAGGGAATACTTGGACGACCACAGAACCACTCCCAGAAGCCATGGATGGATCAAGCATGCCTTGACGCTATTCAATACAAAAGAGATTGCTATCTGAAGTGTCTACAAGGACGCAACACCAGGTCCACGAAGGAAAACTATAAACTGGCAAGACAAGCCGTTACAAAGCTATGTAGACGAGCGAAGAGAGAATGGTGGAAGAGACAGAGTGAGGAGATTGAAAGCTTCAATAAGGAACATCAATCGCGTAACTTCTTTCAACAGGTTAAAACCTTAAAGAAGGGCCCTCAAACTAGATCAACTGCTATTCAAAATGAAGATGGGGAGCTACAAGTAGACCTTAAAAATATTTTAGATACTTGGGCCGCTTATTTTGAGAATCTTCTCAACTTAAGTGACCAGCAACAAGTCGGGCGACGAGCAAAGCTTATTCGTGCGTCAAAGGTACATGTAGCCGAACCAACCAAAGAGGAATTCGATGCGGCGCTGTCAAAACTAAAATGCAATAAAGCACCTGGTATCGACGATATAACATCCGAAATGATTGTACATGGTGGCGAAACTCTGTCCTTAAGATTGTTTGAACTTGTTCAAATGATCTGGCGGACTGAAACCATGCCACAGGACTGGAACACAGCTATGCTGATACCAATCCCTAAAAAAGGTAATCGCCTACAATGTGCAAACTACAGAGGAATCGCTCTCCTCTGCACAGCATATAAGATCTTTTCCTACATTTTGCTATCCAAAATCAATCCTTTTGCTGAACAACTGTTTGGAGAATATCAGTGTGGCTTCCGGCGGGGCCGAGGTACCACCGATGCACTTTTCTCGATAAGGATGATTTTGGAAAAGTGTCGAGAGTTCAACATACCTGTGCACCAACTTTTCATTGATTTCAGGCAGGCCTACGACTCTCTCGAACGAGAGACTCTATGGTCTGCTCTGGTGTCGATGGGAATTCCTGGTAAACTGGTATCACTATGCAAAATGACAGTACAGAACTCTCAATGCTGTGTACGAGTAGAGAACGAAATATCAAAGTTTTTTAAAGTCGACTCCGGTTTAAGACAAGGTGATGCTGTCTCTCCTATACTTTTTAATCTAGCCTTGGAATATGTGTGCCGTCAAAAGAAACTACCGACTAATAACAATATCTTGTCAATAAACTCAGTACAGATGATTGCTTACGCTGATGATGTTGTCATCCTCGGCCGAAGTGAAGCTGTTATGAGTGAGACTTTCAAGTCGCTTGAGAGTGGTGCTAGGAAAATTGGTCTGCAAATTAACTACAATAAAACCAAACATATGAATGTTTCAAGAGAGGCTGAGAAGAAAGATTTGATGTGCGGCGATGAACGAATTGAGGGAGTTGAATCTTTTAAATATTTGGGATCAATGCTTGACTCAAACAACAGCATACTTACAGATATTAAAGCTCGAATCGCTGCAGGTAATCGAACTTTCTACTCAATTAAACCTCTCCTTGGATCACCGTATGTATCAACTAACACCAAGCTCAAGTTATACAAGACATTGATTAGACCGGTTGTGATGTATGGGTCACAAACGTGGACCCTTACACAAAATGACGAATCGCATTTATCTGTATTTGAGCGTAAGATCCTACGCTACATATTTGGTCCACTTAAGACAGACGATGGGGAGTATAGAACCCGGTATAACTTTGAGATCAGAGACCTTCTTGAGGGTCCTGATATAATAGGTTGTATCCGTTCTAATAGGATTGCTTGGTTTGGGCATGTTCTACGAGCCGATTCACAGTCTGGAATGATTAGAAAAATGTACGTTAGTACCCCAGGGAGTGGTAGACCGCGAGGTAGACCACGACTACAATGGGAGACTGACGTAATAAACGACCTTAAAAAAATCGGCTGCCATGGTAATTATGTCGCTGTTGCGAATGACCGTGGTGAATATTCAAAGCTGATTAACCTGGCAACGCTCCTACATGGAGCATGAACGCCTTTAAAAAAAAAAAAAAAAAAAGAAATTTTAATTTGCGATGCTACAATAATTGGAAGATACAAAAAAACACAGCTATTTCACATATTTAAGTTTTCACTTCTATCGGCAGTCCTTAACACTGCCTTCTTTTTTTTTTTTAAATAAAAAGTGTTGTGTTATAGGGCTTAGAATATGTGTCACAACAACACATAAATACCTTTTAAAACCTAGGTCCAGACCAAGGTCCCATAACAATTTGCGTTTTAAGGTGTTGATGAACGTTTTCTTAAACCTCTGTGGATTTGGTATGGAGTGAAAATTTTTTGCATCTATTTAGGAAGCCGAGTTTTTTAGACGCGCTTTTTTCATCGTCATTACATGATCGTTCCAGAGTAGATCATTTGAAACTGTGACATCCAATAAACGAATGTTTTTATATTCACCCATATTTTTAAAAAAAAATCTTGTTCTTTACAATATAAAATGATTTGATTTGAGTACTTGGAGACTATTTTTATTATCCGTTATTTAATTTTGGTCATATTATGCATTTTCATTTCTTAATTCTTAGATTTTGTTTGTATTTTCATACACGGTATGTTGTCCAGTTTTCATCTTAATTCACAATTTTTGCCTTCTTATAACATTCATTTTTTGATTTTTTAGTAGTCTTAAATTATTGTAACCATGGTTTTTTGTTACGTCCTGTATATTATGTGTGTCTGCAGTCTGCACTATATAATGGGTATGATGATCTAATTTTCTAGAATTTGCGTCTTGGTACAGATGCAAGTAACATTATATAGAATGTTTATTGTATTTAATATTTTAATGAATATGTACGAGTAGGAAGAGGTGTTGGAGTTTATTTACAAATAAAATGTTTATTGCATTTTGTTATGAATTTTATTCATTTAAATGGTTGAAAAGTGATGTCATTATGGTAACAATAAATATAAAAATTATACCATTTACTTACATTTAATAGACTTTTTAAGTGAAGATTATCAATAGTCTAATTCCATTAACTTTTTAAGTAACATTTAGCAATGAATAATTTTATAACATTTAGCAATGAATTTAGTGTGTTTAATTTATAAAAGTACACAACTGTTCTGAAAATAGAACACTTTATTTCCAGAAATTATGATGAAGTTAACCAACTACATATATAAGATTTTTACTTCACCACTAGTTTCAACTGGCTGAAGGAGGCTGAGGAACTCAAATTCTTCAACCAGTTGCAAATGCTTTGGACAAATGAGCGCAGCATAAGGGCATAAGATAAAATTTGGAAACAGTTACGACATGATTTAGATTTTATTTTTGGCCATCAATTGTAATGCAAAAAACCAAATTCAACACACATATTCAGCATCTTTGACACCGTTACATTGCTTCGCTGTGTTGCTATATGTCTGAATGCACTTCTTAATAGAAATTTCATTGTTTTAGAAAACGAAGAATATAAATGTGGCATCACTCTTATCGAAAAAAAATTTGTTACTTATACTAAAATTTCCCACTTTTTTTAAATTATGTGAAAAATAAACTCACTTTCGTGCAATACTTTTCACGAAGGATTTTTGTAGAAAATTATCTGACTCTGAATCAGGTCAATGCCTCTTCTTTAGATTTTGATTTATTTGGACTAATTTCTGAAATAGTTATTGGTATTTTGGGAACAATCTCAACGACAGCCGGAATTGAGCGCGTCTTCTCTAAATTTGGCTTGGTACATACGAAGCTCCAAAACCAATTGGTTACGAAAAAAGCTTGCAATCTAGTTTCTTATGAAACCGATGATGACGATAATTATTTTTGAATTTTATATTTTAAATAGAAATAAAAATATATTGCTCTCAAATTCAAAATCTTGTTGCAGTTTTCGATAGATCTTTTGTTAAAGGTATATTTACACCTTATATCCACCACAGCTAATATTCTTATAAGGATGATATCAATATGATAATCCGTAATATATAATCGCCAGAAACTCAATTTCTTTATTTAATCGAATTGACAGTTTTCTATAATCTTTTCAAGTTGAGATAGGTGGGTGCGTAGTTTGCAGAGTTGTTATAATTCAAATTTCTGCAGTTAACGTTAGCTAATCAAGACAAACATGCCATTAGATTTAGGGATAAACTACTTTAAGGCATCTTGCAGCAACTAAATATTTGAGTTGCTACTGAGGATATCCATGAAATCTTGAGAATTTTAAACGTGATTCCAGTGTTGCAAAACGTTACTCGTAACGTAACGCAAAAACGGAATAACGAAATGAAATAGCGTTATTAGTAATAATTACGTTCATAACGTTTTAAAAATTAAACTACGTTACAATAACGTAAAACGTAACGATAACTCAATATTTTATTTCGTTTTTCGGGTGACTTTTTTTATAATTATGTATATGAAAATCAAAACACAAAAACCGGTTGAATAAAATCCAACTTATCTGCTCTTTATCAATTTTTGCGGACGCTTAAACTACAGATTTTGGTAGTTCTAATGCCCGATTTATAGTCGGTAACGTTAACTTAACGTTAACTTTAACTTAACCCTAACTTAAGACATCTAAAAATTTTGATTTATAGTCGGTAAGAAATTACGTATTCATTGACGTTTGATCTGATATTAATTATGGTTTTGTAATCAATGTTACAAATCAATCAATTCTTTAAAAGTAATAAACTGTTTTTAAAATCAAAATTTAAAATAATTGATACAAAATTTAAAAATAAAAAAATTTATTTTCATATTAATTTTCTGCTAATATTTGGCTTTAAAGTCGCTCTTTTTATATCCTTTGCATTTTTTAAAAAATAAAATTTTATTTTTATGGACACTTGCAATTAAATATTACTTTTCTTCAGTTTTTATACCAAACGTCAACAAATCCTTAACAAAATCTTTAAGATAGAATGAAATGAACTTTACGTTAAGTTTGCGTTAACGACTATAAATGCTCTAGTGCATTTTCATACATTTGTACTTTACGTTAAGTTAACGTTAAGTTAAAGTTACCGACTATAAATCGGGCATAAAATTTTGTACAATTTTAAGTTTATTTTAAATAATTTCAAGTCTGTAGTAGCCGTTTTGCATCACAGGTGTTTTGAATAATTTTAAGAAAGAATATTTTTATGCTGGCCGAGAAATCAATCTGAAGATCTATTAAAAGCTACTCTAATAGTTATAAAAAAGTCAGGCAAGTGCGAATATAATTCGCTCGCTGAGGGTTCCGTGTATATAATATGAGAAAAAAACAGTTTTTGTAAGTATAGTTTCAAGTTGGGTTGAATCTTACCCAAAGCTGTTTATGGTGGCTAAAGAAAGCTTCAATAACGCCAGCTTCTAAATTATTTATATTGGAAAATACATTATCAATTGTGGTAGCCTCAACTGTTGTTGGTTCATGAATTTTTTTTTGTAAATTTTTTTGTAGAAAATAGTTTGGGAGCCAGTTTTGAGGATTTTTATTGAAACCAACGGAAAAAACGGAGAAAAAGTGTCGTCAAATTATTTCCAACGAGTGCATTGTTAACACAGTCGAGTGATTTGTCTACTGAACATTGGGGAGATCGGTATAGTATACCAACAGGATTTGTACTTCAGCTAGTTGAACATTCACAATGACTGCCAGCAGAGCTAAACTCAAAGTGATGGTGGCTACTATTTTTCTGCATTGGTGGTACTGTATCAGACTTAACGAAAAGAACAGATCCCCAACCTCGATTAACTTGACTGTAACAATTTTCTAGTTCAACAGTAGTTCAATAGTTCAAAAATTTCAAAAATGTTTGTAATTAGTGATCAACTTCACAGAGAACATTTGCAATGCAACCATATTAAATGATAATCTATCGAATAGCAAACAGGTATCTGGTATGTTATTGCATAATTTTTCAACCTAACGCCTTTCGCCTGAAGCTTAGTTCATCTGACTTGTTAAACTGTGTTGATCTAATCTGATCTTGTTTGTTCATTTCTTTACTTCGTTTCACTCAATATTTACTATAATATACATTTCCTACAACGTAGTAAAATTTATCCTCTTCTACGATTATTTTACGTGAATAGTCCTTCACAAAACACAATTTTAGAATTTTAATCAAATGAATCAAAACCGAAAAAACGAAAACTACAAAAAAATTGTTTTGGACTAGAAAAAAATTCACCTTTCATATGCCGAGTGGGGGTCAAAAATTATTTTTTGTCAAAATTTCCACTCTCAACCCCCTCAAAATAACATTTGAAATGATGATCCGACCGCTATAGTTTTCATTCAATCTTTACAACATTGCCCATAACCATGAATATTTTCAAATATTTTTCTTTTGTAATGTTCGAAGTTAAGGGGGAGGACAGGAATTTTTTTTCACATTTTTTAATATAACTCAAAAACTGCGCTTTTGAAAATTACATAAAAAATTGTTTTGGACTAGAACAAAATCAACCTTTCATATGATACCCCACTCAACAAGGTCAAAAATAATTTTTTTTCAAAATTTCCACCCTCAACCCCATCAAAATAACATTAGAAATGATGAGCCAACCGCTATAGTTTTCATTCAATCTTTACAACATTTCCCATAACCATGAATTTTTCCAAATTTTTTCTTTTGTAATGTTCGAAGTTAAGGGGGGGGGACAGGAAATTTTTTTCACATTTTTTTACATAACTCAAAAACTGCGCTTTTTAAAATTACATAAAAAATTGTTTTGGACTAGAAAAAAATCAATCTTTCATATGACACCCCAATCGACGTGGTCAAAAATATTTTTTTTTCAAAATTTCCACCCTCAACCCCCTCAAGATAACATTTGAAATGATGAGCTGACCGCTATAGTTTTCATTCAATCTTTACAACATTTTCCATAACCATGAATTTTTTCAAATTTTTTCTTTTGTAAAGTTCGAAGTTAAGAGGGGGGGACAGGAAATTTTTGTCACATTTTTTAACATAACTCAAAAACTTCGCTTTTGAAAATTGCAAAAAAAATTGATTTATACTTGAAAAAAAATCACCTTTCATATGACACCCCACTCAACAAGGTCATAAATAATTTTTCTTCAATATTTCCACTCTCAACCCCCTCAGAATCACATTTGAAATGATGAGCCGACTGTTATAGTTTTGATTCAATCTTTACAACATTGACCATAATTATGAATTTTTTCAAATTTTTTCTTTTGTAATGTTCGAAGTTAAGAGGGGGGGACAGGAAATTTTTGTCACATTTTTTAACATAACTCAAAAACTGCGCTTTTAAAAATTGCAAAAAAAATTGGCTTGGACTAGAAAAAAAATCACCTTTCATATGACACCCCACTCACTGAGGTCAAAAATAATTTTTTTTCAAAATTTCCACTCTCAACCCCCTCGGAATCGCATTTGAAATGATGACCCGACCGCTATAGTTTGATTCAATCTTTACAACATTGACCATAACCATGAATTTTTTCAAATTTTTTCTTTTCTAATGTTCGAAGTTAAAGGGGGGGGACAGGAAAGACAATACCCGTTTATGGCAATATCAAAAAAACTAAGCAGTCGAAAAATCATTGAAATTTTTTTTTGAAATATTTTGAACTTTCTCGATTTTTCTAGACCAAACTCGATTCCTTACAAAAAACTTTTGTTTTACTATCTCCTTATCTATGTTCATAAAATATAGATTAAAACAAATATTTGAATTTTTTTGTTATCAGTAGGCGTGGAAAAACACGTTTAAAAACTGTAGAAAATTTCAAGTTGATAGCACTTATAGTTTGTGAGTAAATTGATTATGTAGAAATTCGGACGGACACCGAAGTCTCACCAATAGGGTACCGTTTTTACTTTTTTAAAGTACGGAACCCTAACAAACTATCAGATTTGTGAAAACTCCTGATAAGATTGCTTAGTTTTTGTAAAAATTAATTATTTTTAATATGAAATGATTTCAAAATATTCGTCGGAGTGACGTGGATAATCAATTGTATAATTCTTTAATTTTAATTACTTTAGTTACATATCTACGCCCGTCGATGATCTCCACGAGATCAAAACTATAGTAGTGTGAATTATAAAAAATATATATACTTAAAAATTTTAAAATTATTGTTTTTTTAATTGTTTTTTATATATAACAATAGTGAATAATAAAAGGTGTCGTTATTAAAATTAAAGAATTTGAAATGCGTCAAATTTTATAGTTACGTTATTTTAAAATTAAATTGTAATGTTTAAAACTAATCTGTTAAACATTACATTTAATTTTAAAATAACGTAATTATAACGTTATAACATAATAAAATATAATATTTTTCTGTTTCATAACGAAAAAACGTACCGAAAAAATAAATATACTGTTATAAAAACGAAACGCATAACGTTACGATTTTTTTTTTCGTTTTGCAACACTGCGTGATTCTTAAAAATCGCCACAAAATCTTGAGAATCTTACCGAATAATTTGAGAATTTTCAAAGAATCTGGAGAATATTTGGACACATAGAGTATCTTCAAATAATCTAGAGAATTATGAAAATCAGGAAAATATTCAGAGAAACTTTATCAATCTAAGAATATGTAAGACAACTATTTTCTTTGAGGTTTTTAAATTCGAATTACATATTTTCATTTAAAACAAAATAAAACGAATCTTCGTAGCATAATAGTACATTATGATGCTAGGACGTAAAGCTAAAGATTTTGGACGGATGTGGAGTTTGCAAATCGAGGCGCTAGCCGAGATTTGCACCCACATTAAGTCCAAAATAGCTTACGTCCGTGCATCATATACTATTTTTTATTCGCCGCAAGCAAAATATTTTAAGAAAAGTTGTTTATTCTAAATTTAAATTATAAATTTTCAAAAATTTTAAAATAAAAATATGTGGATCAAGCAACCTTTGAAAAAATATTTATTATTTTTTCCAAATTCTATGACAACAAATGATAACAACTATTTTAATTGGATAATGAAATTTTGAATTTGCGGGTTGCTTTGATAAAAAAAATTATTTTTCATAGAATTTAAACAAATACAAATGCTTTTTACTTTTTTGGACGTAGCTATGACGACAAAATAAATAGTTGAAAAGTAATACTTTAAAGCCGCAAATCACAGTAATAAAGTAACACTTTAATATATAGGCGAATAAAAAACATATTAAAAACACAAAATAAAACAAACAAAAAAACACAAAAAACCAAAAAAAACTGTTTTAAACAATTTTTGATTTCTCTAATATATTGGCCATGTCATATTTTATATGAGTTAGGATTTATCGTATCCATTGTCTAAGAAAATGTGATAAAAGTAAAAAAAACATTTGCGTCCATCAACACCTCAAAACGCATGTTGCTGTGGGACCTAGGTCTTGAAATGTTTTTGTGTTGTTGAGACACATCTTGTAATGCCTACTGCACAGCACATTTTATTAAAAAAGAATATTAAATTTTAATAAAGTACTTATGACTTAATTTTTAAACGTTTACTTATACTGTTTATTTTCATATACAGTTTTGCGAAAAAGTGGGTTTCTTTCAAAATATATACTAGAGTAGGTTGATTGTAGAATATTTTTTAATATGTAAATTAAATTTACTATCCCACCTTGTTTCATGTATTAATTACTCTAACAAAAATAATAAACATAACGTATTTAATTGAATTAAAAGTTCAAAAGTATCGGCTTCTTTTTCCAATCGGCCACTTTTTCTAGGTCCTCGTTTACATATATGGAAGTGTCTCTCCGGGCGGGATTTAACCGTAGGGGGACGAATGACTTGTACAGTGTACTATCATCTAAAAAACTATATATTGGGGTATTGGTAATTTTCAACAGTTTGTTGATATAAATTAAAAATAAAGTGGGAGATAAAACTGAGGCTTTGGGTATACCAGCGTTAGTTAATTTAGACTCAGAAGAAAAGCCATCTATAGATACCGACATGTATCGGTTAGACAGAAAACTTTGAATAAAACTAACGACTGCGGGATGAAAACCGTATACGCAACGCTTGTTGATCAAGTTGGCATGCCAGATTCGATCAAATGCTTTTGAGATGTCTAATGCGATAACGTACGTTTCACCACCTTTATCAAGTATGCTATTCCAAAGATTGGAATTGATCAAAGATCGGACATTGGCCAACTTCCAGTAGGATGGAAAAATTCCAGATTTATAGGTTTTATAGAATATTTTAGTGAGAGTTGGTACAAGTTCTCTTGAAAATGTTTTTAGAATAACAGGAGGAATGTTGTCCAGAGCAGATTCTTTGTTTTTGTTTAACCCTTCTAAAAGTTTTTCAACGATTTTGGGTTTCAAATGTAATTGTTTCATATTAACTCCTGAAGACTGGATTTGGGGTATATCTTTAGAAATTCCCAAAACTGTCGAATTTGAAGCAAAGCGTTCCGCGAACAATGTAGATTTCCTTGAAGGGGATCGATTAACATAATGAATTTTATGAATCCAAATATTAAATAATCTACGTTTGTTTCTAAGAGCCAATTTGACCGCCTTCGAAAACAAATATTTTTGCTGGTGTTCAATTATCGAAAAGGGGATGAATTTGTTCATACCGAATTGAATGGTTTCAGTAAAGTTTTGAACAGAAACATTTACATCTCAGTATAAAAACAATGACGATCAAACAGGAAACCTCGAAAAAAACGTTGGAGACCATTGGTGTCCATTTTTGAAAAGTGAAATATTTTACGGGGTTTGGGAACTCTAGTTTTTAGTAAATCAGTTTTGATAACTGATGTGATTATAGATAATGGTCAGAATTTCCAATACTTCTCTTATCAACATCGACACTCGTAATATCTGACATAGATGTGAGATAGAGGTCTGGGAAAAAAACTTTTATCACCGCCATTACGAGGAGTGAAAGTTGGGCTTTTTACAATATGCATCAGGTCGTGCGATGCCGTAAATATTTCTGGCTGTCTTCCATTGTTGTCATCGTCGGTTGTTTTGGAAAATTCTAACCACGATTTCTTGTGGACGTTGGAGTCACTGGTAACGATAACCTTACAATTTTGAAATTGTGCTGTAATTTCGTTCACAACATTAATCAAGAGATTAAAAAAATTGGAATTATGTTTGTTTGGGGACTGGTATAAAGCTGTAGTGAAAAAATAAATTTCAGGTAGACAAGCCTTTAATACTCTTGTGTTGTAGCTATCACCATGTAGTTCAAAATTTGGAAAGCGTTTATATGCAACACTCTCATGAATGTATGCACATACATCTTGATGCAGTTTAAAAGCCTATTCAAGCTTATATTTGGGACCCACTGTTACGTCACACGGATAAATTTCAGAAACTTTTGTTTCTGTAAGAAAAAGAATGTCCGGTTGGTCGTGCTCGAGATGATGTTGCATTGCGTCACGGTTGGAATACTTTGCTGGAGTTGTAACCTAATTTTTGGTTTATTAGCTTTGACATTTTTTGGTAGTTTATCTAGTCGGCTAGCCCTGATGAGAATAATAAACTTTTTTAAAGTTTAAAATTTTCTCATTGGTTCGAAACTAGATCGGTCGAAAACTGTATGGATTGCAAAAAGTTTCATAATTTGCACCAAAATTTTTTAGATTCAGTTCTCATATCTCATTCTTACTCATGAAAAATTTAAAATTGAAAATTCTTTCATGTAAACTTTATTACGAAAATGAAATAAGGAACGAAAAAGCCATTACCAAAATTTTAGTAACATTTCGTATTTCTTTATTTCGCGAAAATTTTCGTACTATGTCTTCAAGAATACCATTTTAGGATTTTCGTAATACTTTGACACTAACTCGGTACCGTTTCGTAATGTGTCAAGAATAGAGCCCCTCATAAATTAATATAATTTAGTGAAAAGGTGAGACAGCCAGAAAACTACTCAAAAACGTCTCCATTTTGCGTTTTGAGAAAATATTACAAATTCAAAAATAATCTAAAAATTATAAAAAATTCAAAATTTAAAACTTTTTTCATAATTCTAAAAAAATTCCAAAAATTATAATAAAATCAAAAATTGAAACTTTTTCCAATATTCTTGGAATATTCTTAAAAGATAAAAGTAAAAATTATAACAAAATCAAAAATACAAACTTTTTTCAAAATTCCAAAAATTATAATAATAAAATTAGATAATAAAATCAAAACTTTAAAATTTTCAAAATTCTAAAAATATTCTGAAAATTCTTACAATATGCAAAAATTCAAACTTTTTCCAAAATTTTAAAGACATTGCAAAAATTATAAATAAAATGAAAATCAAAAATACAAACTTTTTTCACAATTCCAAAAATATTCCAAAAATTATAACAAAAACACAAACTTTTCAAAATTCCAAAAATTATAACAAAATCAAACATTTCCATGTTCAATTACATTTCATATCATACAATAATTATTTTTACTTTTATACCAAAAATTGGATAAAAAAATGAAAATCGTTCTTCTGACACACTTCTTGAATTTATTTTTTTGACAAACTTATATTGTAATATTTTAGTTTTTGACCTCACATACCAATCCCGACCAACAAGATTTCTCCAAATTCAATGTTCCTCCTCGTAATCACTTAAAATGAACAGCTTTTAAGCAAAATATATACAAATTGCCTTGTTTTGAAACAATTGACGATTTTTTGACACACTTCCAGTACAGTTATCGAACACATCGTCCTTTCGGCTCTTACCATGGAGTATGCCTATTTTAAAAAATAAACACTTTTGAAATCCCTCCAGCGGTTTTTCTAGATTTCGTCGGTTGTGACTGCCGGCCGGTCGGAAGACAGACACACATTTTTTTTTTTGCTTTTTTAGAATCAGTAAGTCCTACAACGTCGAGAAATGACAAAAAAATTGGGGGTAAGAATTGATTGAGTAATGATTTTCAGACTTTGTTTAAAGCATATATTTATTTATTATTTAAAAAAAGACACTAATTTAGTGAAATAAGAACAGTCGGGTATATCGGGTTAGCAGGTTATGAGAAGTTTGGCTGCAAATGGAACGCAGTCTCAGGTGTGAAATAAAACCAATATTTAAAAATAAGTATGTATGTTAGAATTTTTTTGGCAGCGAACACGAAATTTGTTTGTCCATTCAGTGTCTCGATTAAAATATTAAAAAAAACTATTGAAATGGACAAAAAAAAACTCATAAAATTTATAAACTATTGAAATTCAACCAATTATAATAGAAACCCAAAAACTAGTAGAAATATTAATGATTTTGTAGGAAATATAACAAAATTTTGATAATTAAAAATAGTTATAATAAAAATAACGACGTCTTTGTAAATAAATATCACAACAAACAAATGGTACGAACTAGAAGTAGAAATTTAACTAATATAATTGTTTTGAAAACAAATTTATCCTAAAATAAATAATACATCTCTGTTTTTTTGTTTCATGTTTTATCTCTTGCTGCGTCCTATCTGTCGAAAATTTGCTGGCAAAAAAATTCTATTATATATTATTTGTAATCACTCACTGTACATTTTACACATAAAAGTAGATATTCCTTGTAAATTATTTTCGTATAGGCTTATGCACAAGTTTTGTTATTTTTTTATCGATAAACGTGGCATTATTGTCTTCCTCCACTGAGGTCAAGATAGTGGTTTGAACACGGCTGTTAATATAGCAGTTAGAATAGTGGATCAAAACACATTTGCAACTCTATTTTACAAGAGAGTTCAATTTTGAAACCCTTAATTTGCATTCACCAGTAAAATTTATTTGCGAAAACGATTTCGATTCTGCTTTTGATTTATTTACAAACTATCAATTACTTATTGTCATCAAAATATGTCATCATAACTGGCCGCGACTCTTAAAAGGTTAAGATCTACTGAAAAGTATATAATATTGTTACGTTTTTCCAAACTTCCTTCGAATTGGCCTTACTCACAATTCGATAAACGCAATTTCCAAATCTCTTCTGAGTTCGATCACTGATTAGTAAGCAAAAACACCAGGTTTGTTCCACAACAACAGGAAAACAATACAGCAAACAATATTCCTAACTAGAATATTCTTTGAACAGCTTCAGAAACTCCAACGGTTTATTGTAGAAACTTCCAGTTCAAAACAATACACGTTCAAAACAATACACAAATTATTTCTACTCAATAACACTTATAACTTTATTCACTAATAACTACACAAAAACTAATTTAAAAATCACTTTTATAATTTTAAATTCACTATCGCAGGTTTAAAATAACACTAATTAAATACTGCAAAAGGTAATTTCCTTATATACATTCTGCTTAATCTCTAGAAACTTCGAGGTCACTTTTTGGAAACCTTGAGAAAATATTAGAATATTCGATTATTTTACGTTACGTTGATTTGATTCATAAAATCATTTGTTTTATGTAGACCTTAATTCTAAGAATATGTACAACAACAACAATATTCATTTCATTAATCTGTTGTAGTATTTTGTTGATTTGATTTTCCTAGAAGTGACCGTAATCGTCTAGATTTTTCTGTAATCTTCTAGATTTTTCTGTACTCGTAACAATATAAATTATTTTATTCCCTTATATGAATGATAATTTAATATATTAAGTTTTATAAAGTTTTTAATATCCATTATTGCTTTAAAATTAACAAAACCGTTATAAGGTTTTAATGAAATTTCAATAAAAAAATCAAAAAAAAATCATATTTAATAATAGGTTTTAAGTTTAAAATATTTCCCGGGGATCCCGGAAATGGAAACTCTAAGTACAACGTTTCATTTAAAATTAATTTCACTTAAACTTTTTCCAATATCGCACTTTTTACATCATCCATTGCAGGTTAAAATAAAACTATTTTTATTTTGCAAGAGGTATTGAGATAATCCCTTATATACGATGCTGCATTATTTTCGATTAATCTCGATTGTTCGCGATCACTTTTTAGAAACCTTGAGAAAATATTAGAATATTCGATGACATCATTTTACCTAACATGTTAAAAATCATTTAATATTATTTCATGTTTTTGTTGTTTTCCTTTAACCTTTTTTTATCTTTCAAAAAGAATGTAACCTTGAAACATTATTTGAACGTTTAAAATAGGAGAAATTAAGGTTGAACTTTGTTGTGTATTTCATTACGTTTATGTAGAGTCGTAACAATATATAACTAATTTTTAATAATACATAATTTTCAGTTTTCTTTTTTCATTTTCTTTTTTAATAAAATGTGTTGTGTAGTGGAAATTAAAATATGTGTCACAACAACACACAGAAACCTTTTAAGACCAAGCTCCCAAAACAACGTACGTTGTGACGCACTTCGGTATTATGTCACGCACTTTTTTCAAGGTTGTTTTACGGGATATATGTTCAATTTAATATAATTATTAAATATTTATAGTCTTTAATTAATTTTGATATTTCTCACTCGTAGCTTATTTATAGACTATTTATTATTTTTAAAAAATATGTTTATTCCAATATTTCGACCTTGCGGGTCATCATCAGGGGTTACATTTATTTTATTATATTAAATATTACATAATCAAAAAAATTTTTTATATAAAAATTTAAAAAAAATACTTGAAAAAATTAACAATAGTTTTAAAAAACAGATAATAAACATTAATTGTTCAAAAGAACAAATTACACACAAAATTTCATAAAAACTTTTAATAGAATCACTATTTTCATTAACTCAAAATAAAAAATATTTTATATCTTTCAATCAGACAGAAAACAATTCCATTTCTTTTCTTTTTTTTATATAAAAATTTTTTTGATTATGTAATATTTAATATAATAAAATATATGTAACCCCTGATGATGACCCGCAAGGTCGAAATATTGGAATAAACATATTTTTTAAAAATAATAAATAGTCTATAAATAAGCTACGACTGAGAAATATCAAAGTTCAATTTAATGTATCTCAAAAACTACTTCACGGATATTAAAATTTTGTTTATTTCAATAGCAAAAGTGAGTTTTTTTAATAAAAATAATTAGTTATAATTTTTTATAATTTATTATAAAACATTGGAAAATAGTAGGGGTGGTTGAAGGAAGGGTTGATATCGATGGAATTTTATCTTTTTTACCTACAATTTTGTAATTTAATTAATTCTACATATGTAATACATTTTGGCAATTTTTTTTAAAGTTATAGTTTATACATAGTTAATTTTTTAAAAAGCTTCATCTTATATTTACAGATAAAGATTTATTAAAAAATTTCTATAATTTCTATAATCAATTTCATTGGTTTTTGTAGCAAATAAATGAAGATTCAAAATCATGGGAGAAAATATAAAAAGCAATGGGCATATCAACCCACCACCCTTATTATTTTTTGTTTTCCAACTTTTTATAAAAATCATCAAAAATTTAAATTATACGATATAATAATCCTTTATTGACTTTAAATTTTATAATACAGTTGTATACGTTTAATAGTTTACTGAGATCAGCTTTTAATAGTAAGCTTTACAACAGATGAAATTAATTAGTATGAGTATTGCGAAAAATAAGTGAAAAAGAATGTTTATATTTTCAAATGCAGTTCAGTCTGCTTAGTAACTAATAAAAAACTTATATTTACCTAACCTACTTAAATCTAAACTTAAAAGCTACGTTGCAAAAATTAAGCGGTGGTAAAGCTAATGGCGTTTATCAATTCATTTTCAATATGATTTAATTTATTTATGTATCTATCATTAGCTTCTCTAGCAACTACATTGACCAGCTTTATATTTAATTCGTTGTGCAGTCTTAAAGTGCTATAACGTCTAGGGCGTTTATATATAGTTTTTAGAAATTTGTTTTGAATAATTTGAAATTTCTTTTTATGACACAAAGCAATATCCCACCAAATTGGCGCACCATAAAGTATGATATTAAGAATCACACACTTGTAAATTAGTGTCTTATTATGACTATTCAGTTTACTATTTCTGTTGAGTAGAGGATATAGACTTTTGAACAGTGCATTACATTTTTGTTGTATTTGAGTGACGCGTGTCTTAAATGTTAATGATTTATCCAAATAAATTCCTAAATATTTAGTTGAAGGTTTCCATTCCAAGGAAGAGTTTTGAATCAGAAAGGGTTGTTGTGGAAGTTTACGGGATGCTCTGCACCTAGTAAAATAAATAGCTTCACATTTTGATATGTTAATACTAAGTTTCCAGTTTTTAAAAAATTCGAGAATTTTAGTGAGGTACAATTGAAGCTTATTGATAATAGATACCGCCAGCTCATCTGACACAAATATTGCAGTGTCATCAGCAAATAATGATAATTTACATTCACTATCTCTTGGAATATCATTGATGAATAAACAAAAAAGCAAAGGACTCAATACGGCACCTTGAGGAACCCCAGCTGGAATGCTAAGTATAGAGGACATGGAATCAAAAATCTGGACAAAAAATGTTCTATCAGTTAAGAACGATTTTATGATTTTAATTAAAAATATTGGAAATCCATATATAAATAATTTATAGCAGACTGCGTCTTGCCAAACTTTATCAAAGGCTCGTTCAAGGTCTAATAATATCATTCCAGTAGATTTTAGCGAAGATCTATTAGATTTAATATGATTGACTATACGATGGATTTGATGAACTGTAGAGTGCCCAGATCTAAAACCAAATTGCTCGTTTATAATTATTTGATTGTCAGTTATGAACTCTTCCATTCTTCTTTTGATAATCTGCTCAAAGAGTTTTCCCAATGTACAAAGAAGACTAATAGGTCTGTAGCTTGTAGCAAGAGTGGGGTCTTTGCCAGGCTTTAAAACAGGAGTAATTTTAGCTTTTTTCCATTGAATTGGGAAATAACCTAGCTTCAAGCAGCACTCGAACAATATCTTAAGAAAATGGATTCCACTTTCAGGAAGATTTTTAAGTAAAATAAATGGAATATTATCTACACCTGGAGCTTTAAGCCTTGGAAGGAATTTCAAAATATCAGAAATTTCAGAAGGGTGAATTTCAGAAATTGGAGCATTGTTATCCAAATTATTGAAATTAGTGCAAAAGTCATTCACTTGTTCTTCAATTACAATATTGGAGTTTGGAATTTGATGAGCGTCAAGGAAGACATCAGCCAATACTTGTGCTTTTTCTGTATTTAAGAAAATTCGATTTCCAGTGTTGGGAGTAACTAATGGTGGAATGGACTTGCGATGGTTTTTAAAATGTTTAGTTGTTTTCCAGAAGTTTCTTGAACCATTATCCAAGCATTCAAGCTTCGTTTGCCATTTTTGATTATAAAGAATATTTATATGATATTTAATAATTCTATTTAGCAAGTTTATTGAGGTTTTAATGTGAGCAAGGCGACTTCTGAGGTAAGATCTTCTAAGCGAATTTCGGTGTCTGATAAAACTTAACACTTGATCAGATAATAACAATTTATCAGTTGGAAGAACAGGCACAAGCGGTACGGATAGATCACGAGCTGAAGAAATGGATGCTGTCAAAAAATCGACTGCAACGTTGACATCTGAAATAGTATGAATTGCACTTAAATTGAAATTTTCAATTTCAGATGAAATATGATTCTGATAAATGCTCCAATTAGCATTTTTATAGTTAAAGTATTTACGATGGCAATGATCTACTTGATTAATAAATACTATTGAACAGAGGACTGGCAGATGATCGGAGCAGAGTGCTTGAATGGTGTTAACTTCGGATATCAACTGAGGGTTGTTTGTTAAAAATATGTCAATAATACTAGGGACTCCAGCAGGACTATAGTGGGTAAGGATCTTGGGGAGCGATAACAACACAATCAGAGTTAATAGAATAATCATATAAAGTTCGACCACCGCGGTTAGTTCTAGGACAAAACCAGTTAGGATGCTTACAATTTAAATCACCACCAATTAGGTAAGGAATATTACCACTACAAATTTTTATAAAATCATTTCTGAGATGCTCAGAATTCGAATATGAACAATATACAGAAAATATTTTAAGTTGATTATTATCACTACTTATTATATTAATACCCAGGGATTCTATACAATTTAATTTAAGGTCAGGAAGAAGCGAATGTTTAATGCAATCTTTTATAAGAATACCAACACCACCCCTGCGAAGATTTTCTCTATCATTACGATAAAAGCGAAAATTAGGAATCGAAAATGAAATAGAAGGCTTTAAATGCGTTTCACTAATAAGTAATATATCAATATTAAAATTATCTAAAAACTGAATTACCTCAAATTTTTTATTTTTTATACCGTACGCGTTCCACACACAAATTTTTAAAGAATTATGGATAACAGACATATTTAATAGCAATATTAGCCATAACATCAAATTGTTCTTCTTTGGAATGGCACCCCCGAAGTCCTGAAACAAGTTCTTTGAGAATTTGTAATAACTCATGTGGTGCAAACAAATCATTTGTGCTATCTGAATTAATATTAATTGAATTTTCATGATTGATTGCATTTGTTTGAACCACTGTACTGAACTGCATTTTTTTGTTAACAAAATTATTATTATTATTATTATTATTATTATTAAAATTTTTATTGTTGTTTTGATGAGGTATTGAAGGAATAATAGGAAAATCCTGTTGTTGAAATGAAAACGTTGGTTGATTTGAAGGTCGACTCAACTTATTTTTTAGATTCAGATGATTTTTTATTTGAATGTATTTTTCTCTTTCTGGACAAATTATAGAGTTAGATGTATGATTTCCACTACAATTACAGCAAACATGTTTAGTAATATCGTTTTGTAAAGGACACTCCATATCATCAATATGCTCATCTCCACCACAGAAATTACATTTTGGCTTCATGTAGCATGCGTTCGCTCCATGACCATACATTTTACATTTATAACATTGGAGAGGACCTTTGCTGGTGGATCGACAAATTTCCCATCTGCACACTGTGTTATTAACAAATCTAATATTTTTTAATTGGTTCAGAGACATTGATCCCTTTTTGAAAGCAACAAAATAAAGGGCATCTTCACTGTTTCGACGATATTTTTTAGGAATAGTTTTCCAAACATTAATAGGACTCAGGCCACTATTCTCGAGGCTTTTCTTAACTTCATTTGTATCCATATCATGGAGCCCACATAGTACAAATTTAACAAAACGATTTTCCTCAAGCGTATATGAGAACATACCATTGTTATGTTCTTTTAATTTAGTAAAAATTTTGTTATAGTCTGATAGGCTATATGTAAGTATTTTTATGCCAATTGACATTATTTGTATATTATATTTTGAAATATTTAGTTCCTTCATAGTTTTATGAATCTCCGTTGAGGAAGATTTTGTAATTATTGGAGGAATTTTTTCTACAGGTTTTCTAGAACTTTCACCATACGGAGAACTAGTTTGCGATGTTTTTGCATATTTTGATAAATTAACGTTAGGCGGTAAACCTGCATACCTGTTTACTGTTGGGATGTCACTCATTTTAATGCCTTGACTCATCTGTTTAATGCTGCTGAGCGAGCTCCTAGGGAGGCTACGCATCTGGCGACTTATAGTTCTTTTATTTGTGAGCATCCACACACAATAATCACAAAACAATCAATTTATATTTCAATGTTTAACTTTAATTTGATTTGAATTTATAACTAACAACAAATCCAAACAAAAAATAAAACACAGTTAGAAATTTTAATATTGAAAAAATTTGATTATAACTTGATAATTTGATGTTTACTTCGCAAACACCGAATATCGAAACATTATACGATATACATTTTTTTTGATTGATATAACCTGATTTAATATATGTACAATGTACATATATTCAAAATAACGTATCTTAAAAAACACTTGACGCACTTAAAAATTAATTTTATTTCATTTTGAAGGCAAAAGTATGTCCTTCGTAGTGAAAATAATTAGTTTTAAGACTTTTAATAACTTGTTATACAAAATTAAATTTTTTTAAAAATAATAAGGGTTGCAGGGTTGATATCCCCGCTTATTTTATATTATCTTCTAGAATTTTATAAATGCGTTATATTTCCACTTCATGCTATAGATTTAGATTTTGGCGAGTTTTGCTGGAAATTATTGAAAGTTTTTAATCAATAAAATTTTACCTTAAGGTGAAATTTAAAAAAAAAAAAATTCAATAATTTTCAAAAAAAATCGGCAAAATCCTAATCTTTGGTATAAAGAATATGAACCCACCAATCCTTATTATTTTTTCAATTTTTAATTTTATCTCTGAAAACGTTTAAAGGGTTTGGTTTAAAAAAACTTCATATCATTTTATTGAGAAAAATGTGTTAAAATTGAAAATTGAAATAAAAATAATTAAAATTTAAATGTTTGATAATTTTTTATAAAAAATTACAAAACATAAAATAATAAGAATAAAATACCCGAGCAGATATTTGTCAGGGCTCAAGTAAGGTCCTGATCAGGTTTGCCCTAGTCCGGATCAGGCATTGGTAGGGTAGCCTGATTGGGCCCTGAGCATGAGTGTAACGTTTTTGCCGTATCAGGTCCTGATTGGGATAATCGGATCAGACCCTGATTGGGATATCCGGACCAGACCCTGATATATATTATATACATAAATAATCAAATTAAAATAAAAAGTCAGACAAGTGCGAATAAAATTCGCTCGTCAAGGGTTCCGTGAATGTAAAAGAACACAATATCAAAAATTATTGACAAAAAGTTGTGTTGTAATGTCTTTATATTTCCAGACCATAGACGCATAACAAAATAAATGTTTAATCGTAAATGTCAATAGTAAATCAAATCTACATTGATCAAAAATGACTCAAAAAATGTTACTTTAGGTTAAATCTCATCCATAGATGTTTATGGTAACTCAAGAAAGATTCAATTACACCAGCTTGTAAATGGTTTAAATTTGATTATTTTTTCGGTCAATCAAGTGTTGAAATTTAGGGGGGTGGAGAGGCTACATACTAAAAATATTTTTTTTCAATAACACAAAAACTATGCACTGCAAAGTTCTAAAAAAAATTGTAATGTTTCTTAAATTAAGTGCTCCTTAAGGACTCGCTTGGGTCAAAAATGGTTTTTTTACTCCCCGCACACCCATCCCCTAAACACACAGAAATATAGTTATTTGAGACTTCGCTATGATTTTCATTCAAAATTTACATATTTTCCCGTCTCTGTGAATTTTTTCAAATTTTTCTGTCAATCATCGTCGAAACGTAGGGAGCGAAACCATCTTAACTTTGCACTTTTTTAACAATAACTCAAAAACTGTGCATCGCACAGTTCTAAAAAACATTGCAATGATTTCTAAATTAGGTGCTCTTTCAAATGACACCCCACTCGCTTGGGTCAAAAAAGGTTTTTTTTTTCCTCTTTACTCCCGTCCCCTAAACACACAGAAATATAATTATTTGAGACTTCGCTATAATTTTCATACAAAATTTACCAAATTTCCTAGCTCTGTGAATTTTTACAAATTTGTCTATCAATCAGTGTCGAAACGTAGGGGGAGGAACGGTCTGGATTTTGCACTTTTTTGTCCATAACTCAAAATCTGTGCACCGCAAAATTCTAAAAAAAATTGCAACGAATTTTAAATTAGGTTCTCTTTCAAATGACACCCCACTCGCTTGGGTCAAAAAAGATTTTTTCATACCCTCTTTACACCGGTCCCCTAAACACACAGAAATATAATTATTTGAGACCTCGGTATAATTTTCATACAAAATTTACCGAATTTCCTAACTCTGTGAATTTTTACAAAATTTTCTGTCAATCAGTTTCGAAACGTATGGGATGGGGGGAACGGTCTGATAGTCGCACTTTTTTAAAAATAATTCAAAAACTGTGCATCGCAAAATTCTAAAAAAAATTGCTATGTTTTCTAAATAAAGTGCTCTTTCAAATGACACCCCACTTGACGCCATTTTAAATAGTGTTTTTACCCCTCCTCATTTCCACCCCTAATCTAATTATGAGAATATGACAATTTTTTAAATTTTTTATTAAAAACGTACTAATTTTTCAATCATTCCAAATACATTTGAAAATTTTCGATCAGTTAGGTTCGGAGCTAATCGAGGTAAGAAAACACGAAAAAAACGTCATTATCCAAAATTATACAAAAAATGGTAAGGTGTAAAATTCCAAAATAAATTTTTAAAGAATACTGAAATGAAGCCCTTTCATATGATACCCTACTTGAATCTTTAAAAAAATGTATTTTCTCAAAGGTCTCACATCGTACTCCTGTAAACCAAACGAAAACCACTTTAGTTTTATTTGTATTCATCATTAACATGTGGACAGATTAGTTTTATACGCACCTCAAATTTCAGGTCCATAGCATTTATAGTTTACCGGATAATCGATATAATGTGAAAAACTCACCAATAGTGTTCCGTATAAAAAACGGAACCCTAAAAAATTACAATGGAAAAAATTAAACAGACATACCACCATCACTATTATTATAGTCTTTTAGCTGAGAAACGATAACTAAAACATACATGAAACGATTTTAACTATATACTTCTAAAATGGATTATACTCTAGTGAACTTTAACCAAATGAAATTTCAGCTAGGGTCAAATACGAAAAACCTGATCAGGGCCGGATATATTCAAATAAGGTTAACCCTAAAAGGGTATTTTAAATCAGGCCCACATCAATTTTTTTTTTTTTATTAATTAGTTAGACATGTTTAGCACACTAAATATGAAATATTCATTATTCAGACTCTTTGAATATCCGAAGATACCATGTCAACTATAAAATTGCTCTAATAGGGATTGCCCTTGTAGGACTGACCTGGCCCTGATCTTGCCCTGACTCCGGTTTTCCCTAAGTAATTTCTGCTCGGGTAATAATAACAACATTTTCCCACTTACATATCGGGTGATAGATATGTTTGTATTCTCTTAGTTGATTTAAAGTTATGGAACCTTTTTTGAATGTACCAAAATATATGCAGTTATCACTGGTTCTTGATTGTTTTGGTCTAGTTTGTGTAATTTTTAAAGGGTTTAATCCTAGCCGTTATATCACAATTGAAAAATACGGAAATTCATAATTTAATAAAAAAACTAAAAATTAATCAATATAACGTGAAAATACAATCAAATGGTACAAAAATATTTTGTTATTCGATGAATCATTTTTTATTATTATCTAAAGAACTTGATAACACAAAGAGTGAGTTCTTTACGTTTGAACTTGAAGAAAACAAAACAATACGCTTTGTTTTATTTGGATTACCTGAAATAGATAACACAATTATAGAACAAGAATTAAAGCAACCCCTACGTTTCGCTACTGATTGACAGAAAAATTTTTAAAAATTCACAGAGTTTGGAAGTTTGTCAAATTTTGAATGAAAATTAGAGCGAAGTCTCAAATAATTATATTTCTGTGTGTTTAGGGGACGGGGGTAGAGATGGTAAAAAAAAAAAACATTTTTAACCCAAGCGATTTGGGTGTTATTTGAAAGAGCACCTAATTTAGAAATCATTGCAATTTTTTTTAGAATTTTGCGGTGCACAGTTTTTGAGTTATGGTCAAAAAAGTGCAAAATTCAGACCGTTTCCCCCCTCCCCATACGTTTTGACACTGATTGACAGAAAAATTTGTAAAAAATTCACAGATTTAGGAAGTTTGATAAATTTTGAATGAAAATTATAGCGAAGTCTCAAATAAATATATTTCTGTGTGTTTAGGGGACGAGGGTGAAGAGGGTAAAAAAACCTTTTTTGACCCAAGTGAGTGGGGTGTCATTTGAAAGAGCACCCAATTTAGAAATCAATTCAATTTTTTTTTAAATTTTGCGGTGCACAGTTTTTGAGTTATTGTCAAAAAAGTGCAAAACTCAGACCGTCCACCCCCTACGTTTCGACACTGATTGACAGAAAAATTTGTAAAAATTCACAGAGTTAGGAAATTCGGTAAGTTTTGTATGAAAATTATAGCGAAGTCTCAAATAATTATATTTCTGTGCGTTTAGGGGACGGGGGTGAAGAGGGTAAAAAAAAATCTTATTTGACCCAAGCGAAATCAAGACAGGAAGGTTGGTAAATTTTGAATGAAAATCATAGCGAAGTCTCAAATAAATATATTTCTTTGTGTTTAGGGGATGGGTGTGCGGAGAGTAAAAAGCCATTTTTGACCCAAATGAGTTGGGTGTCATATGAAGGAGCAATTAATTTAAGAAACATTACAATTCTTATTCAAGTGTTATTCTAAAAGAAATATTTTTAGTATGTAGTCTCTCTACCTCCCTAAATTTCGACACTTGATTGACCGAAAAAATAATCAAATTTAAACCATTTACACGCTGGAGTAATTAAATCTTTCTTGAGTGACCATAAACAGACATGGATAAGATTTAACCTGAAGCAACATTTTTGGTGTGATTTTTGATCAATGTATATATGTGATTGTAATTTACTATTGACATTTACGATTAAAAATGTATTTTGTTATGCGTCATGGTCTGGCAATATAAAGACATTACAACACAACTTTTTGTCAATTATTTTTGATATTGTGTTCTTTTACATTCATGGAACCCTTGGCGAGCGAATTTTATTCGCACTTGTCTGACTTTTTTTTACTTGATTTGCTAGTTCCAAATCCTCTGCTGCTCTTTTATTTCCACTATCGGTACATGCCAGAGGCATGCACTGATCTCTTTCGTCACCCACTTTTATATATATTAATTATTTTTAATACAAAACAAACTTGTTGTTTATTATATCACTGTTATAAACAAGAATTTAATTATGAAAAAAAAATTGAAAATTTTATTTTGAACTTTAACAACCATACGAAAGTCGATTGTGTTCTCGGAGGGTTGATATCTCCCTTTTTTGTATATTTTCTACTCCTATAACTAAATTGAACATATATGAAACCCTTGATTTCTTAAAACTACCCCTAGATATAAAGGGAAACTACTCGAGACAAAAAATAAAGTTTTTTCGATAACCTGTTTAAAGCAAATCAAAAGATGTGCGCAAATTTAAACAAATGTACATATTACAATATTATTTTTGCATTCAATGAAAATTCTTACAAAATGTTACAGACTAAATTTTTAATCAAGAACCTCCCTCTGATGAATGGTATCCCGCTTAACCTATGCTAAAATCTGGTCACCTTATTCTATGTCCACCACAAATGGCTAGAATGTTCTAAGACGGCCGACGACGATAACAATAAAAGGCTGGCAGAAATATTTGTCGCATCGCATAGCCTGTCGCAAATTGTTAAAAGCCGAACTTTCACTCCTCGTAATGGCAATGATAAAAGTGTTCTCCTACATATCTAGATATTGTTGAATAAAATAAATGGGAATATTTACAAAAATAACGAGGAAATGTCAAAAATCGATTCCTTTAAAATAGTTTTTCCATAAAAAATTGTAACATTCACCTTACTCTCCTTAGAAAAGTAATGCTATTAAGGCTGTTATCCTACTTAGAGTAAATTTTGAGCAGTGTCGAAATTCGAATTATGTATATTTGTTTTTAAATATTGTAGTAATTTGTTTTAGTTTTGCACACATTGGATACTGCATTGCATACTGTGGAAGAGAATAAGGAAAAACTAAAAGGTAGTTCAGCTACAAACTAATGGTCCCGGTATTAATCACGATTTTCAAGTACATATTCAGTAAAATTTATTCTTTCCGAAAATATTGCGGTTTTGACAAACAATAACAACAAATACCAAAATACAAATAACAAATACCCAACAATAACCAAAACGGGATATTCCTTCAACTAAACCGCTTATGTAATCGCAAACCGTAAATCGCAACATTGTTGCTATAATAAACAAGAAAACTCCAAACTCACTGTACTTCACAGTTATGATTCTTTTAGTCATTAATTTGAATTTTTTAGTGTAGATAGATTATAATAAATTTAAAATAAAATAATTTTTGTTCTTCCCATTATTATTAGTTTAACTATTATTATTAGTAAATTTATTCGAAAGAAACACCCAATAAATGTGATATAGTTAACAAGACATACACAAAAAAAATAAAAAATCGTAGGTTTTGGAACAATAAAATATATCAGTCAATATTATTTTTCTTAATCGGGTGTTGTTTGGTTGGTGGTTTGTAACTTCAGTTATTAAATGCTTACAGTTGATTAACAATTAGCAACAATGGTATTTTATTGGAATTTTATCAATAATTGATCACTTTTTTGTCTAGACTTGTCGCTTTGTATTTGCAAATAATGTTTCTATTTGGCATAATCTACTATTCTACTCTTGCTTATAAACTAGTCAAATTTGAATGAATTTTTGTAATTTAAATCAATCCTTCCTGCAATTTGACCTTAATTTTAAAGTTAAATGAGCACATAGGTTTCGATTTATTAGTAAACGACCATATACGAATGTAATGGCATCTTTTGAGATATCAAAAGTTATCCTACACCTCAAAATATGGTTAATGATAATATTGACGAAAGTTTTTTCAAAACATAACTAGCTAACTGATGGCAATGTTATTTTCTGAAGAAACTTTCCAGTGACGTTCGAAATAAACCAAATCTAGAAATGACAGTTAAATTGTTAAAGTGGATAATATGAAAGGCTTTGAAAATATTAGCTTAAAAAATTATAACGGCAAACGAATTTTAATAATTTACTAGAGATATCAGGTACCAATAATTATAAGAACAATAACAATAAAGTGTGCACAGAAATAAAACAAATGATACAAGAAATTAATTGGAAAACCGACAGAATTAAATTATAGCTTCGCCCTCAAGAAACAGAAATATAAAACAAATTCTGACTGCCGATAATCTATACTAGCAAAAGAAGCAATATATGACAGCAATTATGATGATAGGCTTCTTTGTAATGAATATATGAAAAAAATTAAAACTTGGTCATGGAAAAAATGGCAAAATCAATTTCGAGCTCTGAGAGGGAAGGGAAAAACTTTAGAAAATGGGAAGGAAACGCTTTTCATAAAGAAAATGTTTATTTTCAAAATCAACCAATGAAGAAAAGATGGGTTGAAATTTAAAAATGAAATTAGCAGAAAAAAGATAATTATTACTATATATTAGACTTAGATCCACAGTCCACACATTGTATTAAGTCCAGATCACCTTTTTAAAATACAATACGGAAAGGCAAATTGTGTAAATATGGTCAAGAAGGATCACATGATACTTTTATATGACAGGAGAAGAAATGAAAATAAAAATGTGCATAAAAAATATTGAATTATAGTTTCACATTTCTGATTTTTACTTAACCACAATTTTCAATTGTCTGAAGTAATGCATCGAAAAAACAAATTGTACAAACCCCAAATTTTTTTGTTTTGTTTTGGACTATCCTCTATATAAATAGTCAAAAAAATGGCGTATGCCTGTTTTGGTTTGGCGACAATACGATCCTAGTTTGCTTGAAATTGGAAGATCTGGATTCATTTCAAAATTGGACAAAATGACGGGTAGTCTGCTTTACATCTGTAAGTTTGAATTTTTTTTAAATCAAAAGTGTTTCTTATTAGATTTACAAAATGAGTCACAACACATAGATAGTTTTAAAACCTAGGACACACAATAACATGCGTTCTGAGTGGTTCATTTTTTGCGGATTAAATGCCCCCGTGACTATTGATTCGGCCAAAGCATTCAATTTATACGAGGTACGAATAAAGAAATCCCTATGCATTCTGTCACTATGACAATAAGTGAGCCCAGCGGTTTGAATGTTTCCACTAACTGATTAACGAGTAAAACGGGGAAAAGAACATGGTTTAGGTATGATGGATTTGATTTCACCCCAGCACTGAGGTGACGACTACTGGTGACGATATTTAAAAAAAACAACGAGATCAGTTCTTGTCAACAAAACTCCATACATGAACGAATATAGGACTTATAAAATGGAGATTAATTGATACAAAGTTAAATATTTTTTACATCTATTGAGGAGGCCAAATTTATTTGACGCGATCTTTGCCATCACCATTATATGATCCTTCCAAAGTAAGTCAATGGAACTTGTGACTCCCAATAAACTATTTGTTCATCACACATACCAATTGCAATATCGTTGGGGAACTCGGTCTTTGGCATGAAAACAAGAAAAATAATCTATTATTATTTAATAAGATTTTAAAGTATTCAACATTTAAATTATATTTAATTTACATCTCAAACTAAATCCAAGCAACCATTTCAATTTTTTGTCAAAGAATAAAAAATTCCTTATTCAAACTTTGATTTTTGTATTGCATAGGAATAAATTGTATTTCCTACGCGGGATAAAAACATTTTCCGCACAAAGAATCGTAAAACACATTTTACATTCTAGTTACCGTGACTGAAAGTTGAACTTAACGCCCGTAAAATAAAAGGCCGTTGCTATATAAAACATTAGTGTATTTTTCTGCCGCCCGTAAAATAATCGCCCGGAAAATAGTCATAAAATTAGAACAAACAAATAAATTATTGTATGAACTTTATAAAGAAAATCATGGCATGTTTAGTATAATTTTCAAAATGTCTAGCGAGTTCAAAAAATTCAAAAATTGATTTATTCTACAATTAAGTTGTGCAATTCTGCGTAAAACGTTGTACATACACTCAGGCTGAAAGGAAGATTACGCTCTTGGTTCAATAAAAGCCCTCGCTTCGCGTCATCAATATGAACCACAGGCGTAATCTTCAACTTTCAGCCCTCGATATGTAAATAACTATTACGTTCGTTTTTACTAACGCGTCTCGTAACCAAATTTTCACTCACGAAAAAGCAGCGTTTTCATCTCTTTTAGCAAAATGTACTATTTTTCTCCAACCGGACAAAATATTGGACTTTTTGTTTGGAATTTTACAAATAAATCAAATATGTCATTTATGTATTACATCTAGTTGTCATGGGAGCAGTCCCAAAAATAATCATTTTTTGTCCTAGCGAGGACAAAAAATAAACAAATTTATATTTTTTCTGATAGTAAATATATAAACGATATTTATTATATATTATAAATTATTAAATTAGAAATCGACAAAAGAACATTTAAAATTCATATTCTATTTCTTTCTATTCTCTCATGGTTGCTTTGTTTTAAAAACTTTGTAGAATTATATGAAAATACCAAAGCAACTACAATTTGTTATTTTTTTACACTAGAGAAAAAAAACATTTTCACAGGGGATTAAGCTTGTTTGAAAATAGACGTTTCATCTGCTATCTATAATATCATACACAAAATAATTTATTATTCTTTCACAAAAAATTGAAATGGTTGCCTGGATTTAGTTTAAGATGTAAATTAAATACAGTTTAAATGTTGAATATTTTAAAATTTTATTAAATAATAGATTACGCTATCGCATCGCACCGCAAGATTTTTACTCGTCCTAAAATCCATACATAATTGTCCTAGCGAAACAAATAACTGTTTTATATATTATAAACGAGGCACCCTCGGCGAGCGAGTTATATTCGCACTTGTGACCCATATCTACCTTTTGGTGACTGGTGACTTCTACTACTTCGGTGACTTCAATTGCAATCACACTCTGTAGTCCTCAAATAACAATCCCAATGGCATACAACTGACTGACTGGGCGGATGGTGCCGACATGTTCCTGGTATGTGATGCGAAAGGCATGAAAATCTTAAGATCTGCTAGGTGGCGAAGTGATTACAATCCCGACCTCTGTTTTTCCACAAAAACCGAACAACGTAACCCTATTCCAATATCTAGAGCTGTCTTACAAGGTTTTCCACGCTCTCAACATCGTTCAGTAATTCTTAAGGTAGGTATCCAAATCCCACTCGTTAACTCTACTCCTCAACGTAGATGGAATTTTAACAAAGCTGACTGGGCTAAATATAGGTCGGATTTGAATGCAGTGATTCGCTGGATCCAACTCATTCCTAAAAATTACGATAGGTTCGTTGGAGCCATCATTTCAACTGCTAAGAAATGCATCCCAAGAAACTTCCGTGAAGAATACATTCCTGGCTGGAGTAAAGAGAACGATATATTATATGAGGAGTACCTTAGTAGTGGTGAGGCAGACGTGACTGATGGCCTAATCACTGGACGCCGCGAGGAAACAAAAGTGGATTAACGCTGTTGAAAACATTGATTTTTCCCATTCATGCAGGGAAGCTTGGAGTCTCCTTCGTAAGCTGGGTGGCTCAAACTCAATCGCTCATGCTAACAATGAAATACATCCAGAGGACATTGCAAATCACATCGTAAACATGTCACGTTCTTCTATTAATCGCCTTCATAAGAGAACCAATAAACGCAAATTACGAGAAATAAAGCGCAATCGCTCGTCTCCATCGAAGTATGCGAACTCTTTTAGTAGTGATCAACTCTGTCTCAAACAAAAAACGGAAAAGCAGCTGACTACGATGGTATTTTTCCAGAATTTCTTGGAAATACTGGAAAAAATGTAAAACAACGGCTAACTAAATTTTTCTAGAATATCCTAGAAACTAGCAATCTTCCAAAACATTTTAAGATTACGAAATTGATAGCGATACTTAAGCCAGATAAACCATCCAATGAACTAGGAAGCTATCGCCCAATTGTCCTTTTGAGCAGCTGCTATAAATTGCTAGTACGGCTCATATACAACCGTATCGCACCCATCATGAATGGCCAGATCCCAGTCGAACAAGCTGGTTTCCGTCCCAATAGCAGTTGCGCTGACCAACATCGTCTTAACATCCTATATCGAAGCTGGGTATTAAAAACAATTAAAAACTGGCGCAGTATTCAGAGATCCTACGGCAGCATATGACACGGTCTGGCGAAATGGGATTATATATAAGCTATTCAATACCTTGTAGCACCATCTCACGTTTAATTAACAACATGCTGAGTTATCGTTTATTTAAATTTCATCTAAATAATTCCTGTAGTAGGTCAAATTGCTTAACAATGGTTTGCCACAGGGATCCGTCCTGGCGCCATTACTTTTTAATTTATGCATCCATGATATTCCTGACACAACATCAAAGAAATTTGGCTACGCTGAGGATTGGACCCTGGCCACTCAAAACAAAGACATGGGTGTCTTTGAAGATTTGCTCTCAACTGACCTGGCGATAATAAATGACTATTTGCGAACGTAGAACTTATTTCCTAATCTAAGTAAAATCGATAGTTCTTGTTTCCACTTAAACAACAAACTGGCAAAACACGAACTATCAGTGTCTTTTAAGGGCACTGTCACTAAAAACAATCAATAGCAAAAGTACCTGGGCATTGCTCTCGATAGAGCTCTTTCTTTTAAACTCTACCTTAAAACGAGAAACAATATATTGCACAAACTGGCAGGTTCGACATGGGGTGCTACTCCAGCTACCTTCCAAACAACTGCTCTAAGTCTGGATTACTCAGTGGCTGAGTGCGGCGCACCACTCTGGTTGAATAGTACACATACTCAAAAAGTTGACTGCTAGCTGCATGCCTCGATGCGTACTATAAGTGGTACTATCAGGTCCACTCCTTACCTCCCTGTGTTAAGCAATATCGCTGCACCTGCACTCAGACGCTCGCATGCACTCATGTGTGAACATAGAAAGGTAACCAACAACATCACGTTACCCTTGCACGAATATTACGGCGACCACGCTCGTTGTCGGTTGAAGTCAAAAAAACCTCCCCACAAAACTGCCAGTAACCTGGTAACTAATTTTAATATCTTGGATGCCTGGGACACCTCCTGGAATTATTACAACACACCTGGTCTTTCTATTACTAGCCCGACTTCTACCCAACCTAGTTTCGATCTGCGACGTCATACCTGGACTACACTAAACCGAATAAGAACGAATCATGGACGTTGTGCTGATTCTATCTACAAGTAGGGCATTTCAGAGTCCTCTCAATGTGACTGCGGAGCTCCACAACAAACCATAAAACACATTGCAACTGTGTGTCCAATTCAACGATACATTGGCGACATCTCAGACACCCATTTTGCAACTCCTGACGTAGTAGCATGGATAGACTCACTCGATGTAAACATCTAATGTTCAAATGTACTGCCCAATGTTCAAATATTTTACTTTTTACCTTTTAACGCGCAATCAAATCAATTGTAAGCTCAATTAATGTGTATTCATGTTTTGTTTTAGGTAGATTTCATAAAAAAATCTACCTATTTTAAGTTTTATTTTTATTTTTAATGTGTAACAAAAGAAAAAACCATAAATAAATAAATTAAAAATGAAACGTTTCTGTAGAATCGTAACAATATGATATTCAATTAGATAAAATTTTTGCGGCTAGGTAGAGCCTAAAAAGTTGAATAATCTAAGGCGTTATAACGACCGTTAGAATCATATCTTTAAATAAAATTGATAAATATTAATTATTTGAACTATTTTTATCATTTTTTTTCAAAATGAGAACCTCAGCGCAAAAGGTTTTCAAAAAATCAGCTGTTTTAAAAATTTACTGAACTTTGTTGTCCTCGATTTAGATGAAAATAACCAAGCTCACAAATGAAAATTTTTGCACATGTAGATACAACATAAATCTTTCTAAAACTTGAAAAAAAATGTTCAAGTTCAGAGGTTGAGACTCTGAGGCTGTTATAACAAAAATAAACGCAAACGGCCATGCCTTCATAATTTTTGAGTTTATACATACTTTCTTTTAGATAAACTTTTCAGCTATAACCTATTTTCAGTCTTCTAACCCAAGAGGTTCCAATATAATTAGCGAATGCACGGCACTCTCACGTCACACAATTACAATAAGAAATCCCACAAGAAAAATCAAATAAATTTAATTTGTTTCTGTTTCGTTTATTTGAATATTTATTTTTGTCCGTAAAAACTTAAATAAAAACAAAAACAAAGTTGAGTCATTATTGTTTTGAATTACGGAATATATTCTTTGGAAATTTGGAAAATTTGGAAATGTTTCAGTTGAAATAAATTTATATTGATTACACGTTTACAAAAATTTTCCTAAATTGATCACCAATAACATTTGAATTATACTAAAGTCCGAGAGCTGAGCGACATAAAATTGCAAGCACTTAGCACTTTATAATGGCTGATTTTTTAATATTATGTCACATATGTTGAGTAGAGAAATAGTCTTCAGTCAGTCAGCTGGATTCGTTAGCATTTGGAGCGGGTCGGGCTCCAATGTTGTAAAACAACCACGTATCTTGCAACTACTTTATAAAACCTGAAAATTCGTTTGAGAGCAGAGTATTAATTAAAAATAAGTTTTATGATCGTCAGTCACTCAAATCCTGTAACCGAACGCGTTGAAGTTGTAAAAAAACGGTATATCGTGCAATTACTTTATAAAATCTGAAATTTAGTATACAGGTGAAGAATATTATTATAATTACAAAAAATGTAGTCAGTCAGTCTATTTCTGTAACAAATGCCGTCAGTCGCAAATAAAAGGTTGCCGTTTTGTAATACGGCGCGCTCAATAAATATTAACATATATTGAATGAAGTTTCTTTTTCCAATGGATATTCATTTTATTGCATGTACATTGAAGCTGATCTACTCGAACAACGATTAAAATATATAATATTAAACTTAAATAACAAAATTAATAGAATCATATACAGATTTTAATAAAGTATATTCAACAAATTTCTTATAGTCTTGAGCATGAAGTAGTATTCTAATATGAGTCGCTGCAGTTGTTGTAAACATCTCTTGAGTCATCATTTTCTGGATCTGTTATATCTGACAATTCATCATCTGCATTTTAATATAAGTGCAAGTGCAATAAGCGCAATGTTTAATTTCAAAATAATTAAATACGTAAGATAAACAGGCATATCACGTACAATCTATTACCTGAAAAACCGTTTTCATCAATAACAACAACGTTGGAAAAAGGGTGAAACAGCTCTTTTCTTCAGAAATAAAACAGTTTATTTAAATTTTAACAACTGCTATAAATATACTGTTGAAAATGATGGGGTTATAAGGAGCGTTGTAGATGTTTTTTCATGCCCTTCACATAGCAGATATCCGACACGGATATTCTGGTTATAATTCTCGGCAATATAAAAAACTTAAAGAGTGACGTGAAAATTTGGATGGAATGTGGTGTTGGCAACGCATTACGATGTATTAATGTCAGTGATATTCATGAAAAATTGGAAAAAATCAACTTGCTCTGCTATTCCAGCTCTGCACGCTTTCACTGGTTGGCGATCAAAACCCAGCATTTTTCAGAAAAGGCTCACATTCTAAGTCATATTCGTTACTTGGCACCAATTTGGGGATCTTGTTCATCCTTCAGAATAGAAGAAATATACAGATTAACGAATAAATCTTTAAAAAGTGTCAAAAATAAACATTATTTAACACCGTCTACTACTTTATATCAAAAATAATCTACCAATTAACTTGCTAATTGTGTATGAAACAATTTTACTTGTTTTTAAAATTAAATATGGAATTATCAAGAACAATTTTATTCTCAACAACATAGAGAATATTCATACTTATCCAACAAGACAAGCTGGTGATTTTTATATTTCATTTTGTCGCACAACTCAAGCTCAGAAGATTTTCTTTTATAGAGGATTAGTTTGGTTTAATAATTTTCCAGGAAATTTGAAAAATAAAAAACAGATTTCTTTGTTTAAATCAAAACTAAAAGATCATATTTATCAAAATTCGTCTCGTTTTAAATTAACATTTTGATATTAAAATTAGAAAATATTTGTTTATATGTATAATTTTTTTGTTATTATTTGAAATATTGTTTATTATTAACTATTGAAAAGAAGTTCTACTTATTAATTTAATTTAAACTAAAGGTTTATAGACAAGCATCTCAATGCTTTTATAAACGATTAAAACACAAAATTTGAGAAATTGTTATTGTTAAAATTGTATAAATCTCTATAATTTTATTGTTTCAAATAAAGAAAAAAAAATAATTCATAAAAAATATATAAAGAAATTAAAAATGGCAAAAAATTTTCTAAAGGAATTCCCCTCGTTCGTTGATAAATCCTCATAATTTTTTTGAAAATTCCTCAAGCAAATGGTGTTGATAATAGCCCTCGGCTTATGGCCTCGTGCTATTATCACTGTACTTGCTTTCGAAATTTTTAGCAAAAAATTATTATGAATTATCACCGCCCTTGGGAAATTACTACTGAAAATTTTTGGCCTTTGTTTTATTTTAATTTAACCCAATGAAATTCTCTAAAATGTAATGACATCATTCAATTTCACCAATAACTACCTACTAGGATATTAAAAATTATCAATCTAATTTTGAAATAATTAACTGATATCACAGTAGGCCAACTTATAATTCATAAAAAATATATAAATAAATGAAAAATGGCAAAAAATTTTCTAAACCAATTCCCCTCGTTCGTTGATAAATTCTCATAATTTTTTGAAAAATTCCTCAAGCAAGTGGAATTGATAATAGCCCTCGGCCTACAGCCTCGTGCTTCTATATATATACTTGCTTTCGAAATTTTTTACAAAAAAATATTTCGAATTATCACCGCCCTTGGGAAATTAAAACTGAAAATTTTTTGCCTTAGTTTTATTTTAATTTAAACCAATGAAGTTCTCTAAAATGTAATGACATCATTCAATTTAACCAATAACATTTGAATTATACTAATAACAAATATTTATACGTCTGGCCTACTGCGATATTAAATATTATCAGTCTAATTTTGAAATAATTAACTGATATCACAGTAGGCCAACGTATAATTCATAAAAAATATATAAAGAAATGAAAAATGGCAAAACATTTTCTACACGAATTCCCCTCGTTCGTTGATAAATTCTCATAATTTGTTGAAAAATTCCACAAGTAAGTGGTATTGATAAAAGCACGAGGCCGTAACTTGCTTTCGAAAGTTTTGGCAAAAAGTTATTTCGAATTACCATCGCCCTTGGGAAATTACAACTGATAATTTTTGATTATAAATTATGTGTGGTGGTATTGTAGGTGTGACGTAATGAGAACTTGAATTTGCTCTTTGGTGGATTTAATATGTTATTAAAAGTAGTTTTAACCGAATTAAATGGTTAATCTATTTAATTTGGTTTGATAATTTTTTTGAATTATTATGTTGCTACTTAAATTTTTATTTAAACTAATCTGACACATCCAATTCTATTTGTACACAAAACTGTCTGATCCCGAAATCTACCTATTTCTAGCGGATATACCTGCCGCTTGGATTTTTTTGTCTTCTGTCACATCGGCGTTGCGGTCATAACAGTATATAGCCAGCGACCGGCAGACTTACGGTATTTTAGCAAACTCCATATTGATGCTAGGTATAGTTTTTCACCTGCCATAGTTGAGATGGGTATTCACTATCCCCGCCGATGGTTCCTTTGGGTGTGTCCGCAAGTCAAAAAACGTAAAAATTGACTTCAAAAACGTGATTTCAGCATGTCTGTCGTTTTAATATGTTAAAGTATACCACCTTTTTTTATTAAAAAATCCAATGGCAGACACCTACTCCGGTTCCGAGTATTTTTTTTTAAATTTCAAAGTTTTAAAATTTCATGAAAATTTACTTTATTTCAGCAAAGCTGAAATTTGTATATGTTATTTACATTATTATTATATACATATATATTTTAAGAAGCACACACAGGGCGGTTCTAACATGCGGGCACACGCTTTAAGGCTTTCTTTGTCTGAATGGGAATGAAAGCGAATCAGTAGTCATACGTATTGTGAATAATTTTTAAGGAATGTTATAATTTAATAGTCTGTTAAGTAATAAAAATATAATTTCTTCTAAAGAAATAAACAAAACTTTTTAATTTTCTTAATCATACAGATTTGGTTATATATTTATTTTAACAAAGCATACAAATTAAAATAGGAATACAGACAGAAGTTGACGGCTGTTGCATTGATTGCGGCAACGAGTGTGTAATTGACTGAGATGGAGATGAAGACGTTTCTATAATTTTTTATGTTGTATGATAATAATTTTTTTTTCAATGCTGTAAATGTCTTGTAACAAGTACGATGATAGCCACTAACTAAATGCGTGGTAATAAATAATAATATATAATAATAATATATAATTTATAATATGTGGTAATATGTGTGTATTATATGTGTATAATATATAATATATAATATGTGGTAATAATATATTTTGAATTATGAAATTTTCGTAAACGCAAAATAGTCTGACATTTTTTAAAAGTTTTCTTCTGAAAAGATATGTACACTTTCACCAGCATTTAAATTTCAAAATGCACAGATTAATTCATTTGCTACGATTTAAAATTTTAAGTGCATTTAAAAAAAAATCACAAATTTAAATACAAAATAAATTACACATGCTTCTATTAAAAATTTGACAATGAATGGAATGGAGTAGAAAACCGTTACAACATTCCAGGTATACAGTAAACTCACGAAATAATAAATATTCATTATTATGAAACCCCACAAATGTGAACACTTTTTTCTTCCCTTGACTATTCTAAAGTATAAACGAAAAAATAAAGCTTGACATTTTGTTTACATTTCAGAGCTATGAAGACAATTTCTTAAAAATTTCGTCGGAATTCAATCAGAAAGAAAGACATCATTCAAAAAAGGTTCAAAATGTATAGTCATTGTGTATGTTCAATAAACCTTCTCCATCATATCGTCGCTTTAATAATGAAACAACGTATTCGCAAAAGTGTAGTTTCGAGATAATTGGGTTTAAAGATTTTTCGATTTTCTGATTTTCGTAAACTCGGCAGCACTATTGAATGAATAAAGATATTGGAAAAAATATTTCTACTAATTAATCTTGACTAATTTCCCCACAACATATTAAAATTTCACATTTGTACCTGCTGGTTTTTCTACCTAAAAAGAGGTGAAAAGTCAACCTCATACGTTATTTCATATTTCATATACGTTATTTCATTTTGCATGGAAGGACGATTAAGCCTAAACTAATTATTATTGAACTAACGCATAATATTCTTACAATTTTTTATTTATATGAACCGGCATATCATGTAGTAATGAATGATGCTTATACAATATTTTAGATTTACCATTTCGTGTGGCGATCGTAATGTATGTAATATATACGACAATGATTTTACCCAAGTTATTATTCTGTAGGAATTGAAATATCGTACATGCATTTACGCTATTTCAATATGTAACCAAATTCAAATTTGCATGTACGTTAATTAACAATATATTAATTTTCACCCCCAGTTATAAAATAATTGGAAAATGTTAAAATGCCACTCTATAGAAATCCTTAAGCGGAATGCAGCGCACCCATTATATAATAACAACGTATATATGGCATACGTTATTTCATTATTAAGGCGACGATATGATTATAAAAATTAAAAAGTTTTGTTTATTTCTTTAGAAGAAATTATATTTTTATTACTTAACAGACTATTAAATTATAACATTCATAAAAATTATTCACAATACGTATGACTACCCTTACAAGGTTGTACAACTGGTCCAGTAATGGTCCATTCCTGGCAGCCAGTAATGCAGCAATGGGCGAGTACTGACAACCACGACTTGGCCATTAACATAATTTTACTGGATGATAACTTCGGACAATAAATGGTTGCATTCTTGGGCCAAATACTGGCAACCATGACTGGGCCGTTAAAAAAAATATACATTATTATCATATGTAAATTTAAATAAATTAAATACAAACTAATTTAAAATAAAATAAAAATGATGGCAAAAATTCAAAACTCCCCATACAACTGGTTCAGTTGCAAGAATGGCTGAGTAATGGCAAACACCGCCCTGACTCCGCCATTAAAAAAATTTAAAATAATATTTTTTATACATAAATTTAAATAAATTATTTACAAAACAATTAAAATAAAATAGAAATGAAAATTAATTAAAATATATACCAACCTTTTCTTTATTACCATAGTCTTTCAACCGACAAGGCGATAACTAAACTATATGTGAAATTTTTCAAACTATGTAGTTCTAAAAGGGATAATACACTAGTGAAATTTAAAAAAAATGACAGATCGGCAAATTCATGGCAACAGTACTGGCCCAATAACAATAGCCAAGTAATATTTACCATTCATGGGCCAGTGCTTGGCCATTCAAAGGTAGCAATATACTGGCTATTTTCTGTAAACCATAGATCGGCCAATGATTGGTTCTAGTATTGGCCCAGTAGCAATAGCCAAGTACTGTTAACCATTAATGGACCAGTGCTTGGCCGTATGTCAATGTCTGGCAAAACCTACTTGGGTACTGATAGCTTTCATTCCCATTCAGACAAAGAAATCCTTAAGCGTCTGCCCGCATGTTGGAACCGCCCTGAGTGTGTTTCTTAAAATATATATGTATAATAATAATGTAAATAACATTTACAAATTTCAGCTTTGCTGAAATAAAGTAAATTTTCATGAAATTTTAAAACTTTGAAATTTAAAAAAAAATACTCGGAACCGGAGTAGGTGTCTGCCATTGGATTTTTTAATAAAAAAAGTTTGTATACTTTAAGATATTAAAACGGCAGACATGCTGAAATCACGTTTTTGAAGTCAATTTTTACGTTTTTTAACTTGCGGACACGCCCATAGGAACCATCGGTGGGGATAGTGAATACCCATTTCAACTACGGCAGGTGAAAAACTATACCTAGCATCAATATGGAGTTTGCTAAAATACCGTAAGTCTGCTGGTCACTGACTCCCAGTCTAATAGAAATAAATAAAATCACTATTTTCATATCAAATTTTTTTTATTTTTTACTGTCGCCATTAATACATTTTATATCTGTTTATTTATATAATATCTGTGTACAGCATTTCGGTAGATATCACATCATCTTTAAAGGATCTATAAAACATCAAAATTCGTTATGTTAGGTGTTATTAAGTTCTTCAAATAATGTTAATTTATTATAATTGCTGCTTACATGGTTTCTAATAAAATCATATCAATGTTTGACTGGGTAAGTTTTAATTAAATGCTATGTAAATATTTTGATATTGAACACTTTCTTTTTACACATAGGCAATAGGATTTAACATTTAAAAAAAACAAACAAAAACGCAAAAACATATGCAAATAAATAACTTAAACCATAAATAACTCAAATGATTGCACTAATTCGATAGGGTACTGAATATTAGTGTAACCCTTTTGCCCTATGACGCGCAATGTCCTCATAGAAACAGTCGGATCAGGCCCTGATCTAGTTCGCTGTATAAAATTTAATAGAATAAACCGTTGTAACAGTGGACTTTTATTGATTAATTTGTGTTCTTTAACGGAATTGGTTTATCTTTATAAATATCACATGAAATCTCTATTAAATCTAATTATTCCGTGTGTTTTTCTGCTTGTGGCCGTTACGAAAACTTAAGCAACAAAATAATTCAAAACAAATAATACAACTAGTGTTTGCAAAACCGGTTTTCGGTAAAACCGAGAAAAAATGTGTATTTGAAAAAACCAGTTTTGTCTCAAGTAAAACCAGTTTTAAAAACAATTATTTTTTTCGTAATTCGTACAGTGAAATTCGTATGGTGTGCATTTATTACGTAAAAATTATCTTCACACGACTCTTTTACTCTAACATGGTATTAGGGGTTGACTTTACTATGATGGTTGACTGCTAGTGGCGTTGTCCAGATGATGGAGATGATGTATAAAAGGTTGAGATAGAGATATTTGATTTAGCCGAAAAATAATTGCAGAAAAATTGTTGCAGTTACAGTTTCAATTATCAATACAAGTTATCCCAAGAGATTCATTTTGTCGTTTGATTAATGACATATGCATGGAATTCGATATCTGTATTCCACTTTAAATAAAGCAATAGAGGAATAAAGAGGGAGTAAAAAATCTCAGTAGTGAAAAGAGGATTAAGCGAGCTGTGGTCTAGGAGATTGACCAGTTGTATAGATATGACAGATATGTTGAGGATATTTTCGTAACATTTACGAAAATATCCTCAACAATAGCCTAGACCACTATATAAAGACATGTATCATCGTTTAATTAGAGTAGAACGAAATATAGACATAGCTATAATAAGTAATTTTATCCATTAACTGTTTTGGCAACGGCCCAAGTAGGTTTTGCCAGACATTGACATATGGCCAAGCACTGGTCCATTAATGGTTAACAGTACTTGGCTATTGTTACTGGGCCAATACTAGAACCAATCATCGGCCGATCTATGGCTTACAGAAAATAGCCAGTATATTGTTACCTTTGAATGGCCAAGCACTGGCCCATGAATGGTAAATATTACTTGGCTATTGTTATTGGGCCAGTACTGTAGCCATGAATTTGCCGATCTGTCATTTTTTTTAAATTTCACTAGAGTATTGTCCCTTTTAGAAATACATAGTTTGAAAAATTTCACATATAGTTTAGTTATCGCCTTGTCGGTTGAAAGACTATGGTAATATAGAAAAGGTTGGTATATGTTTTAATTTATTTTCATTTCTATTTTATTTTAATTATTTTGTAAATAATTTATTTAAATTTATGTATAAAAAATATTATTTTATATTTTTTTTAATGGCAACTGAACCAGTTGTATGGGGAGTTTTGAATTTTTTCCGTCATTTTTATTTTATTTTAAATTTGTTTGTATTTAATTTATTTAAATTTACATATGATAATAATGTATATTTTTTTTAACGGCCCAGTCATGGTTGCCAGTATTTGGCCCAAGAATGCAACCATGTATTGTCCGAAGTTATCATCCAGTAAAATTATGTTAATGGCCCAGTCGTGGTTGCCAGTACTCGCCCATTGCTGCATTACTGGCTGCCAGTAATGGACCATTACTGGACCAGTTGTACAACCTTGTATGGGGGTTGGTCAACGTTAGAAAACTAAATGTGTTTTGGCGACCTTCTGGGTAACGAGATGGAAATTTAAAAGTAGATATGGTAAAGCGAGTGATGTTGGTCTGAGAGAGAATCTTTTGCTAGGACCAAGGATAGTTCTAGAGAACGAGTACCATATTTTAGGAGTGTTCGCTGTGAAAAAAAATTGTGCTTCCATAGTAATTGGAAAACTAAATTTCGGCAGAATATTGATTTAAAACAAAAATTTTCGTAGCATCTCAACCTAAATAAAATATTTCTCAGATTTAGAAGAATTGTTGTGGCGAAGAATATAGCATGTATTGAACAGTTAATGGTTCGAAAGACTTGGTGTTCTTCTTATAGGGTTTAAGTTCGTCGACACTAGTTTTTGGTGTGATGCCGAAATCAGTGTATGCGCGTGAGACCCCCACCACTTATCCCAATATTGTCCAAAAACTAATCAGTTCTTTGTTATTTAAGTCTCCCTCTTTTTTCAAAGCATCATTAAAATAAATTATTGAATGAAGTCTGCATGCTCCCTACAAACTTTAAAAACAAAGTGTGAAAAGTCGGCATTTGTATGGTAGACGCCACTTTGATCAATGTGTCCCAAAAGATGATAACTATCTTCTCACACTAATTGGAACCTTTTTCATAAGTTGCATCATAATCACTTCATTATTGTAGGCTGTAGTGTGCATAAAGACACTGAAAAAACTTCAAAACAGTACAAAAAAAATTTTTTTACCGGAAGTAAAAAACCAGAAGTTGGGATGCAGAACTGTTGTGAACCGTACTAAATTCTTATGTACCAAGTTTCATCCAATTCGATTACCAGGTACAGATGTTATTAAGCTTTCAAAAAAACAGGTGCTCGGGGAACCCCCGTTCCTCGGGGAACCGTATTGTCCAACGGTAGAACCTTAATGTTTTTAAATGACTTGGGTGATTTACTCTTTTCTATCACAAGCAGTTTCCTTGTCACCATTGTTGATATCAGTCTCAATTTACACATTTTCCTATTTAAATTTAAATTTTTTTTCTGGAGTAATTTTATAAAACAGACCCGTTTCGTCGACGTTGTAAATTTCATTTACTTTGTAGCCGTCGAGTATTTTTGACTACGCTGATGTTAGCCATTTATCACATGAACTTCCATCAACACCTCCAAAGCACAATATATGTCCCCTACGGAAGCGAAAAGTTCAAGTTAAAATTCAGAATTTAGCAGAGATCCAATTTCTTTTGCAATATCCGTTTTCTTTTGCAATATTGAACAGATTATTGCAACATTTTCTGAATCGCTGTTGCTTAAACCTCGTCAACAACACTTCGCAAATTTTCGCAATTTTTTTGTTTTATTCCTTATAATTCAAACGCCTTTTTGATGAAATGTTTCTTTTTCCATATGGTGCTTATGGTTTTTTTAAGAATAAAATCGACTTCTTCAGCATTGAATTCCACCGTTTATAAATCAATAGTTTTGAATATCCCAGATACCATGTTAACCGTTATCTTTTACTATACATTCAGAGATTAATACGATATGTTCACGATTAATAAATGGCCAGATCTGAAAACACACATTCTGAATAATGTAAAGGAAAGTGGTCTCCGTCGAGTTTCAAATCCGGCATTCTTGAATTACAAGGCTAGCGCTTTATCAACTAAGTTAAAAATGCGACAAATTAAAACAAATCAACAAAATGAAAAAATGTCAAAAATGAATAGATAAAGAGGATAAAGACCATTGATATTTAGAACACAATTATTTTTTTATATATTATTTTTATTTATTAACTTCCCGATATGGGAAGTTATTGTTTTTGGGTCGATTTTCGAAATCGGAATTTTTATGATATCTCTACGTTTCATGACCTCCTGAAGTTGTTTAGACTATTTTTAGCTGGCAGTCTGTATGTGTGTGTATGCGTGTGTGTATGTGTGTGTATACCGCTGTGTGGAGAACCTTTGCCCAACGCTTTCTCAACAACGGATGGGTCGATTTTAACGAAAGTGGTCGCAATCGATGTATCTCAGCGTAACTTAGAGCCCAGTTCTTTTCTAGCAGAATTAAATCATTTGTTTTTTAGTGGTTGCCAAAAAACTAAAAATCATCTCTTGCAAATATCATGAGATTAAATAATGCTATCAAGGTCATGAAGCTTCCATATTGTTTTCCATAATGTCAGACATTTATAATAAAATTTGTGTAAACAATTGCTATCTTAGTTTTTGAGATTTTTAACAAAATGTGAAAAAACTACGTCTTATGTTCTTTATGCAAACGTATGATATCTGGATGAAAGTTTGGTATGTAAATGAGCTGCAAACGGTTCCGGGTTTACTTGAATATCAAAAACCTGAGTTTTTTTCTAAATTTGGCAAAAAGGTCAGAGGTTCGAGAGTAGATTGGGCAACTGTTTATTAACTTCCCGATATAAGAAGTTATTGTTTTTGGGTCGATTTTCGAAATCTAAATTTTTATAATATCTTTACGTTTCGAGATCTCCTGTTGTTCGAGACCTCAAGTTGTTTAGGGTATTTTTAGCTGCCAGTATGTACGTGTGTGTGGGTATGTGGGTGTGATCGTCGTATGTGGACAAACATTTGTCCAACGCTTTCTCAACAACCAATAATCCGATTTCAACTTTAATGGTCACAATCGATATATACTGGCGTAACTTACAGCCCAGTCCTTTTCTAATGAAATCAGATCATTTATTTTTTAGTGGTTTCCAAAAAACTGTAAATCATCTCTTGCAAATATTACGAGAATAAATAATGCTATCAAGACCATTTACCTCCCATTTCGTTTGTCATCATGTCAGACATTTATAATGACATTTGTATAAACAATTGCTATCTTAGTTTTTTAGTTTTTTTAAGAAAATTTGAAAAATAGGTGTTATTTTCATTACGCAAACGCATGAGAACTTGATGAAACTTTTGAATTAAAATGAGCTGCAAACGCATCCGGGTTTATTTGAATATAGAAAATATGCTATTTCGGGGAGGATGTCTGTGGTTCGTTGAACAACTGTTTTTTTTAGACTTCAATAACACTCAGTCCTGACATTTAATTTTGTTGAAAGGTAGAGCATAACGTTATTGTAATGTTTATAGTAGTTTTGCAACTTGTCACTTGCGGTTAAAAAACTTTATTATATTCTTTTAAATATATCACAACAACAGCTACAGTTATTAAGTGTTTTTGGTAAAACTTTTTAGTTAACATGAGATAGAACAAATTTGCTTTTGAGGTGTCTTGTGTATAGTGGTCGCCGTTCATCAAACAAATGCTGACCTTTTATCTTACGTAAGGTTAGGTTGTTGTGTTGGAGATCATTTTTGATATTGATCATTTTAATGATGTCTTCACTTTTCAATACCTTCTGAATCGGTCTAGACAACATATTTTAGTTTGCAGTATGAGTGTTAGTATGTTATTGAATTTAAATTTGATTACACACTGCACGTACACATTCAAATTCTATTTAAAAAATTATTACAATTGTTGTGTCGTATAAATTATAATAAATAAATCTTAATTTTGCGTATTTAAGGCTTTAAAAACCCTCATTGAGCTTTGAACATTCACTTTTAAGGCTTTAAAAACCCTCCTTGAGCTTTGAATATTCCCTTTTTATTAACTTTTTTTCAAATTTGTTTTAATATTTATTTTGTAATTTTTCGTTTTTTATTTGTATTAATTGCAGTTAAATTATATTGTATAATTTTTTTTATGTTTGGTATTTTAGTATACTTTATCCAGTAACTGGTTAGTTTTTAATCTTACGGGAACTTCTTGGCGTGGCCCCTATGGTCACACCCCCATCCCTCTAGTTTATTTTTATTTTTGACCCTATCTGTCGCAGAAGCAGTTCTATCTGTACAAATTTTACTGCAAAGTTGGTCGCTACATCAGAAATGTCGTAATAACCGAAGTCGTTTTAAGTGAATATTTTTAAATAGGAACAAAGACTAGTTCAAACTTTACTTTTGGTTTTATGATGCTATTCCAGCATTCATTAATTATATATCGCCAGGTGTATTGGTGGATATATAAAAAGTGATTTTACATCAAATCTCACCATCATTTCATCTGCGTCTAATGCCATGTTGTTGTTCTTGTTTTTTAACTGTCGCCACAAATTTTAGGTATAACATAACCAGTTAATTATCAGCGTTAATAGCAATCAGTTAGTTTTAGTTATCTGTTATAATCTAAGTTATTTATTAGCGTGTGTTTTTGCGTTTGTTTTTTTAAAATGTTAAATATTATGAATCTAGATTCTAGATAAAACTGACCAGAGCCAAATCACTCACTGTGGGATAAAATGGAAAAATTCTTCAAAATACTAACGAATTTCTATTGCGAGAACGTGGGACGGTCAAACCGTGCTAGTTAGATTATGCATAAATTTATCAAATAAAATCAATAATTTATATTAATAAATTATTGTAATTATAATCAACGGAACAAACTTTTTTTTTATAGTATAGTTTTGTAATCTGGGTGGTTATTTTGTAGCGTTATCTCACTAGGTGAGATAAATAGTGAGATAAAAAAATTATGTTTAAATGATTTCTTTTGTCTAATATAATCGATCAAAGACAAATATTTTATCTCACTTTTTATCTCACTTAGTGAGATAACGCTACAAAATAACCACCCTGATGATGAATGTTATTCGAAACATGTTATAATAAAATATATACCAAAAAAAAGTTTTTTCCGTTGATTATAATTACAATAATTTATTAATATAAATTATTGATTTTATTTAAATAACAACCAATTAAAAATAACTTTTATTTTTTTAATAAATAAAAGCTTAAATATATAAATTTATTATTTAATTACTATTTCATGCTTTCTTTTACTATTTGTTTACTATTTAATTCTTCAAAAAATTCTTTTATTTTAACTGGACATTTTTCAACCGTTAGAAAATATCCATTAAGGTGTTTGTACATTCAAAATTTTTTCTAGTGCTGGCATTAATGCCAGTCAGCGAGTTCCATTATATGCGACATTTGTTTGTTTGTTATATTCGGCATTACTTTTGTCGCAGAAGCCCTCCAACGTTTTCTCCGTATAGTAAAATAACCATACATTTTTTAACCCTGCCATTTGCATCAATTAGCATTAAATCAGCAGGAGTTTTTATTGCATTATTGCTTCATTTAACCTTTTCAACAGTCCAGAGAAACCAACCGACCTGACGAAGGAAGATCTGTGCTACCGCCCAAGGGCAGTAGCAGAGTTTCTAAATCTGGACTTGGAGTCGGAAGACTAGCACCACATTTCGTCGCTACAACAACAAGATTGCATAATTCAAAATATGAACTGCAAATCCAATACCCAATACATTCTGGTTCAATTTCGAGTTTATAGCTTGTTTAAAATATTTTTCACACCTTGACCTGGCCACTAAAATTGGTAATCGTGTTATCAGCGCAAACTGCAACTTTTTGACAATATTAAATTTCTTCAAATTTTTCAAGAATGTTTTCTGATGTTTCTTCGAATGCTCAGGTAAAGAAGAAAATCCAACAATCTAACCTTTACTCTGTCATGCTCTCTAAAATAGCAAAATAGAATCGAAAATATTTGTATTTCCTTATGATTCGATGCATCAGCATAAACCGTGGCAAAATTTTCAATAGAAAAATCTAGTTTTAATTGGTCCAGAAAATAATTCATTGAACATTTTTTAATTATGGCTTCTGATTTTGTTGTGGCCCATATATATTTGTCGAAAGCTTTGGTTGTGGTAAATCGGAAAGGAGAAAACGGATTCTGCAAGAGTAATACTTCTTTCAGTTTTTCCCATTTTTAATGTAATTTTGAAAATTAGCATAAATTTACCTTTTATAGTAGCACAAAACTTTTGTTACACAAGTAAAGACTGCAAAACAACTGTAACAATTAATTTTAATTTTACTAAATAATTAATATCCTTTCTGTATTCTGTATTGCTACCTCTTGTTCTGTCTTTTACAAATCTATACTATTTATCAAGTTTTTATGCTGCTTGCTTTGTTTGTTTTTGATTGAGAAAAACATTATAACAATTAGAAAATTATAATTTTACTTTTGAGCTACATAGTAAAAGTGTGTTTTAAACAGAGTTTGAAACGCTCCATATATCACTCCTTTACTCTCTTCTTTCAGAGCGCGTAAAAAATATATAACACTCCCAAATACAGGAGTTAAAATAATGAAATATAATTCTTGCTCCTAAATTGAAATAAATATTTCTTTTCTTTCAATACTCAAAAATTTTATTTTTGCTTCAAATTTGATGCTTTCAAACGTAAAAAATATATAATTATTGTGAATGCTTTGTTCAATTATGCATGTATTGTTAGAAAAATGAATATAAAGGATGACGAAAAGGTATTATTTTTCTCCAAAGGAGTGAAATCGAAAAAAAAATTTTGCTCTTACGAGTAAGAACGATATTCAAATTATAAACATTTTAATTTATGAATATTATTCTAAAGGGTTGAAATGACTGCTCGAATAAAATAAAATTGTTAGTTGTTTTTATGTTATAAAAATTAAAATGTTTATGAATTTTATAAAGAGAAATGAGCCTTTTTAAGTAAAATATTTTGTATTTTATTTTTTCTAATATACTTTTGATCTCTCGCACATACTCAGGGAAGATATTTCTATAAATAAAGAAATTTCTTCACGGAGAGATTTCTTAGAGATCGAAAGATATTTGCAAAATAAAATGTAAATTATTGAAGTGGAAAAGACTGAGTTTAGTAGTTCTATGAAAATTATAGTTAAAACACTATTTCAGTAAAAACTATTGCAACGCTGATGCATAGGCTGACTTCACCACAGTTCTGGAAACATAGTGTTCTGGATATATAATGAGCTAATTTCTATCAAATACTTTAATTAAAAGCTAACCAATGTTATAATTATGAAAATATTAAAGGAAGCAGTAGTAGCCCAACAAACATAAATTCTGTTGTACGAGAAAAAGTAACAAAAAATTTTAACCGGAAGTGGCAAACAGGAAGTTGGGATGCAGAACTGTTGTGAACCGTACTAAATGAATATGTATCAAGTTTCGTCTAATTCGATTATCAGTTACAGATGTTATTGAACTTTCAAAAAAACAGGTATATGGGACAGCCCCCACCACTTTATTCACTATCGCTCAAAAATTAATCAGTTCCTAGCCATACATAGTTTCATCTTTTTCCAAAGCGTCATGAAAATTTATTCACGAACGAATGCTGTGTGCTCCCAACAAACATTGAAAAAATTGTGACACAGGAAACAGGTGTTCGGGAGGTCCCCGCCACTTACTTCAATATTGTCCAAAAACTAATCAGTTCTTTGTTATTTAAGTCTCCATCTTTTTTCTAATTGTCATTAAAATAAATTAATGAATGAAGTCTGTATGCTCCCAACAAACTTTAAAAACAAAGTGTGAAAAGTCAGCATTTGTATGGTAGACCCCCTGCCACTTTAATCAATGTGTCCCAAAAGATGATAATTATCTTCTCACAAAAAAATTCCAAAAAATTTTTTTACCGGAAGTGAAAAACCGGAAGTTGGGCTGCAAAACTGTATTTGCATTTGTATGGTAGACACTTTGATCGATATGTCCCAAAATATGATGATTATCTTCTCACACTAATTGAAACCTTTTCCATAAGTTTCATCATAATCACTTCATTATTGTAGGCTGTAGTGTGTATAAAGACACTGAAAAACTTCAAAAAAGTTCAAAAAAAATTTTTTTACCGGAAGTGAAAAACTGGAAGTTGCGATGCGGAACTGTTGTGAACCGTACTAAATGCTTATGTGCCAAGTTTCATCCAATTCGATTATCAGGTACAGATGTTATTGAGCTTTCAAAAAAACAGGTGTATGGGACACCTCCTTGTTCACTATCGCTCAAGAACTAACCAGTTCCTTGCCATACATAGTTGCATCTTTTTCCAAAGTGTCATCAAAATTCATTCACGAACGAATGCTATGTGCTCCTAACAAACATTGAAAAAATTGTGACACAGTAAACAGATGTTCGCGAGGCCTACCACCATTTAGTCCAATATTGTCCAAAACCTAATCAGGTCTTTATTATTCAAGTCTCCATATTTTTTCTAAGTGTCATTAAAATAAATTAATGAATGAAGTCTGTATGCTCCCAACAAACTTTAAAAACACAGTGTGAAAAGTCAGCATTTGTATGGCCCCTGCCACTTTAATCAATGTGTCCCAAAAGATGATAATTATCTTGTCACAAAAAAATTACAAAAAAATTTTTTTTACCGGAAGTGAAAAACCGGAAGTTGGGATGCACAACTGTTGTGAACCATACTAAATGCTGATGTACCAAGTTTCAATCAATTCGATTATCAGGTACAGATGCTATTGAGCTTTCGAAAAAACAAGTGCTCGGGGACCCCACACCACTTTGGTCACTATCGCTCAAAAACACTATCGCTCAGTTCTTTGTCATACATATTTGCATCTTTTTCCAAAGTGTCATCAAAATTCATTCACGAACGAATGTTTTATGCTCCCAACAAACATAAAAAACATTGGGTAAAAACTGTTGTATGGTGGACCCCCCAACCCTTTATCTAATGTACTCCAGAAGCTGGTAAAATCTTTCTCATGATACTTGAAAGCTTTTGCCAGCGTTTCATGAAAATCGATCGGTAATTGTAGGCTACAGTAGGGATAAACACATGAAAAAAAACTTTTTAACCGGAAGTGACAAATCGGAAGTTGGTATACAGAAATATTGGAAACTGTACTAAAACCTTATATACTAAGTTTCAATAAGATCATAAACCGGGATTAAAAGTTATTCAAAATTTAAACTTAGAGGTGTTCGGGAGACCTCCGCCATTTTGTCCAAATTTGAAATGCATCCAGATCTTCCATTTTCTAGTGAACCTGTATCGTTTGCCAAATGTTCATCAAGATCCTATGCAGAAAGGTCACCCACACACCCACACACCCACCCACCCACGCACATATAGACGTACACCAAAATTTTTATTGGCTGTTTAGGTAGAGGATGGTCCAAAACAAAAGAAAAAACAAAATTTGGGGTATGTAAGATTTATTTTTCACGATAGATTGCATTACTTCACAAAACTTAAAATTGTGGTGAAGTAAAAATATGCACTGGTTTGTTCTCTCAATAGTTAAATTAAAGTTGATAACGTTAAAAAACATAATACAAACTGCAAGAAGAAACTGTGAAGCCATAGTGACTGTGACTGAGATATGGCGAAAACTTTACGTAGATATAAGGTTTCTTGATTGTTTCGATAATGCGGGCAAATGTGATGGAAATATTTGTTTCGTGGGACGCTTTGTGAGACAGATTTCTCCGTGGGACAACGCAATGAAATGTGGGACGTTTCCACGCAGCGTGGGACGTCTGGTCAGTTTATATCTAGATGTAAAACAAAGTGATCAAATAGGTTTATTTGATTTTATTAGAAACTCTGGAAGTAGCCATTATATAAATAGAATAACATTATTATAAGAACTCAATTACCATCTAACATAACGTTTTTTGATTTGTATTTTATAGATCCTTCGAAAATGATGTCATATACTTCGGAACATCAGGTACAAATATTATAAATTTCACTAATAAATTAAAATAAAATCGCCAATTTCTTGTTAACTAATAGTTTTTATTCACTATATACATATTTCGAAAGCTATGCTTTCATCGACAGTTATAGTATATATCAAAACTCAGTTTTGATATATACTACTGTCGATGAAAGCATAGCATTCGAAATACGTATATATAGTGAATAAAAACTATTAGTTAACAAGAAATTGGCGATTTTATTTTAATTTATTAGTGAAATTTATTATAATACTTGTTTGAACAAACAAAATTATCAAAATGTACAAATACTAATAAACAGATATAAAATATATTAATGGCAACTATGAAAATAAAAAATATCTTGATATTAAAATAGTGATTTAATAATCTATTTCTATACTGTATTGACCGGATCCAAGAACAGGAACAGGAAAAAAAATAAAATTTGGTAAAATTGGTTGCTTCTAGGGCTTCCAATACCGGTATCGGTATTACCGTTAATATCGCGGTATTGACCATTAAATTTTATTTCGGTATTAACGGTATTAAGACTCGGTATTACCGAATTAAAAAAAAATAATATTTGGCTACAGAATATTTGACACTTTAAATAAAATCCATAATAATACTAAAAAGCTAACTACACCTTTATTGATAGGTTAAGGTTGGGTAAAGTTCCAGTGGTTGTCATCATAACACCAGGTCAGGACAACACCCGTATTGGCCAAAATGGGTCCGTCGTGATACCACAGGATCTCCTCAACCTATTCGAACCATTTACAGCTTCTGCTGAAACTAAGTATTTCTCTAATTTTAAAATTAGTCAGGTCGGTGAGAGTGTTTAATGTGTGCATTGTAAAATCAATTTGTCAAATTCTATGGGCCAAAGCAGGACCCGTACCAATGGAACTTTAATTGTAACGACTTATTCTTTATAAAAGGTTGCTATCACTTTATTTTTTATCTATTGAAGCGTTTTTTAAAATTTGCCACATTATTTGTATTGAAAATAATAAATAATTTTAATTGCTGCTACTAATTGAAATAAAATAAATCTTACTAAAGAGTGACCAATTTAAATATTTTGTTTATATTTATTTTAATCAATTTTTAATCAAAAATGCTCTAACTATTCTATTTTCTGGAATATCGGTACTACCGGTAGTACCGGTATTGTGAGAAACTTAGATCGGTATTACCGGTATTGAAAAAAACGGTATTTTTGGAAGCCCTAGTTGCTTCTCAAACTGTTACACAAAAAGCATTCATATAATTCAATTAATAGACGAAAAATCACATGAATTCATCTATTAATTTATAAAATAAAGCTATGTAGCAGCAAAAGGCAACAAAAAGCTCTAGTTTTGTCACATCACATCTGTTTGACCTACTATACACAAGTATTAAACAAATATTTTATTTTAATTTTGATTTAAGAAGAAATAAGAAACAAGAAAACTTGATTTTGGTATATGTAGAGTGAGAACTTTTTTTTTACTTAAAACTAAAGTTTTCATTTAGTTTAATCGAAAGATTTAATCGAAACGGTTTGGTTGTTTAAAACAAAAAATAATAAAAAATTTAAAACAGAAATTAAAAACTACCATTAAAACAAAATTTCAATTGAATCCCTATTATTTAAAAAAATATAGCTTAATGTTGTTAAATCCTCGCTCGCTTCTACTAATTTAATTAAATATTTTCCTTAAAAATTTTATTTCTTATATTAGCACAATAAGTACTTTAATATTTATTTCAAATAATTGAAAACGAAAAAAAAAATATTAATATTATAATTATTTTTATTGTTATTATGAAGTAATTGTGAATTGTGTTTTTGTGATATATTTTATAGTGGCTAGACACAGACGATTTTGGACGTAAAAAAGAGATAAGGGCGCATATGTACAAATTGCGTGAAACAAGATTACGTGATTTTTATTCCGGTGATATGGATGCGGGTATTGGACTAACAAAAACACCATTAACTGGAAGTCATGGTGATTCGTTGGCAGATCAAAGTTTTCAAAGTTTTAAGACAAAAGAGATAAGAGATTCAGAATCACCAACAAGGTAAGAAAATAAATTGTTTTTTATTAAACAGATGGTCATTGAATCGAAATTTATTTGATATTGTTTTATTATTATAAAGAAATTATGTCACTGCAAAATAATGACCCTGAATTAAATTCATAATAAATAATTTTATAAGTATTGGTTTTAGTTTTAGTTGCATCTTTAAAGTTTGATATATTGTTGTCGCCTTTAAAACATGTTTTATTTGAATTATAAATTAATTTTTAAACCAATTGATAATTAGTTATTGATTGATTATTGATTATTAAGATGTTAATGATGTTGGCCGGTGAGTTCGAGAGGATTACACGAGCAAGATTTACAAAAGCTATGATTTATTGAAATGTGATTCATTTATATTTTTTTCAAATAGATACAAGTGGTTCAACTTGAGATGTTAGTTGCATTCAATAGATGTTATTCATGTCCAAATCGAAAACAACGTAAAATAATATTAGTCAATAATTCAGCAAAAATCCTTGTTAAATCAAATTAAAACTTATAATTTCACTATTAAATTTTGAATTTCGTTTAGAAATTTACGAATGCCAAATGCCTGTCATCATTAACTGAAATTTTACATTTTTATTATCAAGCACGTAAATTGAGTTGAAAATTTTGTTTTAGTTTGCGATGTTACTGAAAAGATTTTTTAAAATTTAACGTATTGTTTACGATACTCTATATACCTTAACTAATTAGAGATGACAATTATTCGTATTTTTTTCAATCCGGTTATCGAATAGTAAATTTTCAAAATAACCACGTCAACCACGGTTAACCGACAGGAAACGATCTAAAACAAAAATGTTTAGTTTTTCAACCAAAACAAAAAAACTAAAACAACCTTTTAAAATAAGCGTTTTGATGAAGGGGCTGAATTCTCACAGCTCTGAGATATCAAGACTTCGGTCTGGGTTAAGGATTTTGATATAGTTTTCTTCAAAAAACTTTTATGAGGACATTGTTTTTAGTTTTGGGCAGCGATGTATATCAAACATAAAACTCTTTGTAAAAGTACAAGTATTTTTTTTATCCCTGTTAAGAAATTTATTACAAAAATAACGCGAAACATCAATCAATATACGTTGCCGGAAAACTATAACAGATCATAAATTAACATAATTTATCAAAAAGATTATACAATCAGCTACTCAAAAACCGTTCCATTTAGATTTACGAGAAAATATTACAAAATCAAATATTCATATCACTTTCAAAATTCCAGAAATATTCTGAAAATAATAATAAAATCAAAAATTTAAACTTTTGTCAAAATTCATAAATATATTCCAAAACTTATAACAAAATCAAGAATACAAAATTCCAAAAATATTCCAAAAATTATAACAAAATCAAAAATCTCCATGTCCAATTTCATGTTCGATTAAAAATTTCATGTCATACAAATCACTGGTTTACAAGGTGTGTGGAGAGACAAGCTACTCGCGCTTCACTCTGGTTTACATTAAAAGTCTATTCAAAATTGGTAGCCAAATATTTCATTTCGAACTCTTGGCTGTGATACAAACAATTATGAACATGAACCAAAATCAAAATCACAATAACAAAGGTACCTTTCAGCACCATAAAACAAAAATTATTGGACCCTTAGTCCGGATTTTGCAATTGAATATTGAAGGCATAAGCAAGTCAAAAACTGAACATTTACAAAGAGTATTGAACGATTTCGACATCGACGTTGTAATTCTGCAAGAAACGCATGCAGCAGTGGGTGGTGTTATTTACCATCAAGCATATGGATCTGCCACGTATGTTAAGTCAGAAACAAACCTTCAAATACAGGATGGCCAGTTGCTACTCTACCATTATTTCACCACCCAGCAATATATGCTGGTGACTTCAATAGCCATCACACTCAGTGGTCCTACTCAAATAACAATTCCAATGGCGTACAACTGACTGACTGGGCGGATGGTAACAACATGTTCCTGGTATATGATGCGAAAGACTTGAAAAACTTTAGATCTGCTAGATGGCGAAGTGATTACAATCCTGACCTCTGTTTTTCCACAAAAAACGAACAACGTAACCCTATTCTAATATCTAGGGCTGTCTTACAAGGTTTTTCCACGCTCTCAACATCGTCCAGTATTTCTTGAAGTAGGTATCCAAACCCACTCGTAAACTCTACCCCTCAACCTAGATGGAATTTTAACAACGCTGATTAGGGTAAATATAGGTCGGAGTTGGATGCAGTCATTCGCTGGATCCAACCCATTCGTAAAAATGACGATAGGTTCGTTGGAGCCATCATCTTAACTGCTAAGAAATGCATCCCAAGAGGCTTCCGTGAAGAATATATTTCTGGCTGTAGTAAAGAGAAAGATATATTATATGAGGAGTACCTTAGTAGTGGTGAGGCAGACGTGACTGATGACCCAATCACTGGACGCCACGAGGAAACAAAAGTGGATAAAAGCTGTTGAACACATTGATTTTTCAGCTTGGAGTCTCCTTCAGAAGCTGGGTGGCTCAAACTCAATTGCTCGTGCTTACCATGAAATAAATCCAGAGGACATTGCAAATTGCATTTCGTAAACATGTCTCGTTCTTCTATTAATCGCCTCCATAAGAGAACCATTAAACGTAAATTAAGAGAAATGAAGCGCAATTGCTCGTCTCCATCGAAGTATGGGAGCTCTTTTAGTAGCGAAGAACTAGATTCAGCTCTATCTCAAACAAAAAACGGAAAAGCAGCTGGCTACGATGGTATTTTTCCAGAATTTCTTGGAAATGCTGAAAAAAATGGCTAACTAATTTTTTCTCGAATATCCGAGAATCTGGCAATCTTCCAAAATATTTTAAGACTACGAACGTGATAGCGATACTTAAGCCAGGTAAACCACCCAATGAACCAGGAAGCTATCGCCCAATTGCCCTTTTGAGCACCTGCTACAAATTGCTAGAACGACTTGTATACAACCGTATCGCACCCATCTTGAATGACCAGATCCCAGTGTAAAAAGCTGGTTTCCGTCCCAACCGCAGTTGCACTGATCAACTGCTCGCTTTAACATCCTATATCGAAGCTAAGTATTAAAAACAATTAAAACAGGCACAGTATTCATCGATCTCACTGCAGCATATGATACGGCCTGGCGAATTGGTATTATATATAAGCTGTTCAATGCAATACCTTGTAGCACCATCTCGCCTTCAATTAACAACATGCTGAGTAATCGTGTATTCATAGTTCATTTAAATAATTCTTGTAGTAGGTCCAAAATGCTACCTTCGCTACCTGTGTTAAGCAATATCGCTTCACATGCACTCAGACGCTCGTATGCGCTCATACGTGAACATAGAAAGGTAACCAACAACATCACATTACCCTTGCACGAATATTACGGATACCACACTAGTTGTCGATTGAAGTCAAGAAAGCCTTCCCACAAAACTGCCAGCAACCTGCTGGCAACTAATTTTAATATCTTGGATGCCTGGACACCTCCTGGAATCATTACAACACACTTGGTTTTCTATTACTAACCCGACTTCTACTGAACCCGGTTTCGATCTGCCACGTCATACCTGGACTACACTAAACCGAATAAGAACGAATCATGGACGTTGTGCTGATTCTTTCTACAAGTGGGGTATTTCAGAGTCCCCTCAATGTGACTGCGGAGCTCTAACACAAACCATAAAACACATTGCAACTGTGTGTCCAATTCGACGATACAATGGCGACATCTAAGACATCCATTTGGCAACTCCCGATGTAGTAGCATGGATAGACTCACTCGATGTAAACATCTAATGTTCAAATGTACTGCCCAATGTTCAAATATTTTACTTTTTAACTAAAAGACGTGCAATCAAATCGATTGTAAGATCATTTAATTTGTATTCATGTTTTGTTTTAGGTAGATTTCATAGTAAAATCTACCTATTTACTTCGGTCTAAAAGACCTAAGTATTACATTCATGAGCGAAAAGTGAAATTCTTACCCCCACTTTTTTTGGCATTTCTCGACGTTTAAGGACCTACTGATTCTAAAAAAGCAAAAAAAATGTATGTCTGTCTGTCGGCCGGCCTGCCGTCGGTCCGTCTGTCATTAACTACGCTGCATTGAAAACCGCTAAAGGGATTACAAAAATTTTTTTCTAAAAATAGGTATACTCAAGGGACAGGTCCGAAAGGACTCAGGGTTCGATAACTGTACCAGGAGTGTGTCAAAAAAATCATTATGTGTGTCAAAAATAGCAAATTTTCATATTTTGGCTTAAAAAACGTTCATTTTAAGTGATTACGAGTAGGAACATTAAATTTGGAGAAATCTTGATGATAGGGATTGGTATGTGAGATCACAAACTAGATTATTGCATTATAATTTTGTCAAAAACATGCTGGCAAGTGTGTCAAAAGAAAGATTTTTATTTATTTTTTTACCCAATTTTTGGAAAAAAATAACATTAATAATTTGTTTGAATTTTATTATTATTATTGAGAATTATGGTATTATAAGTTTGTCAAAAAAATAATGTCAAGTGTGTCAAAAAATGATTTCATTTATTTTTTTTCCCAATTTTTTGGGAAAAAAATGTAGCTGTTTTTATGACGTATATGTAATTGCAAATGAAATTGGGCATGAACATTTTTGAATTTGTTATAGTTTTTTAAATATTTTTGGAATTTTGAAAAAAGTTTGTATTTTTGATTTTGTAATAATTTTTGCAATATTTTTAGAATTTTGGAAAAAGTTTTAATTTGTGATTTTGTAAGAATTTTTGGAATATATTTAGAATTTTGAAAAATTTAAAATTTTTGATGTTATTATAATTTTTGGAATTTTGAAAAAAATTTCAATTTTTGATTTTGTAATAATTGTTGCAATATTTTTAGAATTTTGGAAAAAGTTTGAATTTTAAAGAATTTTTGGAATATTATTGGAATTTAGAAAAAGTTTAAATATTTAATTTTATTCTAATTTTTTGAATATTTTTGGAATTTTGAAAAAAGTTTGATTGAAGAACAAAGAGTTTTATGTTTGTTATACATCGCTGCCCAAAACTAAAAACCATGTCCTCATAAAAGTTTTTTGCCGAAAACTATATCAAAATCCTTAACCCAGACTGAAGTCTTGATAACTCAGCGCTGTGAGATTTCAGCCTCCATATTTTAAGTTTTATTTTTATTCTTTTTATTTACAAAAACCATACGCTAAATAAAAACTAGTTTACAAATTTTGATCTTTTTTTGTGAGTAAAACCCGACTTTTCTTGTGGATTTTGGCGTGCTGAACACGAATATCATATTCATTTTTTAGGTTTGCTCTTGCTTTTGAGATAATCACGATAAACCTATTTTTCCGGTGAAAAAGGTTATTTCGGTTTTTGGATTGCATATTTTACAAAACAAACAAATTCAATGTATTAATCAAAGAAGTGCATAGTAAAGATGGTAACAAACATTTTGAGCTACTTTTTTAAAAATCCATCAAGGATTATGGAAGTTACATTCGAAAAATCTGAAAAAAAATCAAAAATTAACGTTTTTTAAAAATTTTTCCTTATTCAACGAAATGAATTTTGAACAAACAATGTTTGTAAATTTTTTAATTATTTGGAGCCTATGGTAAATTTAATATTCTTTTTTTAAAATTAAAAAACACTAATTTTGGTGCAGGTTGCTTTGGTGCAAGTTATTCAGGTTTTTCCAAAAAAGGCAAAACTAAAAATTTGGAAAAAAAAATTTTTTTCTAAGAATAATTTAAATTCTGCAACATAATTGATTTATATTTAAGTTGTTATAGAGATTTTCAAATAAAAACTGCGAGCCATTTTGAGTTTTCCTTATTGTAACCGCGTTTTTATGTATTTTTCTTTTCTTTTTGTGCCACATCGTAAATAATATTTTACAAGCTCAGTCGTTCTCAAACATCAGTTAAGAATTCTTTGAAAATAGTGAAGTGTAAAGTACAATTTATTTAAATGGCTTCTCAAGAAGTTTCAAGTGAAAAATAGTAAAAATTCATTTTGTTTTATTTGTGAAATTTGCATATTACATCCTGCGAAAAAAATCCACATATAAGAATTGCATACCTTCGTTACTTTGGCATAAAACTGAATAAAAATAAACCGTGGATGTCGAAAAATAGTTATATCAACTGCAACTTAACACATTCAAGATGGTACAATAGAGAAAATGTTTATTAAACGTTGTGTTACGGCCAGATTTTAACCATAACTCGCAATTTTAGCTCGAAAATTGTATAACAACTCATATATAAATCACTTATGTTGTAGAACTTAAATTATTCTTAGTAAAAATTTTGTTTTCCAAATTTTGAGTTTTGATTTTTTTTTTGGGAAAACTTGAATAACTTGTGGTAACCTGCACCAAAATGCTTTTTAACTTTAAAGAAAGGATATTGAATTGACTGTGGGCTCCAAAAAGCAGGGTTGTAACGTATAATACGGTAACGTATAAAACACGTATTTAACGTACGTATAAAACGTATAAAACGTACAGTAAAAACACACAATTATTTACGTTTTACACCGTATAAAAGTAAAATCCTTAATAAATAAAAATACATTTATCGCAGGCTTATTATTCATCGTACTCGTAATATTTAATATTTATAAAGCCTAGATTTCGGGACTAATAGGAACAGTTGCTCTAGAAAATATAGCGTCGTCATGATAATTTCTTACCCAACTATTCCTATGAGTTCAGAAACTTTCTACATTTAACGTAAATGCTTCTTTTCAAAATATAATTATTTATTTTCAAAACAAATTTAGTCTGTAATAATTTGACATTTCCAACCATACCTATTATTCATCAATGACCAAAATTGAATTTACTCAATAAACTTTTCAATAAACTTTTTCGTTTGACGTAAATACATATTTTAACTATTACAACTTTTGTATAAAAAGAAGATTTGATCTGCAAGAACCTGTTATTTTCAAACTGTCTCTATTAATTGGAGGTGGTGCAACCCGGATTCATACAACAAAATTTTATTAAATCTCTCTAAATCATCTCTTTAATAATCTCTAATAATTTCCCTAACTACTATGAAAAAAATGACATTTATTCTGCAACAACATAATATTTCCCAGCTGTTCTTATCAGATGGGAGGAGCTGAAGTTGGATTGAACCATATTTTATATATTCAATAACATTTCATGATGCAAAATAATTAAGTTCATGAGCGAAATGTGTCTAATCAAAATGTTTCTTATTAAGTAAATGTTGGAATCAAAATGAAAGAAAATCATATAGTATACGTGTTGAAAAATTCAAAAATAATTTAATTGCTTGAGTTTAAGTGCTCAAAAAAATCTCTAATGTATAATTCAAAATTCAAATCTAGTGAATTAAAAATTATTAACCAGTTTAATGTACAGTAACATAGTCTTTCGTATAAAGTATAAAAATATACATTCAAATAACATCTAGAATTTAAATAGTTTTTGTTATAAATTATAAAATATATATATATATATATATATATATATATATATATATATATATATATATATATATATATATATATATATATATATATATATATATATATATATATATATATATATATATATATATATATATATTTTATAACTACGTAATTATATTTTTACTAAAATATATATATTTTTACTAAAAATATAATTAATATCTGAAGTAAGAAGTATTTTTAATTTTTTATGAATGAATTTCAAAAACAAAATCATATTATACGTTTTAGACGTTTTATACGTTACGTATTATACGTGTAACGTATAAAACGTTTTATACGTGTATATTAGCAACCCTGCCAAAAAGTTAAAAAAATTAACAATCATTGTTTGTTCAAAATTTATGGCGTTGAATATAGAAAAATTTAAAGAAAAAAACATAAATTTTTTATTTTTCTTTTCAACTTTTTTCGAGTGTAACTTCCATAATCCTTGATGGATGTTTTCAAAAAGCGTTCAAAATGTTTGTTATAGTATCTTTACTATGCACTTGCTTCATTAATATATTAAATTTGTTTGTTTTGTAAAATATGCGCTCCAAAAACCGAAATAACCTTTTTGTTCACCGAGAAAATTGATTTTTCGCGAATATCTCAAAAAACAAAAGCTTAGCTAAAAAATTGAATATAAAAGTCGTGTTCAACAGGTCAAAATCTATAGGAAAAATTGGGTTTTATATGGGGAAATTTTTCTTGTAAACTGGTGTAATCAATTTCAGTTTTTGCCAAAAAATTGGTTAAAAAAAAATGAAAATCATTCTTTTGACACACTTGACAATATTTTTTTGACAAACTTATAATGCAATAATCTAGTTTTTGTCTCACATACCAATTCCGACCATCAAGATTTATCCAAATTCAATGTTTCTACTCGTAATCACTTAAAATGAACGTTTTTTAAGCAAAAAATGTGCAAATTTCTTTGTTTTGACACACTTGACGATATTTTTAACACGATTTTTTTAACACATTTCCGGTACATTTATCGAATACATAATTCGGCTATTACCATGGAGTATACTTATGTTTAGAAACAACAATTTTTCAGTAGGTTTTTTAGAATCCTAAAGCGTCGTGATATGCCAGAAGTGGGGGTGAGAATTTCACTTTTGGCTCGAGAATGTAACACTTAGGTCTTTCAGACCGAAGTAACATGTATTCCTTGCGAAAAAATTGTATACATTCTAGCAGTTTAGCGGTTTTTTGTTTCCAGTATCCATTTAATAAATTTTAAAAAAAAAATATCCAAATGGATACAAATGTATCCAAGTGGCAACCCTGGGTGAAACATAATGAATAATTGTAAATAAAATCCCTTGTCATAGTATTTCACAATTAAGTTTTTATTATTAATAAATTAACTACTTCTTCTGTCTGAAAGACCTAAGTATTACATTACATTCTCGAGAAAAAAGTGAAATTCTTACCCCCACTTTTTTGGCATTTTTCGTCGTTTTAGGACCTACTGATGCTAAAAAAGCAAAAAAAATGTGTGTCTGTCTGTCGGCCGGCCGTCACAACTGGCGAAATCTAAAAAAACCAGTGGAGGGATTTCAAAAATTTTTATTTCTAAAAAAAGGTACACTCCATGGTAAGCGCCGAAAGCACGATGTGTTCGATAACTGTACCGATAACAGTTTGTCAAAAATCGTCAAGTGAGTCAAAACAAGGAAATTTGCATATTTTTTGCTGAAAAACGTTCATTTTAAGTGATTACGAGTAGAAACATTGAATGTGAAGAATTCTTGATGGTCGGGATTGGTATGTCGGACCGAAAACTAGTTTATTGCATTATCAGTTTGTCAAAAAATATTGTCAAGTGTGTCAAAAGAATGATTTTAATTTTTTTACCCAATTTTTTGGAAAAAAATTAAAATTAATTATTTGTATGATATAAAATACATATATTATTATATTTATACGTGATTTTCAGGTTAAAAATCCACATTATATTACATATAGTGATTTTATAAATTTTAATATTTATGAAACTATAACAATTGATTACATGGAGATTCGAATAGTTAAATTTTGTAAAAATTACTCGTTTAACCGGTCTCCGGTCCCTACATTTGTTTCTCCTTTATCTCCATTTAGGAGCATAGGGCGTCTACTAGACTGGACCATCTGACTCTGTTGGGGGCAATCGCTTTCAGTTCACTCCATGTCTTGCCAATTAGTTTTGCTTCAGCTAGCACCGTTTTCTTCCACGTCATGGTTGATCTTCCAACTCTCCTTTTACCTTGTGGATTCCACTCTAGGGACATCCTTGTTATGTCTTCAGGTGATTTCCTCAGTGTATGTCCTATCCATCACCATTTCCTTTGTTTTATCTCGGTCTCAATATCTAACTGCTCTGTCTGCCGTAGAAGTTCCTGATTACTGATGGTGTTCGGCCAGAAGCATTTGAACAGCCTTCTCAGGCTCTTTTGATAGTTTATAAAATTTGTCTCTCTTTTTCATTAATACAAGTAGATTGTTGGAAAACCATGGTTTTTTAACGCTGAATTGAGTTGGTCGCTCGCTAGTTCTTAAGTTCTAAGATATAAATTCGATAATTTTGTTAGAAAAATCATTAAAATCAACATTAGAGCAATCTATACTGAAGAGAAATTCATTCAGTTTGGACAGATGTATATACTCATGAAAAGATTTTTCCTTAGTTTTATTTCTATTATCTTTCAACATAAATATGTAGTACCGTATAAGATGTTGCATTTGATTCCAGGTATCGAGATTAGGTGATCCAGGATGGTATTCAATGCATTAGACTGTCTAGTGAAAAATTTAGGACTAATTTTGTTATGAATTGTTAAATTGTTGGTCTTTATAATGTTTTTGTAACTACAAATAACATTATCATGCTCATTCAAAAGATTCAAGTTAAAGTTACCAACTATAATTGAATTGTTAAATCTATCGAGAATATTGTCTAAGTTACTTAGAAATATGTAGTTATTTGTATGGGGTGGTTTATATATACCATTTAAGTTTATGTTTAATCTCTTAGAATAAATTACAAGGGCTGCATTCTCTAAAATAGTTTCTGAGCGCAATAATTGACTATTTAAGTCTGATTTTGAAAAGATACTAATGCCGCCACCAGATCTACTGTCGCGTGTGTTATGAAACGCATCATATCCGCTATTGTTAAAGAAACGAGCGCTGTCACTATCTAAAAAGGTTTCCACTAGTACAATAAAATGAATACTTACGTCAAAACCAATAATAAGTTCTTCGAATTTTCCAAGTTTATTCGAGAGCCTATTAATATTGACATAAAATATATTAATTTGTAATCCATCTGTGTACGTGCTTATATGCGTTTTGTAATCATTCAGATCATAAAAATGTCTGTCATTTCGAATATCTTCATCAAAGTTTATATCATCATCAAAATTTTCATTAGAATTGATCATATCCACTCCCTACAACAATTAAAATAAAAAACACTAGAATAATTAAAATTAATACAAGAAATAGGTATGAGTGTTCAACAACAACAAAAAAATATATAACTATGAATAAATTTTTAAAGTGGTTGTGAAGAACCAGTAATTCCATAAATACTTGAGTTTGCTTTTATTATGAGCGAAAATAAAACAAAAACAGCTGTTCCTAATCAAATGTTTTCAATGTCATTGATATTGCGTACGATTTTGGAGGCATCATCTTGTTTGATTTTCATATAAATATTCTCATGATTAAACCAGCAGTAGATTATTTTGTTGATCTTCTTTAATTCCCGTAGTTTATTTAAAATTTCAACATTTTGAGGAGTAAGCTTGTGATTAATAAAAATTTCCTTATCTGGGTTGGTAGGTTTCTCAGTTATTTGCTTAAGTAGGAGAGGACCTTTATTTTTCTTCTTTATCATTAAAGTTTCTTTAACTTCGCGATTTCTAAATTTTAGTATCAGCTGATTTCCATTTCTTTCTTTTGATCGACTACTATGCCCACCTCTAACTTGCTTGAAATAACTAGCAATAATATTGACAGTCCCAAAGTTATATAATATATCTAACTTGTATATTATTGCATCCTTTGATTGTACATTGTTAGGTAGCCCTGAAATCATGACTTCATTCATAATTTGTTGCTGTTTTAAAAAATTTACTGCAGGCTTTAGATATTTAATTTCATCTCTGGCCATTTTAAGTTCGACATCATGATTTTCAACCGTCTTTTTGGTTTTAACATGATCAAGGCTGACTACTTTAATTTTAGTTGAAAGTTTGTTATAATTATGTTTCAATGACTTATTCGATTCAACTATAGCGGTAATAATATCAGCATTAGATGGATTTTGTATAGAAAGAAATGTTTCCAACATATTGTCACTGTTGTTTGACTTTTCAGCAACATTTGTTGATGGAGGTGTTCCAGATACTGCGTAAGGCTTCGCTGGAGGCATGATTTAATTATTATTTGAGACACTACTCTGTTATTAATACCATTCTGTTTATAGCCGCACTAATATTTTGCGTTTACGTAGCGATCAGAGTAATTTTATAAAGATTTTCACAGTTTATTTATATATAAAGTTTTCACAGTTTAGTATCAGCAACTTTCTAGTATTTATATTATTCACTTTATAATTTTTAATTTATTACAAATCACAGCAACCTTACTCGAACGCTAGTTTGAATGATTAAATTAACACAACAACGTTTGTAGCAGGAATAAATTAATGTCGAATTCTTTTTGCCAAAAAACTTGCTCTAAACACGCCCATTTTTGATCTAGATCAAGTTTTTTTGACATAACGTGTTCTATTTGAAGAAAAAAAGTGATTTTTTTTGCCCTAAAAACTTTTGTTTGAATCTAGATTTTTAGCTAGAGCAAGCATAAAATACAATAAAGAATACAAATACATTTAAAAAATCTGTCAAAATTAGTAAACAAACAAAACGTCATTTACTTATTATTTTTTTTAATAGTAAAATTGTTACTTTTTAAATAAAATATTGTTTAAATCGTGTTTTAAATTAAAAATTAATAATAAACTAATTAAATACAATTAATTACAAAAATATTCAATGACAGTTCACAAATACAACTACAAAACTAGATCATATTTTTGCATGTTCTTTTTATGAAAAAAAAATCACTTTTTCACTCTGGACAAAAAGAATTCGACATAAGTTTGCCGCAAACACAATATCTCGAGTCTCGACACTCTTATGTCGAATTCTTTTTGTCCAGAGTGAAAAAGTGATTTTTTTTTCATAAAAAGAACATGCAAAAATATGATCCAGTTTTGTAGTTGTATTTGTGAACTGTCATTGAATATTTTTGTAATTAATTGTATTTAAGGATGTATAGATAGTCAAATCGCATAGTACATCTAATAAAATTTCAAACAAATTATTATATAAAAATTTCAATACACGAATGCTTTTTATCAATTACAACCATTTTCTATGATAGAATATTTCCAAAATATTATATAATTTCATAGTACTAAAATATATGTGTCTCTAATTTGACTACCGCTACTATACGTAAAGTAAATCTGGCAACGTCGCAGTCAGTCAAATATATTTATTATTTTAATTTAAAATTATTTTGATTTATTGTTGCGTGTCCTGTAGGAATAAATAAATATATTTATTATTTTATTTTAAAATCTGATTGTCACGATATCTTATTATGAACAAGAACGATGAGAAAAGACTTGCCTTTGACCGACACACACAACGTTGCCAGATTTTCTTACTGCAAATGGCGGTTAACTTCTCGGCGTATGCAGCAGATTTTATAAATTTTTAAATTGAATATTTACGTCTGATTGCCGGTGACACCGCTGTTTTTTGGGCTCAAAAAATCATAAATCGCACAGAGAAACTGAACGTAAGTTTTTTTTTCGGATGTCTTTGCAAGAACATTCTGAATTTTTAATTTTTCTAACAAATTTTGATACTTCCGCCGAATATAACAGAGTGAATGATAACTTTGAAATTGATTATTTCGCGAAAATTGTCGGTGAGATCTAAATTTTTTGATTCCAATCGATGCAGGAACGTTTATTCTGTAATATATTTTAAAATCCGACGTAAATCTTTGATTTCATAAATGTTATATACATCCTTAATTAATTAGTTTATTATTAATTTTTAATTTAAAACACGATTTGAACAATACTTTATTTAAAAAGTAACTATTTCACTATTTAAAAAAATAATAAGTAAATGGCGTTTTGTTTGTTTACTAATTTTGACAGATTTTTTAAATGTATTTGTATTCTTTATTGTATTTTATGCTTGCTCTAGCTAAAAATCTAGATTCAAACAAAAGTTTTTAGGGCAAAAACAATCACTTTTTTTGTCAAATAGAATACGTTATGTCAAAAAAACTTGATCTAGATCAAAAATGGGCGTGTTTAGAGCAATTTTTTTGGCAAAAAGAATTCGGCATTAGTTTACTTAGAGACAAATTCAAATAATTTTATAAAGTTTATTAAAATTTGCCAAGTGTTTATATTATTTATTTTATAATATTTTAATTTTCACAACTCACAAACCAACCTTATTCGAACGCCATTTTGTTCAATTATGACTATCATTATTGATTGTTTCCAATCAATGTGAAATCAATGGCTGACATTTGGTCAATTTTCATATTATGAGCTTCTTAAGTTGTCAAAAATAATTAAAGAAAGACAACGATAGATTGTTTTGCTTATGAGAGCACTCCTCGTGCTTCTCATGAAACACATAATCTATACTAAACGGTAGCGCTTCATAACACTAAGTCAAATTTCATAGGGTCATTAAACATTGATTTGACATTGACAGTTCGTTTCTTCGAGCTTGTTTAAAGGCTCGTTTCTTTGAGCAAGCAACAGCGTGCCATCATTAAGGAGTATTCCATAGCTAAGATTGAGGGTGCTACGGTTAACTGACTATAGTTGATCCGCCTGCACCCTCAAGATATCTACTTGGCTAGTGATATCTCACTACTATTGCCAGTGGTATGTGATGTGTCACATGTTAACTCATATGCCAATAGCAATAGCATTAAAAAATTAATAAAAACTGATCCCTTCAAGAGGATTCCTTTAAAATAAAAAGAAGTTTCTGGCTTTAATAGAAATAGAACCTGTAAAAAAATTTCAGCCAAATCAAAAATGTGCTTGTCAGATTTTGTCCAAATCTGTCCCATAATTGAAACGAACTGCGAATCAGGAAGAAGAAAATTTTAAGTTATTTTATTTGTCTCATTTATCGAATAATTGTGGTATGGACGAGTGTATTCAATACCGACTTTCAAATACTTGGTGCTCAGATGTTCTCGTTTTTTTCACATTCTTGAATACCCACCCGACCCGATTTTATCATAAAAAACGTAGGTATTTGATTGACGACTAAATTTGGAAAATGAGCCAACAAAAGATTCTGCGATTCTAAAACATACGGCGGCAACGCAATCAAATTCATTATAATATGAAATTAATATAAAAAGACGAAAAGTGTAACTAAGGGTTTTTTCCAAGAATGTTTTTAAAAAATTGCAATACTAATTATCTTAAAAATCGCTTTTCTGTTATCTGTACCATTTTAATATCAAACTAAGAATGTTAAACTTTCAAGAAGTAGAATAAAATAATTTAAAATTAAAAAGAAAACTTCTCTAAAGTTTGACCAAAACAAACTGATCAAAACCGAAAAGAGACAAATGTAGGCAAGTTGCCTGCCATACATATAAACATATAAACATATAAACAAAACAATTTTATTAAGAAAAAACTGAATGAACTCCCACAGGTCCAATGTATTTTTTAAAGTATACATCCTATCAATCAAATAATAAAAAAGTTGAACCAGCAAAACATCTCCTTATTCTTGGGAGTCACAATTTCTAATGACTTATACTCAACTAGCATTCTAACTTCTTTTAAAACACTTAACAGTTTCACTAGTTTGAAGGTGGGGACCTTCATAGTTTCTTTAAAATTTCTAATTGGTTTCGATAAAGGCCTGATTCCTGAGAAGGCCTGGACTGAAATCTTCGGAAATAACTTCGGTATGGTCTGGTCAATTTTTTTATAAATTATTTATTTAGCGTATGGTTCTTTTTTGTGATACAGGAACATAACACATTAAAACTTATAAAACAAAACATGTATAAACATTAAAAATATAATCGATTTGATTTTGCGTCTGTAGAAGTAAAAGTAAGAAAAAGTAAAATAGACGAACATTGAGCATTAAATATTTACATCGAGTGAGTCTATAGCGAGACTACATCGGGAGTAGCCAAATGGATTTCTGTGGTGTCTAATTAGACACACAGTTGCAATGTGTTCTATAGCTTGTTGCGGAGCTCCACAGTCACATTATTCATGATTTGTTCTTATTCGGTTTAGTGTGCTCCAGGTATGGCGTGGCAGATCGAAACCGGGTTGAGTAGAAGTCGGGTTAGTACTAGTAACGCCAGGTGTGTTGTAATTATTCCAGGAGGAATCCAAGATATTAAAATCAGATGCCAGCAGGTTGCTGGCAGTTTTGTGAGGAGGCTTTCTTGACTTTAGTCGACAAAGAGTGTGGTCACCGTAATATTCTTGCAAGGGTAACGTGATGTTGTTGGTTACCTTTTTATGTTCAAGCATAAGAGCATGCCGATGCGTGAGTGCAGGTTAAGCGATATTACTTAACACAGGGAGCCAAGGGAAGGGAGTGGACCTGGTAGTACCGTACGCATCGTCGCCTGAAGCTGGGAGTCCACTTTTTGAGTATGTATGCTATTCAGCCAGACTGGAACTCCGTACTCAGCCACTGTTAGAGGGTAGCTGGAGTGGCACCCCATGTCGTCTCGGCCAGTTTGTATAGTATATTGTTTCTCGTATTAAGATTTTTTGACGTATTCTCTAGGTGGAGTTTGAAGGAAAGAGTTGTAACGAGAGTAATGCCAGGTAGTTTGGTTGTTGATTATATTTAACGACAGTGCCATTAAATACCACTGATAGTTCATGTTTTGCCATTTTGTTGTTTAAAAGGAAGCATGAGCTCTCGGTTTTTGTTAGATTGGAAAATAAGCTCCACGTTCGAAAATAGTTATTCATTTTTGCCAGGTTACTTGAAAGTAAATGGGCTGGCTTAATGGATACCTGGCTTAAGTATCGCTATCACTTTCGTAGTTAAAAAATGTCTTGGCAGATTGCCTGCCGGTTACTGGGCTATTCGAGAAAAATTTAACTAGCCATTTTTTTAAATTTTTTCCCGCATTTTAGGGATTTCTGGGAAAATACCATCGTACCCAGCTGCTTTTCCGATTTTGGTTTGGGACAGAGCTGAATCTAGTTCTTCACTACTGAAAGAGGTCGCACATACTCGGATGGAGACGGGCAATTTCACTTCATTTCTCTTTAGTTATGTTTAATGGCTCTCTTGTGAAGCCGACTGTTAGAAAAGCGAGGAATGTTTACGGTATGGTTTGCAATGTCCTCTGGATTTATTTTATTATAAGCATGAACAATTGACTTTAAGACACCCAGTTTCCGAAGGAGACTCCATGCTTCCCGGCTTGAATGGGCAAAGTGAATGTTGTCAACAGTGTCAATTCACTTTAGCTTCCTCGCGGCATCCAGTGTCTGTGAGTATAGTAAGTAATTAGCCACGTCTGCTTCACCACTACTAAGGTACTCCTTATACAAGTTATAGCTTTGATAACGTGGTTCTAATAGATCTTTTTTAAGCAATCTTACCGAAGCTAAAATATGTAACAAAAATATTATAATAGTTTTTGTATTTCTACTTCCTATTTCTATTTTGTAACATCATTATTGTTATTGCTGTGTTATTTTATTATGAATATGTATGTTTTAATTAAAGTTTTTGCTGACGATCGGATCAGGATTCGAGCTTGGGTCCTTCGATGCTTTGACCTGCATGCTATCCAATGAGTTAATTTTGAATGTTAAGATATAACAATGGTTTTTATAAGACTTCTATGAGACTTTCATATAACATTTAACTTTAATTAAAATGTAGAAAAAATACTATAATTCAGGGGTTTACTTTTTATATAAAAAAGAATGTGGCATGTCCAAATAGCAAACTAACTTCTTAATTTTGAGTTATACCAGCTTAAGCTTCGCTAATGCTTCTAAGTGGAAACTAGTTAAATTTTACTTCTAAACTGTTTCGATAAAACTTCCACAGGAAAGCTTTCCCACCACTTTAGTGAAAGTTTCTAAAATAATTATATATTTAATATTAGAAGCCTTACCGAAACTTATCTAAACAACTTTAAACAAAGCTTCCGAAACAAGGTTATAAGGTAAGAAGTGATCGCTGTCATTAGAATTGAAGTAGTTTCTATTGTAACTGTTAAAAGTTCCTATGGATGCACAGCGTCATAGTCTAAAATTATATTCAATGTCAAGACTTAAGATGTTTTACCGAGCATGTTTGCAAATATGACATATGCTAATCTGGCGGAAGTTATTGCTTCTATTTCAACCATAGAAGCTTATTCGAAATTGAATATGCGACGGCCATTTCGTTTAAATCAAAATAGTTTTCTGGATTCGGCTGTTTTTGTTTTTTTTTTAATGAATTATTTACCCATATGAAAAATATTTCTAAATAATTCATTAAAAAACAAAAACCGCCGAAAACACAATACTATTTTAACTTTTAAGTAATATAAAATATTCTTTTTTAACTACTAACTTGAGAAATCGTCATTATTTACTCGAATGCCCCATTCAGAAGTAATTTTTCTCAAGCTAGGTCAATAATAATAACAAACTATTACCTAGGTTAATAATGACAAATTTTCTTTTATTTTTGATTGAAATGAACAAAAAAACATAAACAAATAATAATTGCATTGCTTTGTTTCGTTTTATTTGTATGAAACTAAACTTCCAGGCTACTTGATATTTTAAGATATTTAAAAAATGAAATGGAAAATGACTAATATAAATATCAAATGAAAGCAAATATGATAATTAGTGTTAGTAGTTAAAAAAATTCTATATATACCTCGGTTGAGAAGACTAATATAGACCTCGAACATTATATCCCTCGGCGCTACGCGCCTCAGGATCTAAAAGTTCTCGGTCAATAATAGCCTACTTCTCAACCTTGTTATATAATGTACTATTTTTAACTACTAACTTGAGAAATCGTCATTATTTACTCGAATGCCCCAATGAGAAGTAATTTTTCTCAAGCTAGGTCGATAATAATAACAAAACATTACCTAAGTTAATAATGACAAATTTTTCCTTTATTTTTAATTGAAATGAACAAAAAAACACAAACAAATAATAATTGCTTTCCTTTATTTCGTTTTATTTGTATGAAACTAAACTTCCAGGCTACTTGATATTTTAAGATATTTAAAAACTGGAATGGCAAATGACTAATATCAAAATCTAATCAAAGCAAATATGATAATTAGTGTTAGTAGTTAAAAAAGTTCTATAAATACCTCGGTTGAGAAGACTAATATAGACCTCGAACATTATATCCTTCGGCGCTACGCGCCTCAGGATCTAAAAGTTCTCGGTCAATAATAGCTTACTTCTCAACCTTGTTATATAATGTACTATTATCGAATCTTGAAACAGTTGAAAAATGAAGTCAACTAGATTTTGGAATGGAGAAAATTTAAAAATTATTTGTTAAGTTTTATAAATAATGATATACGAATTTTCTATAAATTTCTGAGAACTCAACTCGTCAGTGGGTACAGAGTTTTTCAATTTTTTTGCTCTATTAAAATAATGTACAGCAAATGGATTGTGTGATATATCATTGTTTGTATTATTATTGCTTTATAATTATATAACATTCTCAAAAAAACTGCGTTCATCAACATCAACATCGTATGCATTTTGTTGTGACACCTTTTGGAATTCCAATAACACAACGCTTTTTATTTAAAAAAAATATATTGGTCAAACAAAGCTGTCAGTACTGTAAAAGTTAATGATTAAAAAATATAACTGCTGATGTTGCTATTCCTAAAACATTTGAATCAATAAAACAAGGTCTATAAAAAGATACAAAATCTTTTAAGATCGTAATTATCTCAGATTATGATTTCAGCGTTAAAAAACCTATTGAAAATGCATTTGCCACATACCTATTTATATAAAAAGTAAGCCCCGAATTAAACTATCTTTTTTGCTTCTAAATTAAAAAACTAAATGTTATGAAAGTGTTATATAAAGCCTCTGTTATTGTAATTACTATCTAACATATTTAGTTCCATCTTAACATTCAAATTAACCGATTGGATAGTGTGCAGGACAAACGATAATCTTCAACTTTTTTTCATTCCACTCTAGTTGACTTGATTTTTTCGACTATTTCAAGACTCTTTCAAGAATAAAGAATATTTAATGTTGTGAAAAATATTCATTAAAAAAACAAAAACCACCGCTAACACAATACTATTTTGATCTAAACAAAATGGTTGTCACATATTCAATAAACTTCTATATAGTTGAAATCAAAGAAGCAATAGTTTCCGCCAGCTTAACATCTGTTATTTTCGCATAACAGTCTCTGTAAAATTTCTAAAGTCTTGGTATTGAAGCTATTTTTTGACTATGAGAGCAGTGCTTCTATAAGAACTTTAAACAGTTACAACCGAAACCACTTCAATCCTGTCGTTCAGATAAGTTTTGGTATAGCTTTTAATGTTAAATATTAAAGTATTTTAATAAATTGAAGTATTAATCCATGCGACAGTAAAATGATCTATGCCATATGGTTTTAATTTAGTTATGAGATTTCTTTGCCACACTTTATCAAATGCTTTAGAAATATCAATTGAAATACTGAATGTTTCACCATGGTTCTCCAGAGATTTGTTACACAGATGGGTTACGTCTGTTGCATATCATCTGTTGCATGACTTCTATAAAAGCCATACTGCGTATAATCAATAACTTGTGATATCGTCCGTGGAGCCTGCAAATTTGTATAATCCTATTAGAGAATTATGATATTTAGGGTTCAACTCGAAAACTTTAATTCTCATGCATAAAAGTGAATTTCGAACATTTTTAAATTCTTGTACCTAATGCTGGTGATCTATCTCTCTATCGTTAAAGGTAATTTAACAGTTTTGAAAAATCTAAGGAAATACCTCAAATCCAGTCTACAGGATTACAGGAGTTAATATAAAACTTTTTCCCTTCAAACTTCAAGAAATGATATCAAAACATTCAAAGGGGTTAAACATCGACAAGAACTTCAGTCTGGACGGTATTTTTCATTCATACTGAAAGTTGGCAAGCGTCCATTACGTTGCATAAAGATTGCAAATAACGATGCTAGACCAAATATCTTGCTACAAAATTAAAATCTTTTAAATTTTTATGTTCAGTGGTAATATGGTATTTTTTAACATTTCAACAAATACCATCTAAGTTTTTAGCTTGTGATACCTTTACTACTCAACGAGTTTACTAATCATTCATTTACCTTCTTTATTTGCTGGTGTTATAGGCATATGTTATCGTAACGTACATATAGTTCGCTCGCATCTTATCTATCGAATTCTTCGCGTAGTTCCTAGACTTATTAAAATATTCTCGGTTTTAGAAGAATACTTATAAATAATCCCATGACGTATAACTACTTCTTCTTCCATTTTAAGAAGACCGGGCTATCACCATCTGGTTCCCGATTATTTATATAGCTTATAAGCCTCTTTTGTCATTTAATTAGATCTGCTGTTAGTTTTAGCTCCCCAACAGTTTCTGAACTGAGTGTTGGTAATGTCATTGTCATTGTCAAGACCTGCTAAACCATTTTTTTTTATAAAGTATAAACTAATTTTTTTTACCATTATATTCCATTAATTGGTCTTTCTCCTTAAATCATTTAAATATTATTTAGTAACGTGGGTTTTATTTAAAATCAAAGTTTATGTTTTTCAATGATTCTATCATCAATGTGGGCATTTGTATTTACAAAAAAAATTACAAGAATATATGAAAAATAAAGGTTGTGTAACTGTAACTTAAGAAATTAATTTTTTTTTCAATTTAATTTTTTGCAGAGACTTCAAATATGGTGTTCCATCAAAACTAGGTGGGTGGAATGTAATGACATCATCAGAATTAAGTAATGATGGTAAAATGCACACAACACATAGATTAGCAACAACTGGCGGTGATTAAATTTTAGTTATTTTCACAAATGTATTTTTATTAAAATGTGATTCTATTGTAGGTGTTCATGATATAAAAGATGGTCAAGCGAAATTTTCTGGAAAAAATGAAAAAATTTCATCTGTTGTTTTTGACGGAGACAAAAAGAATTTTACAACATCATCTGGTGAGAATACAAATACTGTCTTAGAAGAAAATATTGTTCAAGGCGATGAACATAATAAAAGAATTGAAAATAAGAAATCAACTGTCACATCTTCATCATCTGTAATCCGATCAAACTATCAAACATTGCCCGAAGATTTCGATAAAAATTTAGTACAACCTGATCATAACCGCCTAGAAAATGAATTTTCTGAAATTCATAAAAGTGGATTATGTGATAAACAGAACATTAATTCTAATCGTAATACAACGATCAAAAATACATCTACAAACCAACACAATGTTAACACTTATGTAAACCAAGGAGGTGGGCAGTTAATTTCACGCACTGTAGAATATCCTGATTCTGTGACAAAGGTCGTAAAAGAAGTAAAAGAATTACCTGATGGATCAACGGTCACCACAACCAAGTATGAAAGTATATCGGCTAACGCAGAGTCATGGACATCAAGTACGAATAATAAGTCAAATGAAACATCACGTTTTGTAACGGAGGGCATTGCTAATGATTCCGTCAATCAACGTGAGCAAAATAAAAGTTTACGGAATAATAATCCCTTCGACGATAGTGACATCTTTGAACGAATAAATAAAAACACATTAAAAAAAATAGTTGAACATTCTAATGATCGTTGTGATATATCAAATCGATTTGATAAAAATATTCATATCGATCGTCCACGTTATGGAAATGTTGATGTTGATAGTAATGAACAATTCACAACATATGTTGATCGTCATTGTGATGTTATTAAAGATAAAAATAGTACAACACAGATTGATCGAACAAGAAAAGTAATTACTAACAACGACGACAGTGTCAATCGTCGAACGATTATTAATCAAGAAAGTAGAACAACTTATATTGATGATGGTAAAAATGCAACAGATTTGGACAACCAATCATATATCGATGATGATAATCACTCTGAATATAGTGAATATCAAACAAAAAGCAGTTCAAATAAAGTGTACGATCAACGTGACCATAGATCATATGTCCAACATGAAAGTCGTGGACCAGCTGGAAAACCTTCACGGCCGGATATAAATCGCCAAACCCCAGTGAAAGATAACCAACCTATTCGCACGGCGTATCCAACTACAACAACTGATCGTGATACTAAATACGCAAATGATAATGAGCAATATATTTCTGTTCATGATAACCGTAAACCAGCCGGTAAACCTTCCGAGCCAAATCAAAAACGAACTCCAGATGAAGATAACGAATCAATTCGAGCTGAATATCAAACAACTGTAGATCGTCACACACAAAATGTGGTGGATGACGAAAGATATAATTCCGTTCACGACAATCGCAGACCGGCTGGTAAACCTTCCAGATCAGATCAAAAACCAGCTTCAGAAAGAGACAACGAAAGGGTTCGAACTGAATTTACAACATCAAACAAGGATCGTCATTTACAGAGGGTTCCAGATGATGAACAATATATTTCGATTCACGAAAGTCGTGGGCCTGCTGGTAAATTTTCCAGACCAGATCAAAAACGAAGTCCAGACAAAGATAGCGAACTAATTCGAACTGAAGTTAAAACGTCGATTAATGCCCAAAATTTACAAAATGTGTTAGATGATGAACAATTTATTTCAGTTTATGGCACTCGTGGGCCTGCCGGTAAACCTTCCAGGACAGATGGCCTAGCTAGTAAGCTATCACAACCAGAATATGAAAACCACCACTCAAAACGAACTTCAGAAAATGAAACTGAAAAAATTTACACTGTATATAAAGATCGTGAACCAAATATACGTCACAATGAAAATTTGCCTGAAAGAAAAACAATTAACATTCAAGTTGTAACTCAAGATCTTGAGCGGCCGACTCAAAGACCAAGTCCGACTCGTGTAGAGAAAAAAAGTGTTGAAACTGAAATTGTAAGAAAACGAGTTAGTGTCGATGTGGATGCCAATCATGAGGCATTTGCTAGATCATTAAGATGTGTTTCACCAGTGTCTGACCGGGATAGTGTTCGTTCACATCGTAGCACAACTTCACTTAGAAGTAGTAGTAGTCCTGAGAAATACCGATCTCACCGTAGCAACTCGCGTGATACTGATATAAGTTTGATAAGTTCAAACACAGTAGTCAAAAGTGACAGAAATTATGATGATCGGCAGTCTATTATCAGTACTGCGCGAGCACCGCATGAGAAATCACGATCCCCAACAAAACAAACATCACCTTCAACACGAAAGCCAAATGAAACGCTTAAAAGTGAAAAAGTCATTTATATCCCTCAGCCAATTTTACAAAAATCTGATGATGTTGGACAACAAAAACATAAAACAAATCAAGTTACAGATCTTGATTGTGATACAAAAGCACAAACAAAGCCTAAACGAAAAGTATCGGAACCCCAAAAGGAGATACCAAAAGAACGTCCACTATACGTCCGTAGTGAGACTTACGAAGAACGATGTCGTAAAATCTTGGGAATGCCAAATGATAAGAAAACCTCAACAAAAAAATCTAAAGATATCATTACTGTTGTTTCAGACAATAAGGCTCGTGAATCTACCAAAAACCACGATATGGAATCTGAAACAAGTGACTACATTGATTCTGAAACTGAAATTAAACGAAAACCATCAACTCCCCAAATTCTAAAAAATAGAGATTCGCCAGCGGTACGAAAATCAAGTTTAAAGAATCAAACCGCTCATGAAACAAACATTGTTACTCAGCAAAGTAACAGAGAAATACCGACAGAGGAACCAAAGCTACCGCAATATTCGTCTGATCGTAAATCTAGTGTTGAAATTAAAATTGTGTGCACTAAAGAACATGATACTTGTAAAACAACTCCGGTAAATTCAACCAAACGTAAGCCCTACACCGAAAATAGCCCTGATGGTAAGCACAATGATCGACGGTTACCACAAAAATCAAACGATTTATCACCAAATCAACTAGAACATACCACACAAAATATTAATTTATTGACAAAAAAAAATCGAGAAGGTTATGAAAAAAGCGCTGATCGTTTAACTAAAAAGTCAAGATCACCGGCAGCTATATCTAATCAGAGGTCACCAACAAAACCAAATGATCTTTTACCTAATTGCAACAATCGTCAAACCACACCAGATTCTAGTCCTGATCGATATCCGTCAGACCGAAAATCGATTAAAAAATTACACGAATCGTCACCTGATCGCAATATATTAATAACAAAAACTTTTGATAAAACTCCAACTACAAAAACCCAAAAAAGCGTTCAATCTGATAATCAGCGAATATCTGACAGAAATAAACTTGAAACTAAAGAAACAATTGAAACGAAAACCAATATCGAGCAAAAATCAATTGAACCAATTTCTGATCATCTTTCGGAACGTCCACATTCTCCTGAATTCAGTTATAAACAGAAACCAACGAGAGATAACCAATCATATACACATTCAACGGATGGTAAGGCTATAACCACAGACGTTATTGAAACGAATATACCTGAGCCAATATCAAATGAAACTGTAACAGATATTAAAACACCATACGATCGTCTATCATTAGAAACTCCTAGAATCCCTAGTGCCGAAACCACGACCAGCGAAACTGATTTAACAGAAATGACGAGAAAGACAACGAAAGAGAAAAACGAGCCTAGCCATAAATCTAAGATATTCAAAACTACAAAAACACTTGAATGTCCTAATGAGTCAAATGCAAAAGATAACAAACCAATATCGCACCGTTCATGTGATTCACCGTCTAATACTTCAGACCATCATGTTGAAATTATGGAAACCATTGAAAACACTGACGAAATGCTAAAAGGTTCAGATAAGCTTTCCAGACGTCCACAGGTGCCAGATTTTAACATTCACAATGAGTGCAGTAAAAAGAGCAACATAACTACAAGGGAGGTGGTTGAAACTCTGACTGCGCAAACTACCACAGATACTCAGAAACAAAAAAGAACTGACAAAAAGAAATCGTCAGTAAATAATCAAAAATTATTGAATGCAGATCAACTTAAAACAAGAATGCGATCGCCAGAGTCTAGTCCTGATCGTGCACCAGACGAGCAACAAGCAAATTTACTAGAAAAATCTCTTGAACGGAAGACTTCGATTAGAAAAATAACTACGGAGGCAGCAAATAACACAGAATCCAAAAAAAATACGAAAACTGTTAAAATACCGAATCAGCCACGTGAAGGATCTCCTGAAATACGTGAACGTCAAAGCACAATAAAAGAAATTGAAATCTTTAAAGCAACAAATACTAAGGATCAGAAATCTCCCGAAGCTCAGAAAGAATTTAATGGAACCAACATCACGAGTACTAAAATTAAAGATAAGCGGTTGCCAAGTGAACCAGAAACAACACCAAAATCACCTCTTCAGTCAACAACCCGAAAACCCGAATATCCAGACTATGAAACGACAACAGTTGATGTTAATGATGCACAAAAATCAACAAATGAAACCAAACAAAATGAACCAATAACTGTTCAATTCAAACACCAAAGATCGCCTGAAAGTAGTCCTGAACGACGACCACATGCTTGTCGATCACCAGAAAAACTAAAACCTGAAGAAATTTCTGAACTAGCACTCCCAGAAAATACGCAAAATCTGGGAAATCCAACTGAACAATCAACCCCAACTCAAATACAAATGGAGAAAACAACTATCATCAGCACTGATCGATCCCGAAATTTATCTATAAAACCAGAACAAAAAAACATTGATGTCAATGAAATAGTATTTGATCGACAACCTCATAGACAAAGTCCTGAGCTAGCTATAAAACATCCACGTACTAATAAATCTAGTCCTGATCGTAACCCACAAAAAAAAAATACAACCACAGAAGAAATTGATGTGAATGGGATTGCAACGACAACCAAAGATGTGCGAAGGTCAGAAGAGAAAACTGAACAATTTTATGAAAATTTATCCAAACAACGATTACCGGAAAGGAGCCAAAACAGAAGACCAACTGATCACTTATCTGTTCAAAAACAGCCTGAGCCATCATCTGATAGTCAAACGTTTGTTAAAAAATCTTCTGCACAAATTGTTGATGAAACTGAAATACCAAAACAAAACACAGATCAAAGACCTCGACAACCCTTACCCGATGAAACAGTTGAAATAAAAAGAACTACTAAAACAATAATTTCCAAGATTATTCTAAATGACCAGCAATCAAATAATCTTAAATTGACTGAGAGGGTTGCCGAAGTAACACGAGATCGTAGCACAAAAACATCGAAGGTGAACGTGCCCATAAATAAAAGCGAAGCATTAGATGCCGATAAAACAGAACGAAATCCAAAAACATCAACAACAACCGTGTTAATTAAAACAACAGATTTTGGTGTGAAAGACAAAGTCAATTCCAGAGATGATAGAATTACAAAAAAAGAAACTGAGGTACCTGCAGTATTACGATCGACAGATTCAAGTCCAGACCGCCCAATTCCACTAAAATCGGCAGTAAACAATTCGACTCATAAAAGTCGATCACGATTGCCGGATAACATCCTAAAACCTAGCGTAATTGATATCGGAAAAAAGCAAACGCATTCATCAAACAAAAAAACTGTAGTTAGTAGCGAATTTAACGTAAATGATAGTTATCGTACTACGGCAACTGGCCGAGAAAAGCATTCAGATACCTTACTATCTGAAGCAAGACCTGAAAGATCACGACCAAAAACAACAGTCTCGAATGAATTAAGTCCTGTCCGTAAATCAAGTGCACCGTATAAACAAACAACTGATCGCAAATTGCCTCAGGAAACAAGTCCAATAAGAAGAACGCAAAAAACGTTGAAAGAAGCAAATGAAGAAATAATTGAAACTCAACGTAAAGTCTATGACCGTAAAACGCCTACAGGTGCTCATTCTAGCCCAACTCGTGCACTTATAGAACAGAAACAAAACTACCAGCCTAATCCAAAACAGTTGTCTGATAATAGCCCTGATCGTAAAGCTCACTCAACAACTATTACAAAAACTATAACCGATCGCCGATCGCCAACAGTCACCCAAATATGGTCACCTGAAACTAGTCCTGATCGAAAGGCTCTACCCAGGCAAGTCAATAAACAAATTTCGGAACAAAGTCATGACAAAAAATCAACACGAAAACCTTCACAACCAACAGCAACATCACCAATTAAATCAAATCTCGAACAAATTGATTCTCAAATTTTAATTGATGTTGATAAAATTGAAAAGAAAACTGTTTCTAATTTAAAGTCATCAGTAGGTCAGAATTATTCCAAAAAAATCGAAGACTTCGTTGCAAAACCGATCAAAGAAAAACCAATGGAATCAAGCACAAAATCAAAATCTAAAACGGCAATAGTGGAGGAACAGGTTGTTAAGAAATTGGTTTCTCAAGTATGTGGTTGTGATTGTGGACCAAAGCATCCATCCAAACCACGCGAATCTGAAAATGTGAAAAGGAAAACTATTTCTAAAACTGAGCATGCGTCCAATAATGATCGGCAGCCAAAAAAATCTATTATAACCGATAAATTTGTTAAAGAAACGACTGCGATCCGCGAAACAGTCAAAAAAGAACTGAAGTCTGCAACTGAAAGAAATAATACAGCACCGATAGCTCCATCAAACAAAGTTTCAACAAATGAAAAGTTCGCACGTTCGTCGAGCGAAAATCCAATGAAATCAAATATTCAACCTGATCGATCCATATCTACAAAAATAAAACCCGATGTCAATGAAACTGTTACTAAAGAACGAAGATCATCTTTAAAATCTAACAAACAACGAAAGATTAAATGTATAGCAACCAAAACGATCAACATAACCAATACAAATCTAACGGTTGATTCAGATCAAAACGAGCATAATATCATAGTTGATATTCAACAAGCGAAATCATCACGGGAGCCATCACCAAATAAATTGATTCCAGTGCCCGTTTCACCTGAAACCGAAACCGGTCCTTCTAGGTTTCCAGATAATGTCGTTGAACCAGACGATGAGAATTTAAATAAACTCAAACGTAGGATTACTACTGTACCAATTTTTGAAGAAGAAACAAGCTCCTATGTTGGTTGTAACATAACCGAAGTTAATGATGATTCTGTCAGTGATTTGGAAGAAGACGATGTTGATAAAAGTGAAGATGAATTTATTAATCACAGCAAAATTGTTCAGGTTAATGAGAATGATGAATGTTTGTTATCAGTTTCGGATAAGGTTTCAAGATTTATAAACTTGGCTGATGAAAGAACTTCCACTACTAATCGTAACCAGCAAGTAACCAACATTGATCGTATGGAAATCACAAAAGATCTTGAAAATGATGATTGTTTGTTGTCAGTGTCGGCTAAAGTTAACAAATTTATAATATCAGCCGAAGAAGTAAAAAAACCAAAAACATCAACTGATTTCATAACAATAGAAAATAATATTGAAATACGGGATAGAAAACAGCCTGATTGTGCTCCTAAAAACATACCAGAAATTATTGATGAAGATTACGATGACGACGTTACCATTGACCGTCCAACATTCACAGCAAAAAGTTCGACATCAGAAACGAAAACAGCTACTAAAACTGACCATAGGCAACGTGATAGTACTACAGTCGTTGATGATCTTAAAATTTCAAACGTAATTGGTAAAGTTAATAAACAAACAACTGCTAAAAAAACAACGCATATCAAATCAAGTGATCGTATAGTATCATCATCATCTAACTCAACAAAACCTGTTACAGTAAATACAAAACCAACCAAACAGACACACGCCCTTGAAAGAGATATAACTAAATTTACATTATCAAATTCAAACGATAATGATCGAGTTGCTACTAAACATACAGGCAAACCTCTGACCAACCAACGAAAAGTAGATGCAAATCTTCGTGAGAATTATTCCTCAACAAAATCAACTACAATTACAAGAACCCAGCCTTTTTTTAAGACAAAACCATCCACAATAAATGACAATGAAGGAGTAGAGATTGATCGTACAACACGTGATCGTTTGACAACAATTAAAACAACAACTTCAACTTTGAAATCAACGCGAGATCGTCCAAATCGTCAAACTAATGTTGAATATGATGAACCAAACGAACTTTATCCATCTTTGAAAAATGAGATCAAAACAGTTGTGACAAAATCTGTCAAAAACGATTTAATTAAAAGTACTCCAAAACGAATTACTGAAGAGTTTGAGAAGTCTGATGACAATGATGATGATGATATCATGCCAAGAAAACAAACAATTTCTTCGTTAGGTAAGATCGTTCAGAAATCCCCATCCCGCCAAATTGAAGATGATCACTGTCTAATATCCACAAAAGGAGCAAGAATAATCAATAAAATCAATGATCACCCAGCTGATAAAGATGATGATAAACTTACGGAGTCTAAATCCGATTGTAAATCACGTGATCGGATCTTATCCACAAAGGTTGCTGCACTTGCGAAAACGTTCACAGGCGATCATAAAATATTATCGAAGAGTAGTGCGCCCATAATCGACGACATAGGTGTTGATGAAAGTTCAAAACAAAAACTTGATCGTAATGCACGTAACAGTCTTTCATCAACAAAAGTTTCATCTCTAACGAAATCCTTTTCTCGCGATGACCGCACACAAACAAAACTATATCAGGATCAACGAGATAAATTTGACCGTGATCAAACAATTAAAATTAAAACTCCGATCAGCAGAGATCAGGATGAACCTGATCGTCAAACAACAAAAAACAAGGACATTTCTGACGACGATATATATCGTTTCAAAATAGAAACATCTAAAATCTCAACAATTAAATCAAAATTCACAGATAAAACAAAACAAAACTATTATGAACCTGATGATCAGCAAAAATCAATCGATCGGAAACCTTTTTTTTTAATTCAAAATACAAAAGAAAGATTGGAAAATCAACAAACTAAAAAAGATCCACAAATAGTTCAATCATCAGTTGTGGACCAAACAACAATACCAGTTCGATCAATTGATGACGTTGAAGTGATTTCGCAACAAAAAGGTAAAATAACAGACCGTTCTAAGCCACATGAAATAGGTAAAGTAAAAAAAATTACCACAACACCAATTACACTTCAAAGTACCGAAGTGATGAAGAAGGCAAAAGAAATTTTTCAAAACAAAAATAATGATCAGTCGAAACAGATTGATATTTTATCCAGACCATCGGTTTGGCAAAAGAAATCTATGATTATAGAACATGATGTAAAACTAACCGATATTGGCGTTAATAAAAATCAAAATCAAGAAGTTGTTGAAGAGGTAACAAAAAGAAAACCTTCAGCACCAAAACTAAGTTCACGGGATGAGTTCACATTAAAAAGTTTACGAGAGAATGCCAACATAATATCGAAAAAAGATTTGTTTGACCGAAGAATTTCAAGAGAATCAATGACATCCCCAACTGAATCGCAACCAAGACCACTATCAGCATCAAAAACCCCGTCATACATGCAGCATACTATTTGTTCAGCGGAACATATAAATCGTAGGGGATCTCAAACTAATACATATTCAGATCAAGAATCTTATGAATCTGTTGATGATAACCATTCTATTAATTCCAATAAATTTGGAGTTGAATTAAAACGAGTCGAATCATTAACCAGTGGTACAACAAGAAGAAAGAGTAGTTCAACTGAAATGCCCTGTATTGAAAAAATTTGGGATTTGGAACTCTTAGAGAAAATGGTAAGTTGATATAAATATATTTTATTTTTCATGTATTAACCCAATGTTAGACAATTAGACAAAGACATCAATTTTACAATAAATTACATATTTTAAAGACTATTTTACGGTTCAGCTTTCTCGTTTTATATTTTAGCAACTGAGTTTGCATGGAACGGTAGAATAATTCTGAGACACAAGATAGGAAAATATTTTGTATATATTTAACAAAAGAGTCGTTGGTATAACATGTTCATCAATTAATTACCCGAGCATAAATTTGTCAGGGCTCAAATTAGGTCCTGATCAGGTTTGACCTAGTCCGAATCAGGCATTGGTAGGGCAGCGTTAGGCTCTGATTATGAGTGGAACGCTTTTTCCCTATCAAGTCCTGATTGGAATTACCGGATCAGTTCCTGATTGTGATATGCGGATCAGATCCTGATTGGAATAATCGGATCAGGCCCTAGTTGGAATATCTAGACCAGACCCTGTTATATATTTATATATTATATTGATAAATTAATTAAAATAAAATAAAAAAATTACAATGGAAAAAATTAAAACATACACCACCTCAATCACCTTAATCAGTCTTTCAGCCGAGAAGTGATAACTAAAACATACAACTAACTATATATTTCTAAAATGGATAGTGGTTTTTAAAGCAAATGAAATATCAGCTAAGGGTCAAATACGAAAAATCAAATCAGGACCCGATATATTCAAACAAGGTTAACCCTAAAAGGGTAAATTGTAAATCAGGTCCAGATAAGGCCTACATCAGATTACCCTAATAAGGATTACCCTTTCTGGACTGACCAGGACCTGATCATGCCCTGACTGTATTTAGGCTTTACCAAACTAATTTCTGCTCGGATAATTGTCAGTTCACTCACATTTCTTTGTAGATGGTCATATTAGATCAAAATTATAAATAAATTGTTTTAATCCTTTTTCCGTAGTATTTTGACACGATATTTATAACTGATAAACACGTTCCGCATAACATAACTGTATTTTAAACTTTGCTGAGACAAAGAATTAAATCAACAAAGTTTGCTCGGTATTAAAAAACTACTTAGATCTTCAGATCGACCTAAATTTTGCATTCCACGCAGGCGCTTACCTCGTGTTGAAGTGTGCAACAAAAATTAGAAACAATTTACAAATCAACAAAAATTGGCCCCTGCCTAGAGATGACCCCTCCCTTCCAAGCGATTTGCTGGTCCAAAATTTAAACAAATGTTTTACTTTTTGATTTTCCCTCATTTTTTAAAGGACTTTAAAGGACTAACTAACTACTGAAATGTATACGCGACTTTAGGTACTAAGAATACAAACGATTTTCTTCTCAGAACTCGTGCGGTTGATAGAAATACCAAACTAACTGATCCGTTTGATTGACACCAGCAACGATGAAATGTAGCTGCGTTATCAATCTATTATAAATATAACTATAAGATCTTAAAGAGAAACTGAAAAATCGTAAAAAATCCTCTTATTACCAGTGCAGTCCAATCAGCAAACAAGAGCTTCAAAACTGTCAACCCATTTGCGGTTCAAATTTTCTATGTAAGAAATGTTTCTTTTCAGAACGATAATTTTAATAGATTTGCCAATGTGTGGCATTCAATGTTTTTCTACGTTTTTCTCGACGTATTGGCCCCAAAGAGAATGTAAACTGTTATTTAGAAAATTTAGCCTAACTTTCTTGTCCTCATCCTTCTTTCAGTTTTCCCTAATTGTTTTCTTATTTAGATGACTAAGTTACCAAGTCTTCTGTTCCTAGTGTTTTAATAATGAATATTTCATATTTAGTGTGCTAAAAATAACCAACTAATTCATATAGATTTCATAAATAAATAATATATATTTTTCTAAATACTTTTTAATTAACATGAACACAATCTTAATTTACACATAGCTTGAAACTGTTGTTGGATACGAACATCGTCGTCGCATACGATCGCAAATTCGTATCATTAAAAAACAAATGGAAAACATGATAGTGTCGCCTGAAACTACCAGATTCTTAAAAGATAATTCAAGTCCTACAAAACTAAAAACAATAGATAAAATAACTGCCACCCGAACTGGTACATCAACATATAAGTCAAAAATGCCAATTGATGACTACGAAGATGAGGATATAGATAATGACAAAACCAATTACAATCAATCAATTAAAACAATAACAACAACAACGATTACAACAACAAATGATGTTGACCACGATGATGGTAAACCTATTTGGACTAAAACAAATTTATTAAAGAAACCATCAGAGAACAATAATCTTAAGACATCGTTATCGTCATCACCATCATTAAATACCAGAACATATAATAATGAACATAAAATAAAGGGAATCAAGGAAACAGACTGTGTGACATCCAGTTATGGTATCGGACCAACCGATGAAAATGGAAAACCATTATTTGGTATTCGTGCATTAAAGAAGCAAACAACACAGCTAAATACTACGGAACAACCTATAGGTAAGTTGAACATAAATTATAAACTTGATCAACTGTAAATGTACTTTAAATATTTTCCTTACAGAAACCGTTAGCCATTACGAAACTCAAAATTATACGCGAAAAAACAACCAAATTAAAGATTCACCACAGAATATTCGCGATGGTTTACTCGATCGCGAAAATATTCGTAAAAGTTTTCGCAGTTCAAGCGAACATCAATCATCAGTTGAAAAACAATCAACAAAGAAATTTATTGAAAGTGAAATTATCCCAACTGATAACACTGAAGAATATGTATTTATCGATGACAATGATCACGTTAAGGGCTATCTTGGTAGTAATCATAGAACACAATCAAAAAATTTTATAACAAAAACAACACAAGTCACATCATTTTTGAATAATGAAAAATCACTAAGTGGAGTTAGTGATGTTCTGGATCGTATGAAAAATGCAGATTATGGTAAGATTTAAATAGTTGTTTTTAGAACTTTCAATATTGCGTAACGTTACGTTGATGAAATCAACCAAAGTAAATCATCCAATTATTTTTCGGAGTAATACCGTACCTAAAGATTGAACCTTAAAATTATATCATATTATATGATCTATGACCCTTATTATTATAATTATATTTACTATTCTCTTAATAGTGTCTAAGATATATTAACTACAACCTAATGGACTATTTCTAGATGTCTCGAATTATCGATGATAAGCAGAATGATTTTCAGGTTGGATAAACTGATGAGAAACAAACAAATATTTTCATTTTACTATTTTTGGATTAAAATAATACGTTACAAAAAATGTCTTGACGCGATCCAATATCATAGAGGATCCAATCCAATATCATCCAATATCATATCCAATATCATACTATATAAAATGTTTACGAGGAGTAAATGTCAGGTCTACAAAGGAGAAAAGAAAAGAGATTGGTAATTGAAAAAATGTGAAGATATTGAAAGCTTCAATAAGTAACCTCACACACGTAACATCTATCAACAGGCTCAAACATTAAAGAAGGCAGGCTTTTTAAAATCGACTCTGGTTTAAAACAATGCGATGCTATTTCTCCTAATTTTGAATCTTGCCTTGACATATGTGTGGCGTCAAAAGAAATTGCCGACTAACAACCATATCTTGTCAATAAACTCAGTATATATGATTCGCGCCGCACTCCTTTCCTCAATGAATTGGGGTTGCCACTAACTATGAGTTAACAAATGACATATTAGGCTTTTGACATATGAGTTAACTTATGATATAGCATACTGATAGCAATATGATACCACTAGTTAACGTGATATCGTATTGGGTACTGATTGATAAACTCTATTTTCATCGGTGGAACCCTAATCTTAGTTATGCAATATTCTTTGATGATGTCACGTTTTTGCTTGATTATAGAAACGAGCCTTCATATAACACTATCTGGGGTTTAACCATATAGGAATATGTACTACGTCACATAAGAATACTGTCACTAGCTGGATTATCGACAATCCAATTTTAGTTTTGTTTGTTAAAAAAACTTATATTTTACCAATTATTTTATTTCTATTTCCTATATCTCAGAAATATTCGCCTTTATGATTTATTGTATATAAAGTTATCCATTCTTTATAAAAAATAAAAACAAAAAAAAAATTTTGCGTCGTTTGTGTTGTGAAAATGTTTCAATGTGTTGTTGTGAAACATTGTAATTGGTACTACACACCATTTATGATTAAAAAATAAAAACTAAAGCGTTGTAAACCCGAGATACGAAACTATCGAAAGCTGCGACAAATACTATCACTGAATATAACACAATATCTCTCTCTCTCTCTGGCGTTTACATCCCATGGAGGGATTTTGCCGTCTGTGCAATCAGCTTCCAATTATCTCGTTCCATGACCAGTTGACCCCAGTTTCGACATCCTATATCACGAAGGTCTTGGATGATGTCATCACGCCAGCGTTGTCTAGGTCTTCCTCTTCGACGAACACCAGCTGGTTGTTGTTGGGACGCTTTTTTTATCATTCTATCCAATGGAGACCTTTCTACATGACCAAACCATCTAATCCGGTTGGATTTAATGAATCCGATTACATTGCAGCCTCCAAGAAGCTGTCTGATTTCATGATTCATTCGGATTCTATACTGATTTTCAGCAACTTAACATGGACCATAAATTGTTCGTATGAGCTTTCTCTCGAAAGTTGATAAAATTCTACAATCGGAGGAAGTCAGTGTCCAGCTTTCACTTCCAAATGTAAGCACAGGTCGAATTTATGCGTTATAAAGTGTGAGTTTACACGACCGCGAAAGAGGTTTTGATCGCAGAAGTTTTGAGTATGCGTAGAAAACTCTGTATGCGGCAGAGACACGGGCTTTGATATCTGCCTGCATGTCATTTGACGATGTTATTACAGACCCGAGGTATTTGAAGTTTTCCACGCGTTCCACTTCATAGTCGCCAGTATCCAGATTTCCAGGAGGTATGTTCTTGGATGTTGTTAACACTTTGGTTTTGCCGGTGTTGATGCATAATCCAAGTCGTTTAGCATTTCTTTCAAGCTGAGAGAGACTATCCTTAATATCGCTTGTTCTACGTCCGAGAAGCACAATATCATCTGCGTAGCCAAGAACTTGACTAGATTTGTTATATATGCAGTTTTGTGTCTCAATTCGGCTTTTTCTTATCGCGTACTCGAGCGCCAAATTAAATAGTACGGGCGCGAGTGCATCACCTTGTCGAACACCTGATGTTATTTCGAAAGGATCAGAAACTAACCCTTCGATTACTATTCTACAATTTGATCCCGATGTTGTGAGTTTGCACAGAGAAACAAGTTTCTCTGGGATACCAAGGCATATGAGTGAGAACCAAAGGTTTTCGCGGATGATACTATCATATGCTTGCTTGAAATCAACGTAGAGCTGGTGAATGCTGATGTTGTACTCCCAACATTTTTCTAGAATCATCCTTAAGGTAAAACATTGATCTGTGGTTGAACGGTTGGGACGAAAACCACACTGATAGTCACCAATGATAGATTCGCCGAACGGGATGAGTCGAGCAAGTACGACATTAGCTAGTATTTTATATGCAGTGTTCAACAGTGCGATGCCACGATAATTCGCACACTTTAGACGGTCACCTTTCTTATGTAGCGAACAATGAGAGCTGTTTTCCATTCAGCAGGTAGTTCTTCTTAGTCCCAGATTGCAAGAATCAGATCGTATATACGTGAGACCAGAGCTGCTCCTCCATTTTTCAGAAGTTCTGCGGGAATTCCATCGAAACCTGGTGATTTGCCATTTTTCAGTTTTTTAATGGCAGCTTCCACTTCTTCTATTGCTGGGTAAGGGACAAAAATCTCCTCAGTTGATGGAGCAATTGCTCGAATAGGATGAACTTCGTTCGTCCTATTCAGTTGGTCTTGAAAGTGGGATCGCCACACTGCCAGCACATCGCGTTCACTTGTTGTAAGCTTATTATTTTCATTTTTGATGGCTGTAGATGCATTGGCAAAGCACTCTTTTGAATTTCCGTTGGCCGCATGTTGGTCGATGCAGCTCTTCATGTTAGTCAGTTACACTTGTAGAGTGTCTCTTAGAGATCATGACGTGATCGATTTGATTTTCTGTTCTTCCGTCATTTGATTTCCACGTTGCTTTGTGAATTCTCTTGTGAGGGAAGAAAGTGCTGGAAATTACTAGATTATACATCATAGCCAGCTCGGCTGCGTGAAAACCGTTATTGTTGCTGGTATGATGCAAGCTGTTAGGGCCGATGTGTTTTAAGTTCTGCAATCCTACCAATTTGAGCATTAAAGTCACCTACCACGATTTTTATATCGTGCCGCGGGATGTTATTGATGACTTCTTCGAGTTCTAGGAAGAACAGGTCTTTAATATCATCTGCTTTATCTTCAGTACATTGAACATTGACGATCGTTACATTGAATTTTTGCGTGCGGATTCTCAGTGTGCATAACCGCATATTAATTGGGCAAAAGTCGATAACATTCTAATTCACGCGATGGTGTATAAGAAAGCCAACTCCAAATTCTTCTCCGTTTTGATGACCGCAATAATAAAGAGTGTATCCTTTCGCTGTTTCGTGGATTCCACTGCCTGGCCATCTTAATTCTTGTAATGCCACTATATCCAGTGTGTAGCTCTCGACTTGTTGTGTTAGTTTTAGGAGATCTCCTGGTCTTCTAAGGCTTAACACGTTCCAGGTTCCCATTTTTAAATCGTAGTCCGGGTACAGTTTCCGAGGTCGTTCCAATATTGAATTCGAGATATTCCGAGGCCTGTGTACAGGATTCATGACAATAATTTTTTTACGGAAATGGGGTGTTAGCCCTTCGCCCAACCCAAATTTTCGTGAATGGGTTCGTTCTGCATCTTAAGGTCACCAGAAACAAACTTTTTACGAGTTTATATAGCGAGCCGCTTGATCCAAGACAGACGCCCGCTGCAAGCCGCCCCTAACATGGAGAACAGACGCTTTCTACACATTTATATAGCGAGCCGCTTGATCCAAGACAGACGCCCGCTCCAAGCCGCCCCTAACATGGAGAACAGACGCTTGAGTTGCACTGGTTTTATGGCGCCAATGACTCGCCATGGTGCAGAATCATTGAGTATAAGCAGTATTTACTCTGCCCCTCTCAACTACACCAACCTAATTCTGTTAGCGTTAACCAGGTAGCACGGCGTGGACGTAGAATTTCGGATTTTCGCTACCCACATAACACAATATCACAGAAAGAAAAAAAACAAATTTATTTATTTTTAGTTACAGAAATTGGTGACACCGAGGAAGATCGTGAAGCACGTGCTTTATTAAACAAATTCTTGGGCGCATCGATTTTAATTCAAGCAACTGAATCCGTATTACCTGAAGGAATAAAAATGACTTCAACAACAACTAAATTAAGTTCAACGGATCTGCCACGACAGGTTGGTGAAGCTTAACATTTTTAGCTTAACAACTTCATTTTAAGCTTAACATAATTGATAATTTGCTCTTAAAATAATCATTATAAGATCAAATGACATGAGTTGTTTATATGTATTTTGTGTGTTGTGACAATCTCCAAACATTTCACTGAATTTTTTTTAAAGAAACATAATTAAAATATTTATTTAAAATAATTTTTATTTATGTTTTGAACTATGATAGTACATCAACATATATTTAGGGCAACCATAAACAAAATAATACATATATGAAGGGGCTGAAATCTCAAGGCTCTGAAATATCAAGACTTCGGTCTGGTTTAAGGATTAAAAAAAAAATCAAACATTAAAACTTAAATATTGCAAAAATTATAACAAAATCAAAAATTGAAACTTTTTCAAAAATTCTTAAAAAATTGTAACAAAATCAAAAATCAACCTCTTTTTAAAATTACACAAATATTCAAAAATTACAATAAAATCAAATATTTAAACTTTTGCTAAATTCTAAACATATTCCAAAAATTCTTACAAAATCAAAAAGTAAAACTTTTTTCAAAATTGTAAAAAAAACGCCCATCTCATACAATCAACCAAGTTCAACTAAACGAAATAAGAGAATTTTACTCAAAATTTGATTTTTGAACAAAACTTATCAAAGCAATTGTGATTATAATTTGAAAATAATTTTAATGAAATCAAAACAATTTGACCAATTGGAATCATACTAATTGAATAATGATAATTTTTTATAGAAAGATTTTCATTAGACAATATGTTAAGTTCATTAAGCTATATGTTAGAAAACAATACAATAATACACAATATTATATCGAAAAAACATACAAATTAAGCTGATATAATTAAATGGAAGAGAATAAAACACGTTTGTTAACATTATATATTATTTTAATATAATGAAAAATTGAGATAAAGGTTTAAGTATATATACATAGTATTTCTTAATATTTTTTTAAACAAATTATCGACCGACCGCCATGTCATTCATTGACGAGGCGCTAGCTTGATGAACTGTACTGTTGCACAGCACAAGCGCATTCACCCCCAGTTATGGTGTTCGTTGCATGATCTATAATATCTTCCAAGTAGATTAATTTTTTTCCATTACGCCATTACCTGCAACGTTTGGAACACATATGTTGCTTTTGGTGTAATATTTTACTTAAACCAAATATTATCAATGGGATTTAGCATCGGAGAATAGGGCCCTAAGCATAAAAGAGAAGCTGGTGTACTATCGATCACTCTTTCTACCTTTAAATGAGAAGATGCGTTATCCACCACAATCACCAAATCTTCCAGTTGATTTCCCATATTTTGTCAATTTTGCATTAAAACCACTACCCAATCGTTTGCTAACTGGGCAGTAAATGAACCCCTTCTGCGTTCCATGTATACACTGAAAAAAACAGGTTCTATTTCCAATCGAAATGCGGTTGTCTCAACCTCACCGTGCGGGCAGATATGGCGAATAGAACTACGAAATTGTTTCAACAATTTTGTTCATGGAAATAGTTATTAGTTCGTGAAAAAGGTGCAGTTTAAAGTTTAATAATCAAAACTATCTGTTCAGTACAAAAAGACGTGATATCCTGTGTCAAGTAGAAACGAGTGTAAAACAAAACATTTCCAAATAATTAGGTGTTCTACATGTTTGAAATACTAACTTTGTCACTCGGATTAGAGATTAGAATTAGAAACAACTTCAACTAACTAGGTATTAAAACAAAAGTTTCTAGTAAAAATAAAAGTACAAAATAATATTTATTTATTTATTTATATTCGAATGCAAATGTGGAATGCGATATTTATGCGACGACTGAATCGAGAGAAGTGCAGAACCATCACAAAACCTCAGTGACAGTTAAGACTTTTATTTAGTGTGAAATATTATATACAAAATGAAAATTCTATAAAAGAAATGCAAGCTAATTTATTAGTTAGTATTTTATATTGCAGACCCTAATTTGTAGATTGAGAATATGTTATTTGAACAGAATTTCATTAAAGTTGTAATCTGTTAGTCCTGAGGTTTCGTGATGGTTCCGCACTTCTCTCGATTCAGTCGTCGTATAAATATCGCATTCCACATTTGCATTCGAATATAAATAAATAAATAAATATTATTTTGTACTTTTATTTTTACTAGAAACTTTTGTTTTAATACCTAGTTAGTTGAAGTTGTTTCTAATTCTAATCTCTAATCCGAGTGACAAAGTTAGTATTTCAAACATGTAGAACACCTAATTATTTGGAAATGTTTTGTTTTACACTCGTTTCTACTTGACACAGGATATCACGTCTTTTTGTACTGAACAGATAGTTTTGATTATTAAACTTTAAACTGCACCTTTTTCACGAACTAAAATTTACATTTTTGATGTTTTTTTGTAGCTGATATCACGAGTTTTTGTAGTAAATAATAAATTTTATGGGCTTGGATTATAATGAAATAAATAATAAAAGTATACCAACTTTAACGATTGATTGAATTATTTCCAATTTTTCTGCGCTCATAAAAACAACATACCCAATAATCCGCAAGGTATATAATTTGGGCCAAAGATTTATCTAGTGCTGTGGGTTGGTTGGGTGAACCTCGCATATTGGCACCAAATATTTTGAGAAGTATACTAGAATTGCTTAAGCATATGATGTAAAACCAAAATATAAGTCTCGTAATGTTTGCTATTTGGTCCAGAATTTCTTCGCATATTTCCATAAAACTCTTTGAGGAGTATACCCGAATTGCTTGAGCATATAATTGAAAACCAAAATATGGGTCTCCTCAAGTTTTCCATTTGGTCCAGAGTTGACAGTTATTTGTTTATCCGTTTTCGATAACCTTTCGATATTAAACATAGCCTAGAATTATAAACATAAATATAAGTAAAAGATTTAGTTTTAGTGTCATTGATTTAATATTCACCTGGTTAATCTATCGAATATCGAATAAGATTAATTTCAATATTTATTTTCAGTACACAAATATTTTCTGAATGTATATTATAATAATATAATCACAAATTATATTATATATATAACTATTTCAAATAAATTACATTTCTCCGAAATCTGCAAATCGACTAAAACTAAAATCGACTAAAACTATGCAGCTCGGTGTCCTCGAAGCCTCCAATCTTCTTCATAGCCTTCTTGATTGACGTCATACTAAAAACACAATGAACATTGCCATATACAAGAAATTGGATTATGTTGTGTTTTTGAATTTTTTTTATGTTAAATATATTTTGAATTTTTTTATATTAAGATTTAATTTCAATATGGCGCTACAAATTCACGATTTTTTCTATGCTAAAAAATGAAGCAGGCTTATGATATTGGAGGTTTCGTTGACCTATATAATTTTCGAAGTTTATATTTAAAAATAAGATTTTTCAAAATGAGATTAAATAAACGTTAGCCACTTGCTACGGTGAAAATTTGTTTATTTGGTGTGTATATTCATCATAAAACATAAATACTTGATTGTTATTTATATATATTGATAGATTTCGCGGCGCATTTCGTCGATAAAATCTGCAAATCGCTGCAAATATACAAATTCGAAATCTGCAAATCGCTAATTTGCAGATTTCGAACTTTGACATTATTAGTGTTACGCGCTTGCATTTAATGCTTATATCATATTGTTAATTGGTATCGTTTTTTGTTTTGTTGTTTAAATATTTAAATTTGAAATAAATAATATTGGTGAGTATTTGTGAAGAAAGGGTTTGTTTTATTTTGCTTCATATTCATATATACATAGCTTTATTTATATAATTCATACATATATACATATTCATATATACATAGCTATACATATATATTTATATAGCGCGATTAGCTATACATACTATATAGTGCGATTCTTATGAATCGCGATATATAAATATATATATATAATATGTATAGCTAATCGCGCTATATAGATATATATCATATGTATAGCTATGTATAAGTATATGGAAACAATCAATTTTTGTGTGGAGATTCATTTCAGTTATCATAATATTTGTTCTCTTCACAATTTAGTTTATAGCCGATGGAAGTATAAGACGATGATGAAGCAAAACTTACTCTCCACGGATTACAACAGCATTACGTTAAGTTGAAGGAAATTGAGAAAAAGAAAAAATTGTTTGAACTTCTAGACGCACAGTTGTTACTGAACAAAATTTCCTCGCTATTGACATTCATAGAGGAATGGTGCAAGGGGAACGATTATCAAGATATCAACAGTTTAAAGATTTTCAAAAAGTAAGCTACATCTATTAAGTTATAAAAACTAATATAATAATATATTTTTGTTTTTTTCAGCGTATTTTGGTTGCAACAAATTTATTTGGACGAGGAATGGATATTGAACGAGTAAATATTGTATTCAATTATGATATGCCAGAAGATTCCGATACTTACCTACACAGGATTGCAAGAGCTGGGTCGTTTTGGTGCCAAAGGTCTTGCAATTACCTATGTATCAGATGAAATTGATGCTAAAATTTTAAACGAAGTTCAAGATAGATTTGATGTTAACATTACTAAACTACCAGATGAAATTGACCTATCTTCATACAGTAAGCTTCCCTTAAACAACTTATCAATTTATTGTATGTATTTTATATATATTTCACGGATATAAATAAAAGAATTTAGTTTTAATGAGGAATATTTTTATTGTGATTTTAAGTACTAACTTTTAATAAAATGATACATATTTTCCCTAGAAAGGATTAAATTATAATGTTTTTATTTTTTATTTTTAAAAAAAGTGTCTTAGCTATTTAGATTTTAAACTTACAATAGATGGCTTCAAGCCAAAATCTGTTGGAGGAAATCGCTTTGATCTTAATATTCTTATTATTATATGAAATTTCATTTTTCAATAATCGTTTTCGAAATTTTATATGTTTTAATTAATTTTGTATACGGTTTATTGTACAAAATCTATTTCAAATTAAAATTTAAAGGTGAGTTTATGTTACAAAACTCGTCATAAGTTCATATATGTTAAACAACATTAGATCAAATCATTTTTTTGAGGTTATGTCTACTAGGTTCAGCGTAAATAAAGCAAAGTGGTAATCGCTATTTTTTTTTTTTCACGAACAGCGATCTACCGCATCGCTTTGATGAGGTTATGTCTACTAGGTTCAGCGTAAATAAAGCAAAGTGGTAATCGCTATTTTTTTTTTTCACGAACAGCGATCTACCGCATCGCTTTGATTAATTTTATTCAACTAGTGTTATATTGGATATAACACTTTATATTTTAAATAAACGTCATGCCCTTGTCATGAAAATGTTTTCATGTAGTTGTCCCAATTACGGTGAAATTGTTTGCAAATATTTTTTCTTTGTTTGAATAATTATTTATTTATCGTATGGATTGCAAGAAAAAAACAATTATTTTATCCAATACCGATTTCAAATTCGTAAGTTCAATTGTTCCATCCAGGTGATAGCATTATCAGATAGTTGTATGAATTCAATTATATCACCGCCATAAGAGTATAACGGGCATTCAAAGACAATATGGTTGATCGTTTGTTTTATGTAATTGCATTCGCATTCAGGTGAATCGATTAAGCCCCACTTATGAAAAGAATTGTTGCATTTCCCATGATTCGTTCGTATTCTGTTCAAAGTGCACCATAAATTCCTAGGAAGGTCGAATCCAGATGGATATTCATTTCTGTTGTTTTCTTTCATTGGTTGCCATTGGATAGGTGCAGTATTTTTCACAGTCTTCTAACCATTTGTCGTTAATATGTCTTATGTCTGTCTGTCTATGTTAATATGTCTTGATGGGAAATTAATGTTAATGTCAGCATGAATTGGTAATTCCTGGTTGCTCATAATTTTCCGGTATTCTCTTAATAGTACTTGTTGACGTCGTAGATGTGGTGGAGCGATGTTTGACAATACCGGTAGCCAGTATAACGGAGTTGATTGAATTGTTCCTGTTATTAATCGCATTGATTCATTCAATTGAACATCAAACTTGGGTATACTAAACCGAGTACACTTGTTCTCAACACATGAGCCGATGCTCCCCATGAAGTGGCCGTTAATTTCTGAATTAGATTATTTCTTGTTCGCAGTTTCGCAGAAGTTTTTGTGAGGTGTTGATTATAAGTTAGTGATCGGTCTAAATGAACTCCGAGAAGTTTTGGACAATGATTGTGTTTTAGCACTTTTCCATTAAAAATTACTTTCAGTTCGGCCTTTGCTAATTTGTTATTGAGATGGAAACAATAAACTGCCAGCTTCGAGATGAGGTTGTCATTACTTCAACTTTTTTTTCAGTGTACGGTTCCTGTAGTTAAAATTGCTCCAACTAAATGAATGTAAGAACCTCTAGATGCTGGAAGTTGTTGTACTGCTCTTTTCCCAACTCTTGCACGGCCTCTCGTTTGACGACAAAACAAATTAAAATTTGTTTCATCCATCCAAACAGCTTGTTTCCCTTGCTGTATGTTCTGGTACTAGCATTGTACGTATTCAGCTCGTTTCGTTTTGTTCGCATCAGAATTCATTGTAACAGGTTCAATGTGTACTCTTTTTGTAGTGAACAGTCTACCTTCTAAGTAACTGCCTACAGTTGACACGGACGACCATTTGTTTAATTTACTCATGACCTTGTCTTTTAATTGGTTTGATGTTATGTTACAGTCTTCTTCTATCTACGAAACCATCAAATCAATTTGATTCGTACCACCTTTTGGCAACATTTTGTTAATACTGGACTGCATCCAATATTACGCAATAAAACAGTTTACTTTCCTTTCACGCTCTTTTCCGTTATTTTTTTTGTAATTTGTTCTTACATTTCCTTCCTTTCCCAACATTATTGTTCTGCAGATAGGACAAGCACTATATCTACAACATCATTTAAAGGTTGCACACACTTACTGTGGAACAAATGTAGACATGGCAGCAATCGTACTACTGGATTTCCTGTCATTCCAGATTGGCAAATTGCGCAATTTTCCTTAAGTTTCATTTTTATGAAGTTATGCAAAAATTGTGTTTTGAACTGTTTAAAAGTTTAAATTATTGTTATAGAAATGAATTCAGTGTTTTAACTGAGAAAAATGCACGGGTTACTATATAAATATAATGTTTGGTTACTATTGAATCGGTGATGTATATTTTCCAATTTGAACCATTTACATTTTACAAGTTGGTGTAACTGAATCTCACTTAAATTACCATAAACTGCTTTCTCTAATACTTAACGAGACGTAACATTTTGTGTATAATCTTTGATCAATTTTCAATTGACATTGCTATTGACATTTAAGAAGAAAATAGTTATTTATTGTACAAGAGGATAAAATTGCACTTTATCTTCGAGAGCGATTTTAGCTAATAAGCATCGAGAAGATAAAGAAATTTTATCGTCGTGTGGAATACAACATTTTTTTCTATACCATTTGTTAAAGAAGACCAAAAAATGAAGAAAAATCAATGATAATAGTACATTATGATGCTAGGACGTAAAGCTAAAGATTTTGGACGGATGTGGAGTTTGCAAATCGAGGCGCCGAGATTTGCATCCACATTAAGTCCAAAATAGCTTACGTCCGTGCATCATATACTATTTTTTATTTGCCGCAAGCAAAATATTTTAAAAAAAATGTTTATTCTAAACTAAAATAAAAAATTTGCATATTATTATAAAAACATGTGGAACAAGTTACCTTTGACAAAATATTTGTTATTTTTTCCAAATTATTGTATTACTATGACAACAAATGATAACAACTATTTTAATTGGATAGTGAAATTTTGAATTTAAGGGTTGCTTTGATAAAAATTTCTATTTTTTATAGAATTTAAACAAATACAGATGTTTTTTACTTTTTTGGACGTAGCTATGACAACAAAATATATGGTTAAAAAGTGACACTTTAAGGCCGCAAATCACAGTAATAAAGTAACACTTTAATACATAGGCGAATAAAAATGTAATTTAAAAGTGTCAGGAAAAAACAGTTTCACGAAAAAATGAGTATAGGTGGCTTTGATAAATTTTTGAATTTTATAAATAAACAAACAAATCAATTTTTTTTGTTCAGCAAAATACTTATATCAAAATACCTTATCTACCCTTGCTGTTAAAGTACTACTTTATCTACCCTTGATGGTAAAGTGCAACTTTTCCCTCTAATTTTAGTTCATAAAAGCACGTTTTAACAGTTGATATAGAAAAAAAATTATTTTTATGTGCCTATGGTCTGGCAATATAAAAACTCTACAACATAATAACATAATGTCAATCTCTTGGTACTTTACGCAAATAACTTATTAAATAAGTTAGTTGCGTAAAGTAACAAGAGATTGACATTATGTTATTTGAAAACTTACGCCAAGTGCCAACGGCAAACAGTGTTAATTATATTCTACAATACAACTTTATATAAATTGTTTTTGTCAGTTTGTTCTTCTATATTCACGGAACCCTCGGCGAGCGAATTTTATTCTTACTTGACCGACTTTTCTTTATCACAATTGACGTTTTCTGAATTACAATTGACGTTTTCTGAAGTACAATTGACATTTACTTCGGTCTGAAAGACCTAAGTATTACACTCATGAGCCAAAAGTGAAATTCTTACCCCCACTTTTTTGGCATTTCTCGACGTTTTAGGACTACTATTCTAAAAAAGCAAAAAAACATGTATGTCTGTCTGTCCGTCCGTATGTCATTGCACCCTACGCTGCAGGGAAAACCGCTGGAGGAATTTCAAAAATTTTTTTTTCTTTCTAAAAATAGGTATACTCAAGGGACAGGTCCGAAAGGACGCTGTGTTCGATAACTGTACCGGAAGTGTGTCAAAAAAATCATTAAGTGTGTCAAAAACAGCATATTTTCATATTTTTGGCACATTTTGGTTCATTTCAAGTGATTACGAATAGGAACATTGAATTTGGAGAAATCTTGATGGTAGGGATTGGTATGTGAGATCAAAAACTAGATTATTGCATTATAAGTTTGTCAAAAAAAATGTTGTCAAGTGTGTCAAAAGAAATATTTTTATTTATTTTTTTACCCAATTTTTTGGAAAAAAAATAAAATTAAGTGTTTGTTTTGAAATGAAATTTTATTATTATTATGGAGAATTATGGTATTATAAGTTTGTCAAAAAAAATGTTGTCAAGTTTGTCAAAAGAAAGATTTTTATTTATTTTTTTACCCAATTTTTTGGAAAAAAATAAAATTAATTGTTTGAAATGAAATTTTATTATTATTATTGAGAATTATGGCATTATAAGTTTGTCAAAAAAATGTTGTCAAGCGTGTCAAAAGAAAGGTTTTTATTTATTTTTTACCCAATTTTTTTAGAAAAAAATAAAATTAATAGTTTGTATGACATGAAATTTTATTATTATTATAGAGAATTATGGCATTATAAGTTTGTCAAAAAAATAATGTCAAGTGTGTCAAAAAATGATTTCATTTATTTTTTTTAGCCAATTTTTTGGAAAAAAAAATGTAGCTATTTTTATGACGTAAATGTAATTGAAAATGAAATTGGACATGGAAATTTTTGAATTTGTTATAGTTTTTGAAATATTTTTGTAATTTTGAAAAAAGTTTGTATTTTTGATTTTGTAATAATTTTTAGAATTTTGAAAAAAGTTTTAATTTTGCAAGAATTTTTTGAATATTTTTAGAAAAATTTGAAAAATTTTTAATTTTTGATTTTTATTATAATTTTTGGAATTTTGAAAAAAATTTCAATTTTAAATATTTTGCAATATTTTTAGAATTTTGGAAGTTTGAATTTTTAAGAATTTTTGGAATATTATTGGAATTTAGAAAACGTTTAAATATTTGATTTTATTCTAATTTTTGGAATATTTTTGGAATTTTGAAAAAAGTTTGATTTTATTTAATTTAACAACATTTTTGAAGTTTTGAAAGAAATATGAATTTGTGATTTTGTAATATTTTCTTGAAACGTTAAATGGAGAGGTTTTTGAGTAGTTTGCTGAGTGCATCATCTTTTCACTAAATTATGTTAATTTATGATCTGTTATAATTTTCCGGCAACGTATTGATGTTTTGTGTTAGTTCTGTAATAAATTTCTAAACAGAGATAAAAAATACTTGTACTTTAACAAAGAGTTATGTTTGATATACATCGCTGCCCAAAACTAAAAACCATGTCCTCATAAAAGTTTTTTGCTGAAAACTATATAAAAATCCTTAACCCAGACCGAAGTCTTGATATCTTAGAGCTGTGAGATTTAAGCCCCTCCATATTTTCTGAATTAAAATTGACTAATTTGAATTTGACGTTTTCTGAATTACAATTGACTAATCTGAATTGCAATTGACATTTTCTGAATTACAATTGATGGTTTCTGAATGACAATTGTCTAATCTGAATTACAATTGACGCTTTCTGAATTACAATTGACGCTTTCTGAATTACAATTGAGGTTTT